>JARHVA010001934.1:1540000-1865000 GCA_037957365.1 Torreya grandis | reverse complement strand
GTCATCCTATATGGTAAACTCAAGGGGAATGGATTCCATCCATTTTTTAAATTATTTTGTAGTCGTAATGATGAGTTTATGTCCACTAGTAGATACCATATTTATTTTACCAATAAAATCAAAACCCCATAAGGAAAAGGGCCATGGTGAAATAATTGGTTATAACTCATATGATGGTGCATGATTTAAATTATTGTATTTTTGGCATTATAAACATAATTTTTCATGTTTTATGTATTCTTTTTCCATGGTAAGCCAATGTTAACCTTAACATAATAGTTTCTGGGACATGGCTCATCCCCTAAAGTGACCCCCACATTTGTTGTCATGCATTTCTAAGAGTGAAGTGAAAGATTAATATTTTTTTAAGCACCATAGTAACTTCCCATCAAAACCTCATTTAAATAAATAATTTATAATAATAACATAATGGAATGCTTCATGTTGCAATCTCTATTTATCATTTTGTGTAAAATGGTCTGGTATATAATCTTGATAAAGAAAATTATAAATATCTATGTACCATTCTATGCTTAGAGTATTATGGGTAATAACAAGAATGACTAAGGAATTCATTTGATCAAAAGAAATGGAAGGATTTTGTATCTGCCATATTATAAAGTTCATGTGATCATCATCAAAATTTATCAGGGATGTTATGCATGCTATAGCATCAGCATGGTGGTTATCTTTCTGTGGAATAAAGTTGATATAGAATGTGTTAAATGTTTATGTGAGTTTATCTACCTTTTATTTATATGGTAAAAGATTATTTTGTTTTATTTAGTTATGATTAGTAACTTGACTAACAATCAACTGAGAATCATAAAAAATTTAGATGTCTTTTATGTCTAGCTTTTATGTTATGGATAATAAGCTAATCAAGGCTTCATATTAAAATATATTATTAGTTTAATCAAACACTAATTTGTAAGATAAAGGTATGCATTCACCTTTTGGGGTATAAAATACAATGTCAACACTTACTCCTATTTGACATTTTGATCCATAAAAAAAATTATGCATGAAATGGAAGATATATTATATGCCTTGAACTCATCCTAAAAATACTCTATGAGTGGAAAGAGTTTGGTAAAGGAGCTATAGCCAAATGGCTGTCTATGACTTGTATTTTTATTGAATTTTGGGCTAAAAATTTTAGTTAAAAATCTATGAGGTACATCACCCATTTTTCTATTATTGATGCTTGGATTTGCACCCTTGAGGAGATGCTCAAATATTCTCATCTAAGGATAAAATGGAATAATCTCTCTTGCTATGGGTGACTATTTTGTTGAGATGAATCTCTAGATTAGGGGCTAGCTCCCCTTGATGTACCTTTAAAAATATCTCTAATATACCAATTGTGTATGAAAAGGGAGTAGAAAAACAACTAAGAAAATAAAATGGTGATGTACCAACATGTATTTTCCTCCTATTTGATTTAAAATCCACTAGTTAAAGGTAAATAGGGATGTTTCACACAAACTCACAACAAAAAGACATTGCTACATCAATATTTCATAAGTTAGATTTAGGAAA
The DNA here is from genome assembly GCA_037957365.1 of Torreya grandis. Classification (NCBI taxonomy): domain Eukaryota; kingdom Viridiplantae; phylum Streptophyta; class Pinopsida; order Cupressales; family Taxaceae; genus Torreya; species Torreya grandis. The sequence goes on along the minus strand of JARHVA010001934.1, from coordinate 1,863,458 downwards.
GTACTTGACACTTAGGAGGGTGATGAATGATTCCATGAAGAGAATAAACATAAAGCACCTCTAAGTCTCTTATACACTTAGTAAATAATACTAATAGAGACCTGCAACAACATCCCTTTTGCACATTGGTAAGTGGCCATAGATTGACATGCTAGAAAAGTAACTCTTTCACTAGTCATTATCAACAAGATTCAAACCTATACTCAATAGTACAATGTGTGAATGGTGAAATCACTTGTATATTTATTCAAGTGTTTTGCAAGTACAAATATAGATAGAGTTTTTGAAATAACCAACATAGGCTCTAAAATGAGCCAAAATAATGCATATATATATATCCTTGAGAGGGAGGGCGAGTAAAGGGAGTTTAAGGGTCACTTGGACATGTGTCACCCTGAGACTAGAAAAATTTACATTACATTCTATAAGATTCTTTCTCCATAGTTACATCAATGAAATCAAGATATTCCAAACTAAATTTTTCTATAGATGAGTCTATCTATTGGAATTTCATTTTGATGCTAGCTACTCTTTACTAGTTCCTCAAGCTATGTAACGGTGCAAAAACTTGAACCATCGACCTACCTATTTATGCTCTCTATGCACCAGATGCTCAGGATCTTACCATTTATCATTTCCAAATTTGTCTTTAGGTTCTTACCAAACTTCTTTGACTCCAATGGATAGTTATTGTAATTTAAAATTGATGTTCTATGGGCCATCACCTTTTGGGTATTTACTTCAGATAATTTGTCTATGGTCATTTGTTTCCTTTGTATCAGATTAGTTTTCCAAAAGAATTCATTCCATTAAACTTTTTTTTTGGCCCTTCGAGATGTTCCTTTGGGTTTCTTGAAGTGGACCTTTGGATTTGGAATGACCCTTTCAGCTTCCTTCAAATGAACCTTTGGTAATTTGTAAAGACCCCTTTGGGAAAGTTGAAATTGTCATTTGGATTTTGGAAATGACCTTTCAAAAGGAAAAAATACCCTTTGGATTTTTTGAAATGGTCCACCTTCCTATGAAAACAATATTTTATACTTTTTAAAAATGTCCCTTCAAAAAAGTTGTAAGGTACCCTTCGGAAAGGCAAGTATCCCTCAAAAAAATAAAAAATTACCCTTCAACAAAAATGAAAGTTTCCTTCAAAAAAGTTGTAGTTGTCCTTCAAAATTTTTGAGAAGTACCTTTTAGAAAAATTAAATGATCCTTTCAAAATGCAAGTGCCCCTTTGGAAAAAATACAAGTGACTCTTTGGAAGATTTGTAAGTGTCCACTTTCGAAATAAAATACCCTTTGGGAAAATTACAAATGATCTTTCAGATTAATTGAAGTGGACCTTTTCCCAATAAAAGATACCCTTATGAAAAATGGAACATACCTTTCATAAAATTTGTAACATACCCTTCATAAAAATTACCTCACATAATTTTTTTTAAAGAATTCCATCGAATGAAAAGTCTGAAAGAAATACACTTAAGGAAAAGCTTCAGATAAAAAGTCTGAAAGAATTAGGCAAAGGCTTAGAATGAAAACCTAAAAGAATTAGGCAAAGGCTTATCAGAGACCAAGAATGAACTTTCTAAAAGGAATAGACTTGTACATTTGTTGGGGATTTGAAAAAGAACACTTTTTATAAAGAAAAGATAAGTACTAAACTTGGGCAAAGATATAGACTTACACATTTTTTTATAAATAAGGGTGCCCAATTTTGGCATGAAGGGCCAAAATTTGGTTAATAACTATACGACTAGTGAGGTGTGTTTTGTTCATGAAGAACCTCAATGGATATTCTTTAATTATAACATGAGCCTAATTGTTGGGTATGAATCAAGGTCAAAAAAATTGCAAAGTATAATTAGCTAGACACATGTTCAAAGTATATGATTTTATATAGTTCTTTGGATGTATTTCACCTTGTAAGCTTAAACAATGGTCAAAGAATGTAAAGAGTCTTTCCTTTTGAGCATATCAAAAGGATGGAACGTAAAGAGATAATTCTCTATAATTATCTATATATAATGCTTAGATGTAATGAAAGATAGTTCTAATGTGTGATAGAGATTAATAAAATAGTCTTGATATGGTTATTTAAATTATATTTTATCATTTTACTATGTATAATGATTACTCTATTTTGATTTAACATCTATTATTCATTTATCATATACCAGCTTGCTTTGTATTTTCTATTTTTGTGATTATTAATTTCATAAGTACATCTGAGGTTTCAAGTAACAATATCGAATTATGAATTATATGCCATGCTTATCTCTATTCTCTTATTTTACAAACTATCCCTATAATTAGTATGTTCTAGAGTCTCTTAAGAACCTATGATAATAATGGGGTGGTGAATGTGGAATGATTTGGATGAAATATGTTGATATGGTTGCCAAGACAAAAGGATATAAATAGATGTTTGGATGAGATAATCCAAAATTTTGTCGAAGAAGAAGTAAAGAGAGTCAAAAAAATTGTAAAGAAGATTATACAAGAGCATATCTATGGGAAAATATATGAAATAGTTTAGTGTGAGATGCCTAGATTATTATTGGCATGACTATCTATGGTGTAATATTATTTATTCAACCCAATGAGGACATAGCTTATATTTTGGATAGAAGAGAAGCTAGATAGACTACACAGCCTAAATATAGAATGAACCTAAAAAGTAGACTACTAGACAAGGACTATGATTAATGGTTATATTACTAAATTCATAGTGTAAGGATACTTAACCTTTAAATTTACACAAGAATAATTTGTCCAAAGAATAAGGGGAAATTTTTTACAATGACTACCTAAGTTGATAAAATGTTTGGTTGTGGAGAATGCCATTATGCCTACTCTAGCCAGCATGGAGTAGTCACTTAAGGAACCATAAGGGTGAGTATAAGATGAAGTGAATGATGTGAAACCAATTAAAATAAACTTGAACATGATCCCATAAAATGGAAGGAAAAAATACTCAAAGTGAGAATAAAATTATGGGACTAGAAGGGGAACTACGATAACATAGATGATGGTGTTTCAATTAATTTCCATTCATTTCTTAATTTAAAAGAAAGTAATGAAACTAGTAATAGGGTGTGTAGAAGAATACTTGGTAAAGTGTGTACATGAATCTAGATGATGATGGGAACTTCTATTTGGCTAGGAAGGAATAACCTATAGATAATAAATACACTAGAAAAGGGGGGTTGTTAGCAAATAGATGAGTGGATTACCTAGCATGAGCTATATCTAGGAAGTGAATTACTTGTTAGGAGGTTATTAGTCTAATAAAAATTGATGACATAAGGATAAATTAATTTGGATAAAGTGATAGTACATTAGATTTCAAAAGTGATTCTGACAGAGCTTCAAGTCTCTAGTGATATTGTTTGCTTGCTGAAAGGAGGCTAGATACCTGTATCCTAGATAGCTTAGATGCAAGATTGTGGATCTATTTCACTTCCTCCTCTTCTCCTTTTATAGGATAAAGTTTTTAATGGGTATAAAGGAAGTTACTAATTTTATAGGGGGATAAAGTTACCAATTCATGATGATTTAAATCTAGTTTTAAAAGTAAGTTGTCATTCAAGGAGATACTTATCTTGCACAAAGCTATCAGTCCTTTAAAACTTTAAAGCAGGCTTAAATACTTGACCATCAATGGTCAAGCCAGCCATCGATGGTTAGGCTAGCCATTAATGCTTAATCTAACCATTGATGGTTAGGCTAACAATTGATGGTTAGGCCAACCATTGATGGTTGAGGGACAAAAAAAAGGGTTAAAGAAAGTTAAAAAAAATAGTGAACTAAATGCCATTGATGGTTAGCCTAACCATCAATGGTTGGCTTGACCATCGATGGTCAGGCTAACCATCAATAGTTGAGGGGCCAAAAAAAGGGTTAAAGAAATTTTAAAAAAGGGTGAACTAAATAGTTTAGCTAAATGTGTTAAGTTAGGGGTTTGATAGTGTCAAGAGGTAGTTTGACATCAAAAGCTATCATGTGTAATTTTCAAGTGTCTACATTTTTCCCCTTTTTTGTTATGCACCTCTGATCTAAAAAGATATAAAAAAATAGATTATTGGTCAAGTTTTGGTTGCCCTGAGTATGGGAGGAAGTGTTCCCCCTCAAGCTAGGAGTTGATGAGGCAAAAGTGAAATCAAGTTAGGGTTTGATAAATGGTAAATGGGTAATCACAAGGTGGGTGACATAAAAGGTTGGGCATTTGAGATGCAAACATGCACACAAAATGTGGATAAGGGTGATATTCAAGATTTTACAAAGACTAAAGTTTCCAATATTGGTAAAAATAAGATGGATCCTAAAGGGACATGTGATAGGGTAACCGGTCCACAATATTGGTCATTGTTGATCAAGTTAGGCCTATCAAGCCATCTAGACAAGGTTTATGTTGGTTGTAAGTATACAGGGTAGGAAGTGCTCCCATAAAATAACATACTTTGTTATTTTGTGCACAGGGTGGTGCAAAGTTCAAAAGTTCAACATGGTAAGGTTAGTTAGTGTGGTCAAAAATAACTAAGCAAGGTCATTTCAAAATATGTGAATGGTCTAGGTAAAAAATGACCAATGTCAAGGTAGACATGGTGTAATGGTTGGTTGGTTGGGTATGGTTTGGTAGGGGATGGATGAGCTAACTCCATATGAATGATGCAAGTGGATGCTACCTATATATTTTTATGGACATAATATCCAAAAAAAACTTTAGGCCAAATGTAGTTCTCCATAAAGGTCTAGACCTAGGTGGGGTGTCATGGAAAGGGTTGTTAAAAAAAATGTGATGAACTTGACCATCAATGCTCAGGGGTTTACCTAGGGTCAACCATCAGTGATCACCCTAACCATCGATGGTCAGGAAAACCCCTAAAATCTAAGATACAAAAATTGAAATGGTAGTACATTTTTACCATTTGACTTTTGTTGCTTTGTGGTTAGAGTTTTTTTGTTCCTTTTGCATATGATTTTTGAGGTGTTGGTGATTGATTGGTGGATTATGTGCATGGAGGTTGACCTGAGTGAGGATATGATGGAGGGTGGACAAGGACATGGTCATGTAGTGGTATGAGGGCTTCAATCATACCAACAATCATGGAATGAGGTAAGAGTTGTCTTAAAATTGATAACATAGTGTAATTGGCTGGTGTGGAAGGTATATAGTGGTGAAAATGTTTAGGCAAGGTTTTGAAAGGGGTTTAGAAGAGATGAAACCCTAGGTTTTAGGTTTTTTTGAATTAGGTTAAAGTATAGATGATTAGGATAGGGGAAGGGTGTGTTGCATAGTAATTTAGGTGGGAATACGTTTAGGTCAAGAAATTAAGGGGTTTATTTGATTTTGTACAGGTTGTGAGAGGTTGAGGGTTTGGGTTGTGTCATTAATAGTCATAAATAGTGACCATAAGTGGTTTAAATCAACCATCAGTAGTGAAACCTACGAGGAAAATGGGTCATAAGGGACTATCGATGGTTTATGAAACTGTTAGTGATAAAAGGAAATGGGGAAACTGGTTTAAAAAATGAAGTTAGGGACATTGTGAGGTGAAGGTTTTAAAGGTTAGATTAGTTTTTTTAAAGATTAAAGGTCTAGTCAAAGGGTTGAACAGCTTGGAAAGTGTATAAAAATGAAAAGGGTTTAATGTATGTGTGAAGCATTTGGAAATGGGAAAAAGGTGTTGTCAAAATTTTGAAAAGGGTGTTGTGAAGTAGTAAATTGTGGAAGATGAATTGTGAAACTTGTGGAAGAGATATTTATGAAGGGGTGAAGGTTTACATGAAAAGGTGTAGAGATGAAGAGGGGTTGGTGGGTAGTAGTTAGCAGAAAGAAGTGATTAGGTGGTTTAAATGATATGTTAGTGTGGGTGTCTGATAGAGTTATAGGTGTGTTGGAGAGGTTCAATTAGATGTAAGTAAGGTGAATTTAAGGGGTGTTTTTATCAACTTTGGTTAGGTTGAAATAGGTTGAGAAAAGTAGGTATAGGGAAGTATTTAGGTTGTTGAAAATTAATAAGCCATTGATAACATGATTGTTATATAGGCAAATGAGTAGATTTAGATGAGGTACTAGATCCCTCAAATTGTTGTCAGGGTTGAATATGAGATGACTAGAGAGGAGTGGAAACATATGGAGAGAGTCAGATTAGGTGCAAAGAGTCATTTTTGATACTTTCCATGAGATGCAGGTATGATTATGGCCCTCATCAAGAGATGGGACCTGACCACAAACACATTTTTGCTATCGACGGGGGAGATGATGATTATCTTAGAGGATATTCAGTATATACATGTCTACCCATTTGAGGGGAACCAATATACCATATAAAGAGTGAGGAGATTAACTATCATATGGATTTGATTTATGGGGCAGATCAAGTTCATACCTAGTTTCACTCTGGTGGATTTAGCTATAGACCCTTATACTAGAGGGATCCTATAGATAGATGTTTGCTTATGATGATGATGATGGTCATGTCCTACTTCAAAATACCTAATTTTAGGAGTGGATACTTTCTATACTTGTTACTAAGGGTGCTAGTGGAGATGCTTCTAGGAAGGATTATGTTTGGATGGGCCCCAATGTTACTAGTATAGATCTATAGAGAGCTTTAAGATTTTAGAGCATGTAGGTGATATGGGATCAGTGTTGGGTTTGTAATCAATTATTTGGAATATGAGGACATATAAGTGTTAAGGCTAGTGGGAACACCCTAGAATGGATTTAGCCAGGAGCCCTTTCTAGTTGGTTTTACTAGATGGAGAGGTAACTATGCATTGATAGGTGCTAGTGGTGGTGGTTGAGATATTGAGTGCTTTAGAGATGCTTTGGAGGGGTTGGTGGTATTTTATATAGTATGGAGGCCATATGTAGGCTAGCCTAAGTGGCCAAGATATAACTACCACATATTATCCCTATAGATTTGGCAATAGATTTATGAGAGGTAGGATTATGAGATGAAGCTTATCCTATTTGACTGAGTATAGAGATAGTTTGGATTGATACAGGGGATAACACCAAATTTTCCTCAATATAGGAGGGAGGATGTTAATTTACCACTCCTTAAGCTAGAGCCTTAATATGTCATACTAAACTATGAGGAGTTATCACCTAGAGCCACCATTGATGATGCAAGTATTACAAATAGGTACACAACTTGGTACCAAGCTTGATATGTAGTAGCCAATTTTGGATAGGGTGATGGGGCTCAGTAACCCATTGATGTGGATCCTACTAAGGTAATATTATAGGGTGGTGGACTAGATGGATAGGCATAAGAAGTACTGGTAGTAGAACATGTCTAGATCACTAGATTATAGGGATAGGTGGCCACTTTACAAGCACATATTGTCACCTTATAGGGATAGGTTATGACTATGACTAGCCAGCATGATCAGGGGAGGATTTCTTTTGGGTTAGTGACCCAGGAGAGATAATAATTAAGATATAGGGTAGGAGTGGCTACAAAATTAGTAGGAAGACCACCTAACATAGTTTTAAGGACATGGTACCTAGACATCATCAAGAAGCTAAGATATTATGAAGCTATAATGTTAGTAAAATTACCATTGGAGATGTGGGATGAAGAGTATAGGGTTAATTTACTAGGTGGTTTATTGATAGCTACTTCAAGATAGTAGGCCTAAATTGTGGGACAAGAAAGGATATCAGGGGGACCACTTCCAAATAAAATTTTAGGTGCCAATGCAGGTGTAGGTGTAGATGGAGCCAATGGTAGTGGTGTAGGTGGTAGTGGTTCTAGTGCCTTAGGGGATTGATAGAGGATATTTTATGATATATAGAATTTTTATTTTGAGCCCAGCATATGTGCCCAAAATGTGACATGTATATGAGTGAGAGAGACATGGGTACATTATGTCATGTATTTTATTATTGATTTATATGATGGTTATGCATTAATTATGCTGATTATATTGTTTTCATTTGATTATATTGATGACATGTTGTGTTGATAACATTTGATGATATTGATGTTTATGATGACATTTGATCATATGTATTATTTTATTATGAGGAATATTTATTATGAGAGGATATGTAGATTGTTTTTTACTTGTTCATGTTTTGTTCATGTGATGTTTTATTGACGTTGTTTTATAAGTGATATCATGAGCATATGTATGGAATGCTTGATTTGATTAAATTGATTTGATGTTGCTAGTAGATTTACATTATTTTTTCATTAGATGGATATGATGTATATATGATCAAAGATTTGAGTTTAGTCATAGAATGAGAGGGTTCATGATGTGAAAATGGATATGAGATAAATGATTTTATGTATATACAATCATGGTGAATTTATGTTTTTGATAGACTATGTGATGGATAGATGTTGATGATGACATTGTTTATAGATATGAGATGGTTTATGTGGCATAGGGATGATTTCTTATGATGTATATGACATGGTTTACATGGCATAGGGATGATCGATTATGATTTATATGACATGGTTAATGTGGTTGTGTTGATATGATGTGAGATATGGATAGGGTTATGGATATGTGGATTATGGTTAACTCATGAATTTTGATATTGATGAATGCGCATGATGTGTGTTATATGTGGATTAAGTTTTAAGAATTGTAGGATGCCCATGCCCCATTATTTATGAGATGAGATGTGTATACATGAGGATAAATAATATGTAGTGTCTTGTGTTTTGGTAGGAATAGATTATGGATGATGAGATGAAGGAATTATAATTTATTCTATGATGAGATGTTTGAATTTGATATGTTGATAGTTTTAGGTGATGTTTTGTGTGTATATGAGGGATGATGTGTTTGTTTGTGAAGATATATAGAATTGTTTTGTTTGTTGATTTGGATGATGTGGTTTATGATATGTTATGATTGTTTGGGTGCATAGATGGGATATGGTTCATAATGTTGTGATTCATATGGATTAGTGTTGTGATGAAAATGATTTTTTTAACATTTATAATATGGGTACAATGAAATCACATAAAGACATTGTAAATAGCACATGAAATGTATAAAAGAGATTAGAATCATGAGACATATGTCCACATGAACTAATAAATGGAGGGAGAAAAAGGCATGAATATTTTATTGACAAGGATCTAATCAAAACCAAAGGTGGATGTGAGTTAACAACAATGAGCATTTTGAATGCTTCGTATGAGCATTTTTTGATTGAAAAAGAAGGTAGCATGATCACTTTGTGTCAAGTAAGCTCATAGTCACTTTATTTTAGAGAGTGTAAAAAGGGGAAGTAGGGGATAGGTAGGTGGTTGAATAGGAAATGGGTAATGTCGTAACCTAATGTGGGTTATCTTGGCTCTTTTATAGGTGACCTAAGAACCATAATGGATAAGTCAATGTATTAATAAAAAGTGTAGACTGATCAATGTGGGAAGCCTATTACATATATATTATGGCCTTTTTGAGATATCTTGTTCTGATTTTTGATATAGCCCCCCCCCCCCCACCTTTTTCATTTTATGTTGTTTTTGAGAAAAGGGGTGAATTTGATCAATGAGGGAAGCTTAAAATGATTACTTTTACAAAAATTGTCTTAGCCATCCTTCAAGGGAATGGTCTAAGTTTGGGATTTGTTTTGTATGTTTATAGTTATCCTTAAAGGGAGTAGTCTACCTTTTAATCCATATTTAGTTGTTGGGCAGTTGTCCTTTAAGGGAGTAGTCTATAATACTAGAGATATAGACCCAAGTAAGATTTTGATATCCCAATTTGATTTTGAATTCTATTTTTAGACATGGACAAGTATATTTGGGTTTAAAGGTCTACTATTATAGAGACAAGACTTTTAACATAAAAGGTTGATGATAGATGAGGTAAATCTAGTTTGAGAGACAATTGACCATGGGATTCCATCTAATTAGAGATGAAAAGTATCCATGAAAACCATACCATGGGTAGAGCAGTGGTATCCATGCTTAGGATTAGGCTATAACTATGAAAAATAATCACATGGTCCTATATTGTAATTAATTATCCCCAAAAGGAATAGGGATAGGTAGATGAAAGGAAAAAATTGTAAACCAAGGGATGAGGTTAAGTTAAACACAAAGGTGAGTTTAGTCCTTGTTTTAATAATATAAATGATGTAGATGTGAAGCATTAAGAGGCTTAGGTTCTGGTTTGCCTTTGAGATAAGATAAATGATAATCTCTTGATCTATACTTATGGGTTATCATATATGGTCCAAGCTAATTTAAAGTAAACTTTCCCTTTTTTCTCTTCTCCATATAGTTACATGTTGGTTTTCCTTAAGGCTAAGGTCTCTAATATTGAATTATCTCTCTTTTAGGTATTTTTTATATGCATGATTGATTCATTCTTGATAAATATGAATATGATTAAGGGATGTGAGGTGATGTTCATCAAGTAGCTAAAAATGTGTGAGATATTCCTGATGATAGTTGCTCTCAAAAAGGATTTCATGTAGAAATATGTGAATATAAGGGATATGGACTTCATGAAGTAGGAATGCCTCATCTCCAAAGATGAGAGAGAAAGAGGTATCACCCATAGAGGTTTGAATGCTAGTTTGATAGGCCCATAAAGCAAAAGGGATGTGCAAGTGCTAATCTTGACTTGAAACACTCACTACTTTGGTTAATATTTTGATGAGGGGTTTGTTAGAGTCTTATAATTATCTATTTTTTTATGGATGATAGGGTGAGGAAAATATTAAATTGATGTAAAAATCATTGCAAAGATCTTGGACATTCTTATTTTTAAAGGATTTGCCATTATAGTGATGATCTTGTTGGGAACACCAAAGTGATAGATGATATGGTGAGTGATGAAATTGATAATATTTTCATCTTTGGTTGATATAAGGGGGATGGATTCCACCAACTTGGTGAAATATTTTGTTGTGGTAATGATGGATTGGTGTCATTATGAAGAATGAGGATTGGTTTCTCCAATAAGATATAGACCCCATTACAAGAAGGGCTAGTAGTCCTTGGATAATCAAAGGTCATGGGTAGGTACATGATGTAAATTAGTGTGTTATTGAAATTTTAAAAACTTATTTACATAATCACAACAATCTTGGTTTAGGGTGGGCCAATAATATGCAAGGCAAAGGATACATTTAGTGATGGCTAGGCCACTAAAGTGTCTCTGACATATTTTATCATATGTTTCCTTGATAGCATGGGAAGCCTCATGATTATGAAGGAAACGGAGAAAGAGACCATCAAAACCATGTTTGTAAAGGATTCACTCTAGTATGATGTAATGAGAGGTAATCTAAATAAAATCTCTGTGGGCATTCTTCTAAAGGTTGGGAGGAATAATTTCAAAGTTAAGGTAGTCAAAAGTTTGGTCATACCAAATGTTAGAAGGGGATGCTTCCACATTAAAAATGGTAGGAAGGCTAGAAATAATATATAAGGGTGTGATAAAATGATGGATGGTAACAAATAGTTTGGATTTGGTAGGTTGAGATGGGATTTGGGAAGCAAGGGAAGCTATTGTGATTATGAACTTGTTGGTAAATTGAGGAACTAACTAGATAAGGTAATGATCAAATGATGCTAAGAGTACATCCATGAGTTATTTATACTTTAATAGGAAATAATTCTTACATTGATAATATCTATTGAATTGATTGATGACAAGCTGGGAATCAACAAAGATATTGATTATTTTGACTCCTAGAGCTAGAGTAGTTTAGAAACCTATGACCAATGTTTCATATTCAGCCACAATATTTGTGCATTTGAATTCAAGTTTAAAGGAAATGGGAAGAGGTTCAACATTAAAAGGAATGATAATAATTTCAACACCCCCACCATGTTGACATTTAGATCCATCGAAAAACATGGTCATTTGGTAGGTGGGCTCCCCCTAAGAAAGAGTTACAATGGACTCGTTTGGGAAAGCAAGAGGAAGTGATTGGTTATCTAGCATTGGACCTTTAGATAATTGGTTAGCGATGAATTGACCTTTAATTAAATTTTTCTAAAAGAACTCAAGATTAAATTTAGTTAGTAACATGAGCCACTTAACCATACACTAGTTTTGGTATGGTTTAGAGTGCATGTATTTAAGTGGGTTGATGTTAGTGATGACATAGGTTTTGTGATTAAGAAGGTAATGACAGAGTTTGGAGGCCATAAAAACCAAGGCAAGGTAAAGTTTATCAAGATGGCTATACCTAATCTCATATTCTATAAGTGTTCAATTAATGTAGATGGCTTATTCTTTGTTGTGTTCATCCTGATGAGCAATCATTTCCCCTAGGGAATGGTTTGTGGTGGATATATAAAGGTAGAAGGGTTGGTCCTCTTTAGGAGGAATAAGAATGGGTGGAGAAATAAGGTACTCCTTGAGTGAATCAAAGGCTTGTTGATAGTCCTTGGTCTACTTAAAATAGGTATCTTTCTTGAGGAGATGGTGAAATCTTTGACATTTATCTAATAGCTAGGAGATAAAGTGGCAGATGGATTAGAACTTCCCCTATAAGCTATGGAGTTGAATAAAATTAGTAAGAGGAGGAATTTCTAAGATTGCTCTAAATTTGGTAGGGTCTATTTTTATTCCTTAGAGAGAAATAATAAAGCTAAGAAGTTTTCTAGATAAGACCCCAAAAATGCATTTCTTAGGATTTAACTTGACATAATAATGGATTAATCAATCGAATATGATTGTGAGAATGGATAGGTGATCCTTGTGGTGTTTAGATTTCCCAAGGAGATCATCCACATAGTCCTCTATAATTTTATGGATTAGACCATGAAAGATATAGGTCATGGCATGCTGATAGGTTGCTCCAGCATTCTTTAGACCAAAAGGCATGACCCTATAGCAAAAGGTCCCCCATGGGGTGATAAAGCAAGTTTTATACTGGTATTTGGGGGAAATCAAGATCTGATTATATCCTAACAAACCATCCACGAGGGATAACATTTCATGGCTATTTGTAAGATCAATAAGCTGGTTAATGTTAAGCAAAGGGAAGTCATCCTTTAGGAAAACAAGATTGAGGTCATGGAAATTGATGCAGAGGTGAATTCCCCTTATGGTCTTGGTGATGGGAATGATGTTAGAAACCTATTATGGATAGTCAATGGGCTGAATGAAGTTGATGGATAATAAATGTTGAATTTCTTCATTGACAAGAAGAGATATGTGAGGATGCATCCTACAATTTTTTTGTCATACTAAGTTTACCTCAGGATGGGTGATAATGTTGTGTAGGGTAATGGAAGGGTCAATTTTTGGTATATCCTGATAAGACCAAGCAAAGTATATGTTATGGTCATGAATCAAACAAAGGTAATGTTGTTTCTTTAAGGAATTTAAGGATTGCTTAATCTTGATGATATGGGGGTTATCCTGAGTACCCAAGTTGACATCAATGGTGGATTCATTCAACATGGTTTGGTTCTTGGGAGGAAGTGATTTATGAATAGAAGAATCCATCACACTAAGATAGGTGAGAATGGAATCATCATCCCAAGTTGGTTCTCCCCTTGGATGGTGTTGATGGCAGGATAATCTTTCTCTACCATTTTAGGATGAATGAAGGGAAGGGTTTTAGTTTGGTTTCCCTTTTGATAGGTTAGGAGCCCCAAACTAATGGTATTGATTAAAAAAAATTTAGATGGGATGGTATCACAATTCTTAGATTTTAGAGAAGATGGGGTTGGTGAGGAAGGAACATCCTCACCAATAGTGGTGATGGGTTTTGGTGAAGTGCGTTCTTATGGTGGTATGAACCCAAGGCTAAATAATTCACAAGGTTTTTGGGTTTTGATTATGGGTAACTCATGAGGTCCTTACTCATAAAGGCCAAGAAAAAACCCCTTCCAAGCATACTTATAAAGGTAGGCTTTGGAAAAGTCTAGTTTGTTGAGATAAGAGAAGTTAAAGGTGAATGGTCAAATATGAGTAGTAGTAGGAGCAATAAGTAGATGGTCAAATCCCTCAGAGATGATTTTTTTTTGATTGTTAGAAACCCCAAAAGGGATGATGATTATGATGTTAGGATCATAAAAAGGGTCAATTTTGAGGTTAAAACACTCTTAGGGAGTAGGGAAAGCATCCAAGACTTAAAGGTGATATTTCCCTAGGGAAAGACATTGAAACGTGGATTCTAGGTGGTCCTCTATACAAATCTAGGGGAAAGGGATATATGAGCTAGTTGATGCTTCATCACTATTGTGGGTGGGAGTATTATGGGATTTGGTTGGCGATGAGGTAGTATTGTTAATAGTTGATTGTGAGGTAGATGAGGGAGTAATAAGAACATTCTTAGGCTAGTATGTCATATTACAAGAGGCAAAAGGACTAGGGTTAGATTTGATGGTTAACTTGAACTTCATGTTCAAATTTGACACATTGATGTAAGGTAGGAGGGACACAACTCATAACATGGGTCCAAGGGAGTTCAAATAATAAATTGTATTGGAACTCTCCCTCTATAATGTAAAATAGTTTGGTAATGGTACGAGGCCCCAAGCAGATGTGGAAGATAATGGTCCTTAAGGTAGTGGTCATGGTATCACTAAAGGATTGAAGGAATATTGTGCTCTCTGACATGATGTTCTTGGGCAACTAGAATTGGTCATAAGCATGGGAGGAGATGATATTGATGTTATCTCCTCCATCAATCATCACCCTTTTGATGTGGGTTTGATTAATGTATACAATAATAAAGAGGGGAGGATAAAAATCCTTAGGATGACTAGGATGTATTTTAGAATCTTGAAAGGTAATGAGGGAAGAAATTTGGAGGGATCTAACAAAATATATAAGAGGTTGAGGATTATCTAGTTGAACATCTATAGATTGGATATCCTCGATCAGTGCTTGAAAATGGTGGGGTGAGGTGTTGACTAGTTCATAAAGGCTCATTTTAATTAGTGTCTGGTGAAGTTGTTTCAACATGATATGCTAGATAGATTCAAATGGTTTGGAGGGAAAGGGTCCCAAAATGGATACTTTGGGCTTTGGTGGTGGCATAGGTGAAGGTGTAGGTGTTTGGTTTTGGTTGAAAGGTTGAGGGGTTTAAGGGTAAATCCATGGAATGGTTGATTTGGCTTTTCCTTTATATTTTTTTTGGGCTTGGGATCAAGTCACTATAGATACCTAAGACTGGCCACTGATAATCTCCAATCAGGGTTTTGGCTAGTTTCTATTTAAAATGCACAATTTGGCATAAAAACACTAAAACACATAAAATGATATATTCAAGTGCAAATTTTGGCTAGGGTATCCCTAAATGGGGTAATACAATTTATGGGCTAGCTAACTTTGATCAGTCCATTTTGAGTCAAAATGCCAAATTTGCACTCACGTGCTCTAGACTACTCTTTCCTATCAAATATTTTGCACAAAACTCATGCCTTTGTTATTTATTTTTAGAAACATCCTAAATGGGAATATGGTTCCAACACATCTGAAAACACCTTACAATTCTAATATATTTAAATTTTGGACTAATAAGAAGGCATTCTAATCAATTTGAGTAATTTGTGCATAAAGTGCTTAATCATGTTTAACAATTAATTAACTGAAATTAAGGCCTAATCAATAATTCCATGGGTTCATGCCTACCATGCCTCATCAATGCCTTCCATGATGCCCTCCATGCCTCTTAATTTCCCCTTCTTCCAATGCTATGATGAGGATAATTACAAACTTAATTCAAAAAATTGAATCAATCCTCAACCACACATATGAATCTTGAGATGGATGACTGAGGTTGATTTTGATCAAATCAAAAAATCTATAAATAAGAAGCCTCACAACATCATTTCTAAGCTTAATTAGTGAAAATTTATGATGTAGGATTGGTTCTAAAAAGCTTCAAGCCACTAGTGTTATAATGCCAAATTGATTCCAAGCCAAGCCAAGCCATAAGCTAAAGGTGCCAAGGACAGATGGAGGTTATCAAGCTTCCATTGCCAATGACTTCATGATCACAAGCTAAGAAAGCCACCACAACAATAAATTTGGAATATCCAAGGAGGGTAAAAGAGATTTATTTTGCATTTTAGTTGTGTGTTTCATTCATGATTATTAACTAAGCTCTCCCTAGTGTCTAAGCCTAGAGATGTTATGCTATTAGTGTGTTTATTTCATTTTGTTTTCATTTTGGAACTAACACCATACTAACCATCCTCTCTTGAGTCAAATTCCTAGATCAGATAATGGCATGCTCGGTGGGACTAGACACATCCTACACATGAAGGAGATCCTTTTACAACTTTAAAATAATTATTTGAGCCTTTAAAACTCTTAAAAATTGATTTTCTAACTTTATTTTGCCATTTTTGGTTACCACATTTTTAAATCATAATCAACATCAGTAGAAATATCAACATTAGTTACTGACTTAACTAATGTTAGTTAGCAAAACCAACATTGATCAGATCTCAGTTGGCTGTAACTGACATAGGTGGTATTGACCAAAGTTAATCATTATGTTTTTGTAAAAACATAGATTCAAGACCTAATTTTTCAAAGTTTGTTAAACTCAAAAGAGATTCAAAGGTAAAGAACGTGTTAATAATTTTACTACAAGACCAAGTGGGATTTTTTCTCAAAACATGTTTAAAGCACTTTTGCATGCTTAAAATTTGATTAGAACTTTATTTTGGTGTTTAAAAAAGAATTTAGGTGTTTTTGATGAATGATTTTTAAATTTTTCAACTATAAGACTAAGAGGTCAAATGAACACCACCAAAATTTTTATTTTGGTTTAAAATTGAACACACTTGTTAATTCTTGTTTGCAATAGTTGTTTAGTTGGATTTTGTTTGGAAAAAAGAGGAATGTTGCATGTATGCTCTTCTATTTATCCCCTATAGGGAACCCATGGAATAAAAAGTGTCATTACTATTGCAAGTAGCCTAGTCCAAGGCTTAGAAATAAAGTCATCTAAAGCACTCCCCAAAAACTTGTCAAAGTTTGGGTGACCTTGAAAATGACCCTAAATTCTTTCTATTTTCATTATTTCTTTGTTTTTGTGCATCTTGGCTTGTGAGGGGGACTTCATCACCTCCCACAAGTTCTTTAGGGAAGCTTTGACCTAGGGTTTCATCTCCTAGCATTTAATTCATTTGCCAACTCTGGAGTTGCACATGGGATGTAGTGGCACTTTGGACATCACACTACACTGAGTGAACATCATGATGTAGTGGTTTCAAAAAGGACTAGACCTTTTTGTAACAAGCCAAGCGTTATGGACCCAAAATCCATTCCTTTATTTTAAATTATTTGGTGTGAAAGTCATTATGCAATTGATTTCCATAGAATGATCAAAACCTTGATAGTTTAGTCAACCAAATTTTTCCATACCCTTGTTAGGATTTAGATGATTATACTTAGTGCATTTTGGTCATTTTTACTTAGTATGCTTTGAGGTTGAAACTTGTTTTTTTTTTCTTCATAAGCCATGTCAAAACAATGCATTTGAGTTGTGAAGGGTAGTGTTATGCTACCCAAATCATGTCAAAACATTTTTGCGGCTTTTTAGTCTTTTAAAACATAACATTGACCACATTATTTGAGTATGATTACACCATTAGGCTACTCAATTTGTTTCAAGAATTGTTTACCATTGTATAAAAACCATTTGTTTCAAACCACATTATGTATACCATTTATACCTATGTGTTGTGTCATCATGTTGTCTAATCTTGTCTAGCCTATTTAGACCAATCCTAGTTTTCAACATTGAGTTTTCAATTAGCCTTGTCAAGTTTGGATCTAAACATTGATTAATTTATATTTAGGCCTCAATTTTTGGCATTGATATAAATATATTTCTATTTTAGGTTGCATAACTTTGATTAATAAATTTACCCAAGTTTGAAAACTATTGATGGTATGCCTGTTTAGTGCATATCCTCATCATTATTTGTGCCTTTATTTGGGAAAACATGACATTTTTTAAAGAGAATTTTGTCTTATGCCAACTAATAATGTTTATGTTTGATTCCATGTTTTGAGTTTATGTCAAAGTTGTTTCTAAACTTGTTAGATTAAATCAAATCACATCATGCCTGTTTGTTTGAGCCTAGCTTTTGACTCTGCATTTGGACAAAAGACCTAGCAACTTAGCTTTTCCATTTCCTAGTTTAGACCTTGTTTGGAACACTTTGACCTAGACCTTTGACATGATATTTTTAATTTACATACTTGACCTTTTGTGTGTATGAAATTTGACATTAGACATTTGATGTTAGGCTATTTTATGCCAAGTCTTAGAACAAATCATTGTTGGGATATAACTCCACTTTTAGACCATATTAGAGATATAGGTCCACCCTTTCAACCAAGTAGACTAAACTTGAACCATTTTTTTCTTTGGAAATAGTTTTTTAGAGATTGTAGAAATCTAAGTCCTTTTATTTTTGGATCTTTTATCATTTATGTGGATATGTCTAGCTACATTTATGGTGGAGTCACTTGCAATCCAACTTATGATATAATGGCCACAAAAAATGACCTTTATGGATTTAATCAAGACCCAAATGATGCTAATATAGTTTTTGAGACACATTTCTATCCACCTCATATTAATCATTCATGGGAAGAAAGTCATGAAGAAAATTATGATCGAAGTCAAGACATTGATTAGTATGAAGAGGCTTTTGAAGAGGAATTTGAAGACCCAACTATAGATAATGTTGTTTGGGATATGAATCCATACCCTCTTTATAATAATTATTACATGAAACATAGATAAAAACTAGATTATGATCTAACTCATGATTGGGTTGATATGGTTTATGAGGAAGACTTAGATGCTTTTGCTTGTGCAAGCAATCAAGTTTTATGACATCCTTTTTTTATCTGATAATCAACTAACCCTAACCCTCATTTGGATTATATGAGCTATCAATCTCTATAATATCTAAGGAATACCATTACCATTCTTAGACCTATTCCTTTAAATTTTATGAGCAATCAAGCTCCATAATACCACATCATCATACCAAGACCTGGTCCTTTGGCTTGTGTGAGCAATCATGCTTCACAATACCCCTTAATTACCATCTCAAGACTTTTTTATTTGGCTCATGTGAGTAATCATGCTCCCTAATTCCCTACCATTATCTAACCACAAGTCATTCCTCATCCAATACCAATCCCATCCAAACCTTAATCGATCCAATCTTTTGAAGACCAAGCTATGTTTAGAACTAGTATTTTCCAACTCATTGGAAATCAAGGCCAAGATAACCAATCAATCTATGATGTTTCTATTGAATCAACCATTTGTGATAAGTTGAATTATGATAAATTTCCTATTTATCCTATTGATAGTTGTCGAGGGGTCTCACTCTGATAAGCCAATCTTTGCTTAGTCACTTCATAATGATTATAACCACCTTTGGGAAAATTATTACCTTGACCATATGCCTATTTTTCAAGGGCCTCCTATTGATAAGCTATTCTCTAAGGAGTTATCTCTTGACATTTTTCCCATTGTAGAGGAGACTTACTTTGACAAACCAATCTCTATGAAGCCCATTATGCCATCGTAGGTCATTACTTATCCAAAAATAAACATTTAACAAGATGCCATTATAATAGAGTACCCATCAGATGAAGAATCAAAATTAGAGTTAGTAGCATTAGAATTAGAATCAACATTAGATTTAGCATTAGAATTAGAATTAACATCAGTCTCAACATCAGATTTAGAGTCCCTTGAGTTAGAATTAGATTCAAAGGAAGAATATGTTCATGGCTATTACAACATAGGTTACGCATGCCTTACAGATCAGTTTGAATACATTTGTGATCCTTATATAGTTTTTGAGGATGATTACATCAAATTTGACACAAGTTATCCTAGTATCTTCTATAAGGATTGTGCAGCCAACACCCATTCCATTATCATTCTATAGGCAATTACCATTAACCAAAATAGCCATATCATTAACATTCTATCTCCCACAAGTGTTGATTGGGATTGAGAAAATCACACTTTTTTAAACTACATCCATGAAAACATAGTAGTTGAAGAAGAGAAAGGAGGCCAAGATAAAATTCATGTAGCAAAAGAATACACTCCTAGTGAAACTTTTTTAGAGGTGCTAGGATACAATCAAAGTCAGAACTCAACATCTTCTAGTGAAATTTTTTTGAATGCACTAAAAGACAATTAAATTCAAAAGTCAAAATTCCTCAGTGAAACCTTATCGAAGGTTCTACAAGACAATCAAGACAATTTCATTGGTGAAAACCTTTTTGAGGCACAAATAGCAGAGAAATAAATTTCATCACTGCTTGAGGAAGACAAAATCAAAGGTCAAATCAAAATAGATTCCTATCTATAGTCTAATAAAATGGTAAATAATTAAAGATCAAACAATAGAAAAATATGGTGGTCTTATTGAGAGAACAAGTCTTCAGCCTTACCACAACCAAAATTATGTTGAATCTAATATCAACAACATTATGTGTGATTGAAAGTCCTAATCTTCATTTGTTTCCCCACCATTATACATTCTATTATCATCTACAATTCCACTTCACAATCAAACCCATCATCCATTATTTGTCCTTATTTACCATCCATGACTAAATTTTCCTTTATATAGACTATAAAAATACCTTGTCTTGATGTTTGAAAGAATCAGAATCAATGACCAATGAAGATCATAAAATCATTCTTGATAACCAAATCTGCATCAAGTTCTTGATCGAGCAAATTTTTAGACTAAGTTTGGGATAATAATTAACATGATCAAGTATTTTATTTGAATCATTTATTTATCAGGATGTACATCTCGCCATCATCAAGAATAATAGAATTAAAAACCATGCCCAGGCCAAAAACATGTACCATACCATTTCACAATGTCATGTCATTACCATTGTTACATATACCTATTTACCATTATCATAGATTCACCCCACAATTTGGGGGAAACCTTCTTACCATTTTATCCAATCTATCAAAAACCATTACTACCTTAGCAAGACCATACCATCCTGTCATTCCATTCCTATCTAGACCAAAGCCTATTTTTAGTCATCCTACCCAATCCTATTTTGATCTTGGTTCATTTGGTTCTTCTTGAACATTTTATGGGGGGATTCCAATCCATGTTTACAATGTTAGTATATGAAATTATTGTGAGAATTGATCTAGTAAGATATCTTTCATCCTATCCATGTTTATTTTTATGAGCTTGATTATAATTGCCTATGGGTAAATCAGTGTCTCACTAGTCTTGTTACTAATTATAACTACTTATGGGAAAATTAGTATCATTGACCTATGCTATTGTATCTTAGTTATAATTACCTATGGGTAAACTAGGGGAAACACTTGTTTATCATGCAATACTACATAAATTTTCCATCATTATTTTATTTGAATAGCCATTTATCAAACTTGAGAACTTATTAAGACCTAGTTAGTTTTTACCCACCTTTTGTGTAGAGGTAATTACTATGACTTGAGGTCATTTTAGGACTATGTGGGTCATGTTCAATTAGTGTTGAGGTCATCTCAGTCCCCCTTCCCATATGCTCTCACTATTTTATGAGCAAATTAAGCCAAATGCTCTCACCATTTTGTGAGTAGGTATCTTGTCATTCTATAAGAAGTTAAGATACCTCAAAATTCCAAAAACATTCATAACATTTCAAAAATCTAAAAATATTTGTCCTATCTAAGACTAGTTAGTTATCCTTGATCTACCTTACTAGGGCATTGTCATTATTAGGATGCTTTCTCTACTTTTGTTTTCAAGCTTTTTATTTGTTTATTTATTTCAACTTGTTTGTTTGTTTGCTTATTCACTTGCCTATTTATTTTCTTTCAATACTATTGCCTCGACTTGGTCTATATGTATGCATTGGGTGATTCCTTACACACAATATTCTTGAGTCCATACATATTCATATGTCAACATTTTCATTATGGTTTTTATCATTGGTACATTATTCTCAAGTGTTTATTGGATCAAGAGTCGGTCCTTATGCATATTTTGGCTAAATCATCATGGTGTTCTATCATGAGGCCAACCATCACATGCTATAGAAAAAATTAGCTTTAAGAAGGTCTATAATCAATGGAGATATAGAATTTTCTCCTTGGTACCTTGGAAAATCCTCCCACCCACCTTAATCAATATAACTCATTTGACTATTCTATTTATATCATTATTAAATAGGGTAAGCATATCCTCATTATCAGGTACAATTAAATCATTCACATTGATTAATTTTATTCCTCTATTCATATATTTCATAACTTTTCACCCACTCATATTTAATTTGTATTCCAATTTATATCTTTGAGTTATGCTCGATAATCAACCCTAACTAGGGCACAATCATCTTTAGCCAATCTAGGTCCTCTTAATGATTATAACTACCTATGGGTAAATCATTATTTTGATTTTATTCCTGATTATAACCACCTTTGGGTAAATAAACATACTTTTTTACATTAATTCATGCAATCATTTTCTTATTTTTATTAATCTCAATCATGGGTTAAGTCCACCTTTCTTCTTGTTTCTTTTCGAGGGACCATCCATCAACAAATGTGATGGCCACTCCCTCGAGGGGGCATCATCATAGGCTTCCCAAAAACCACTTGGAGCTTTGTTATTAAACCATAATATTATTTTTTGGCATACATGTCATTTCTCATTATTTTATAAGGCATTTCTTTTCTTACAGTTTACAACATTTTCCCAAACAAGGGCAAACTATAGACATCATCATAGGCTTCCCAAAAACCATTTAGAGCTTTGTTCTTCAACCATCATCTTATTTTTTGGCATACATTCCATCTCTCATTATTTTATAATACATTACTTTTCTTATGATTTATAGCATCCTCCCAAATAGGGGCAAACTATAGACACCTAAGACTGGCCACCGATAACCTCCAATTAGGCTTTTGGCTAGTTTCCATCTAAAACACACAATTTAGCCTAAACACTAAAACACACAAAATGATGTGAAAATAATTTATTCAAGTTCCAATTTTAGCTAGGGTATCCCTAAATAGGGTAATGCAATTTATAGGCCAGCTAACTTTAATTATTCCATTTTGAATCAAAATGCCAAATTTGCACCTATGTGCTCTAGACTACTCTTTCTTATCAAATATTTTGCACAAGACTCATGAATTTATTATTTATTTTTAGCAACATCCTAAATGGGAATATAGTTATAATGCATTTAATAACACCTTCCAATTCCAATCCAGTCAAATTTTGGACCAATAACAAGGTATTTTGATAAATTTGATAAATTTGTGCATAAAGTGCTTAATCATGTTTAAGAGTTAATTAACCCAAATTAAGGCCTAATCAATAATTCCATGGATACTTGTTGAATAATTTGTTTTTGAAATGAATATTGAATATCTACATTATCAAGTGACCTCATTTCTTGGGAAGACATCCCTAGGCCATAAATACCACAAATATCAAGATTCATGCCTCCCATACCTCATCAATGCCTTCTATGATTCCCTCCATGCCTCTTAATTGATCCTTCTTTCAATGCCATGATGAGGATAATTACAAACTTAACTCCAAAAATTTAATGAATCCTCAACCACACATCTCAATCTTAAGATGGATGATTGAGGTTGATTATGATCAAATCTATAAATAGGAGGCCCCACAACACTATTTCTAAGATTGCTTAGTGCAAAGTTATAATTTAGGATTGGTTCAAAAATGCTTCAAAAAACTAGTGTTATAATGCTAAATTGATTCTAAGCCAAGCCAAGCCATAAGCCAAAGGTGCGAAGGAGAGATGGAGGTTTTCAAGCTTCCATTGCCAAGGACTTCATGAGCATAAGCTGAGCAAGCCACCACAACAGGCATTTTGGATCATCTAAGGAAGGTAAAAGAGTTTTCTTTTGCATTTTAGTTGTGTTTCATTCATGATTGTTAACTAATCTCTACCTAGTGTCTAGACCTAGATATGTTATGCTATTAGCATGCTTATTTTGTTTTGTTTTCATTTTGGAACTAACACCATACTAACCATCCTATCTTGAGTCAATTTCCTAGATCAAAGTAACCACAGGAATAGTGTGGATAAGGGGGTTTGTTGGGTTTTATTCTTACTTCGGTTCCTCCTCCTCACTCTTGGGTGAGAGTGGGAGAGAAGGTAAATGTTGGGTAGGTTGATTTGATGGTAATATTGGTAACAAAGGTAAAAGAGGTTTGTCAAAAAAAAAATCAACCTCATCATATAGGATATTAACAAGTGATTGGAGAGATTTTCTATTCTTCATGTCATGTTTTGGTGCCTTAGGATATGAAAAGATCAAGTCATCATTAAACCAGGAGGGTTTGGTATTAGAAGGGTAGAATACTTTGATAGGAGTAAGATAATAGATGAAGTTTTAAATACCCTTTGTAGGATTAATTAAAAGGTGATAGAGGTGATGGGTTTATAGATTTAGGGATGGGATCCTGCTTAGAAGTAATTTTCACCTTAAAATTTGTAGGTGGTGGAATGGTTTTTGTACATAGTTAAGATTGTTTAGCTATGGTTATCTCTAGGGTAGATGATTTGAGGGTGGAATATTTAGATGATGATATGTTGGATATGGGTGGGAAAGTAGAAATAGATAGGTTAGTTAAGAATAAAGGAGAACTAGGTGGTTTGATGGGTGTAGGAATTGGTGGAGAAAAGCGGGATGGTTTAGTAGAGGAAGAATAGGTAATTGGAATAGTAGAAGGATGGGGTCCTAAAATAGAAGTAAATTGAGAAGGAATGGTTATGGGTTTAGTTTGAGGTTCAGGTTTTGGAAAATATACCCTCTTAATTTTTTTGGTTAAGGGATTATTTGGTTGAATTAATGGTGTTAAATCCAAATTTAAAGAGTCAGTGTGATTAGGTATGGGAAGGATTCCCAAACTCTTGACTAGTCTGGTAAGAGAGGTATAAGGTGATTTGAAAATTTTAGAAGGAGGTTGTTGGGAGTATTTACTTATGGTTTTATAAGAATAAGTGTTTAATGGATGGGGAATAATGGGTTTAAGGGTGGATTCAAAGAAGGTTGATGATTTAGATTTGTTTTGGTAAGGGATCCCAAGATGATGATAAAAGGTGGCTCTATCAAAGTTAGGTTGAGAAGTAAAATCTAAACTTTGGATTATTCTAGAAAAAGGATTGTATATGGGTTTAGTTACTTGGTCATTGGTTTCAAAAATTAAGCCCTTAAGTGAAGAATAGGGAATGGATCCTTCATTTTTGTCTTTGAGGGAAGGTTCCAAAATTGGTGGTTGGGTGGATGAGGTAATATCCTCTTGTGGGATGGTTTCCAAAGAGGAAATGGATGGTTTTATGATATGGGAGGTAGGTATGGTGTCCTAAATAATGGACATGGTTGATTCCTTTGTTTGGGTGTCCAAATGAATGGAGGGTGGTTCTACCACTTCAATGGTTGGATTGGAAGAAGAAGAAATGGTTAATACAAAGGTTGTCTCCTTTGGTGTTTCCATCAAAGGAGAGGTCATTGGAGATAAGGTTTCATCAAGTGAAAAGAGAGGGGAAGTTGATTCCTTTGTGTGGGTATCAAAAGGAATAAAAGGTGAGTCCACTAATTTTGTGGGTGAAATGGTAGGTGAGGTAGTTGTGATAGTGATTTCTCAACAATGGGCTTAATAATAATAAATTTAATTGTATGTGCCTCATGAGAGTGTGATGATTTTGGTTGGTTATCATGGTGATGGGTAGGAGTGTGATTGGGAAAATATTTATGAAATATGTTAAGGGATTGATTAAGAGGTGCATTAATATTATCAAATGCAAGTTATCCAATGTCAATTAAGATTTGGGCCAAACTTTTAAATGTATTTCATATATTTATGTCATGTCAAATAACTTGATGAAAGGAACAATGATCATTCTTATTGTACTAACCAAGAACATGGTGAGAATCATCAAATTTTTGGGGTGGTTTGATAGGTGAAAGTTGAATGAGGTTAGCTTTGATCAATTTTTCCAAAATTGAAGCATAAAACTCCCCTATAGGAGTATATTGTTTTGGAGGATCTTGTTTTTAGTTTTAATTTTGTTTGTAGGATGAGTTGGAATATTTGGTATGATGGGGTTGGTTGACAGTTGGAGGTAGAGTAGTCTTTAGGACAACCAAGTTTGTAGATGATTTTGATTTGGTATTAGGATGGTTGGATTAGTTAGTGGTTTTGGTGGAGGAAGGGTCATTGTATTTAAAGCTAGAATTCTTGTTCTTTAGCTTCAATTTACATTCATCAATGGCTTGGTTCTCAAGTTTAAATTCCATGGTGAAATCCTTATCAAAAGTTCTAAAAGTTTGAAGTTGAAGAGTGGGGGTAATATGTTTGGTACAAACCTGAGAGAAGAGCTCAATCAATTCAACTTGGGGTAATGGAAAAGAAGGTTGATGAGACCTCTCCATCTAGATATAAATTTGATAATTGATTCATCCTCAAATAGATTAATGGAATAGAGGTCAATAATTGAAACCTTTTTAGGTATGTTAATGAAAAAGTGTTCTAAAAAGATTTGGGCTAGTTGGGTGAATGAAAAGATGGAGTGATTGGTGAGAGCACTATACCAATCAAGGGCTAGTCTAGATAAAGACATGGGGAAGGTATGAATGAGGAGAGAATAATTATATGTGATCAAATAGAAAGAATGAAAAAATTCTCTCAAATGTTGTTAGAGATCCTCCTTACCTTAGAATTTGGAAAACTTAGGTAATTCTCATTAAGGAGGATAAGCATGGATAGGGACAGATGGATGAATGGGTTCATTATATATTTTATCAAAGGATTAAAGGATATGAGACATAGAGATAGATGACTTTAGGTTGGTCATTTTATTGATTAACATCTTGAACAAATCTAGCTGACATTGGGAAACTGCATAGTTAGGTGGTAAATGTTTTTGAGGTTGGGTGGAAAAAATGTATTGATAAGTGATAGAGGGTGCTAAAGATGCCACATATTGGTATGTGGTAATGTGAGGTTGGGAGGGTACCACATAAGGGTTGATTGGCACAAATAGTTAGGTGGAAGGTGCTATGTATCCTTATGGGTTAGAAACATATGGGTAAGATGTCATGGACACTTGTTAGGGGGCTAATATGGGTTGGGTTAGAGGTATGTTTGAGATAGTGGTTTGAGGTTGGGTAGGTTGAGGTTGAGTGGTAAATCTAGTGCTAATGAGTGGAAGTTTTTGAGGTATATAAAACACCAAGTTCTGAAATGGGGTAGAAGTTGGTGGATTGGTTGGAATAAAGGGAAGTGTGGAAGTAGGGGTATAAGATAACCCCATGGTAGGTGGAGTATAGGTAACTAAAGGTAAATTTGAACTTATATGGGAAGTGTGGGGTGTGATAGGAGGTGTTTTGTTAGAGGTTGGAATGTTGTATTAGGTTTGGGTAGTGGTAGTGGAGAAAGAGGATGTTTGGGTGGTTAATGGTTAGGTTGAGGTAACACCCACCATAAAATGGGGAGGAATACCATATGAAGGATCCATAAGAGGAACCGATTCAATAGAGGTACAAAGAGGTAAGGTGTTAAGATAGTGTTGAAGGGACACATATTTTTTTCAAGGAAGGCATCAAAGTCTGCATCACCCTTATAAACAACTAGGATTCTGGTAAGAGGGGGAGAAAAATGAGGTGAACCCTCATAATTAGAATTATATTCCATGGAGGAAGAAGAAGAAGGTGGTGGTTGGTTGTTTTTTTCCCCAACTATTGTTTAGTAAAGACCATGTGAGAAAATATAAAATAATATGATGAAACTCACACCTCAAACAAAGAGAAATGAAAATAAAATAATTTAAGGGAAATAATGCATATACTAAAAGTGCGTTAAATCCTAGGATTTTTTTAGATCACATTTGGCTTATGAAGAGGGAATTTGACTTGTAGATCGGGTACTAAAACAAAATCAAAGGTTGGTTTTATATTGAGTTTAGGTGATCAATAGAGAAATATGTATTGAACTTTAGTATGTGGTTTGGTATTAGGTCTTACCACCTCACTTCATACACTATAGTGATAGGGGTGTCAGGTGCTTAGCCAAAATATACCAAATTTTTTAGTTTATACTCAAATAGAGAGCTAAGTTGGTTCTCCCCTTAGTGGTGAAATCTAATTAGGATAGCTAGGAAGGGCTAACGTTACCATTAGGTGATGAAATCGTAGTTGGGCCTTATGTTTAGTATGATTTAATGTGTTAATTGTTTATGGTTTGGCTTAAGTGTGTGATAACAAGTGTGAAATCTATGATTAATCACTTTGCCTCCTAAGTTACTAGATGAACTAAGACAAGAAGGCATTCAATGTATGCAAGAGGTTTATTTTAAGCCCAAAAAGATATTTTTAGATTTAATTTGATGAGAAAACAATAAAGGAAGAAAAATGGAACTCAGTCCCACTGAGCATGCCAAAATATTTTAATTAATTTTCATTCATTTATTAATTTAGAATTAAGTAATGAAACTAATAATAGGGTGTGTAGAAGAATACCTAGTAAAGTGCATGTGTAAATCTAGGTGATGATAAAAACTCCTCTTTGGCTAGGAAGGAAAACTTATAGATAAAAAAGACACTAGAAAAGGGGTGTTGTTAGAAAATAGATGAGTGGACTACCTAACGTGATCTAGATACATGAAGCTTATTACCTACTAGGAGTCTATCAATCCTCTAAAATTTGATGGTGGAAGGCTAAATTAATTTGGCTAGAGTGACATTACTTTAAATTTCAAAAGTGATTTTGATAAAGCTTCAATTCTCTGATGATATTTCTTGTTTGTTGAAAGGATGCTTGATACCTATATACCAAAGAGCTTGGATGCAATATAGTAAATCTATTAAGTAGTCAAATAACCCTTTGTTCTCATTATTCTTATAATTTAACCATAAATTAAGCATCAATGGATACATTATTGCCTTTAAATATTGTTATTATTTGATTTATTATAGAAATTTCTTAGCTTGGTATGTCAAATTATTTTTAGTAGTAAGTTCAAGGTATTTATCCAACTGTACTTTAAATTAACATACCATGAAATCTAAAGTAGATTTACTATCTAATATAGGTACACCATGATGGATTACACATAACCTACTCTAGAGGGTGTTCTACCGTGGGAAATGAAGTTACTCATCACCCTATGTAATTAAGATATTTCAAAAAACATAACTAATCTCTTGCATAGTCTTATAAAGTACACACAACAAGGTCAACAACATAATGAAAAAGTAGTATGGTATGTTAAGACTAAAATCTATGGGATGTTGATTCTCATTTGGACATTGAAATGAATGGATATGAGATTCTAAATTCAATGTTTGACTTTGGAAACATGGTTAATATGATTCTAAGATCAACTTGAGAAGCTATTATGTGGCTAGCCTTAATATATAGTCTAGTTACTCTCAGTTTGTAGGAGTATGGTAGGGTGGAACCCATTACAAGGATAGGGGATGTTGAGATTAAATTAGTCGAGTTTAATTTTCATAGAGATTTTGAGGTCATTGATATGAAGACAACATAGATCCATTATACTACCTTAATTGGTAATAAATGGGCTTATGATGCCCAAATTACCATTAATACTATGCACAATGAACTAGAGGTGCATCAAGGGGATAAGATAGTAGTTATACCCCTTAATAAATTTGAGTAAAAGTTGTATATCAAACCAAAAGAGATAGAGTCTCATTATTCCTATGGGGATAATATTTGGTTTAAGGTTAGTATAGATGAAAGGAAAAATAATATGTGATTTTTATAATATAAAGTTGGGAAACCACACATTGTGTAATAGAAAGAGTGACTAGTGTACAAACCTATTATAACAAAGTCTCCATCCATATAGTTTTAGATAAAAGAATGTGTTTCTATGTTAGTTTTCTCTACCATGAAATCTAAAGTAGATTTACTATATAATATAGGTGCACCATGATGGATTACACATAACCTACTCTAGAGGGTGTTCTACCTTGGGAAATGAACTCATCCATAAGTGATGACTCAGACACACATATATTGAACTAGTCTTGGAGAGATCATGAGATATGGTCTCTATGTATCATGTTTCTTATTGAATACCAAATATCTCAATACTTTATGATAGAGGATCTTAATACTTTAATATTGAGGCTTGAACACCATGTGATAGAGGTGGATCAATGAGTCAGTGAACTTAGCCATGCATTGAAAGGGACTACTATAACCTAGTGGGTAGTGTACATAAATCCATAAATTCATTGAGATGAATCATGTAAATTTTTACATGTGAGATTCTAGTTACCATCTAATATAACTTCAAAATGAACTTTATTTGAATAAGGGTCAATGTCTTGAGTTACACATTCAACATTGTATGGATATATGGATTTCATAGGGAGTAGAAACAAAATATTAGGTACATATCTTCAATCATATGTTATCACCTCTACCAATAGACTAATATATTCACCAAGAGCATATGTGAGAGTCCAAGCATTGGGCATAATTACAACAAGATTTTATTCAAACTTTTGTGTTTAAGGATGATAATCTAATGGTGCATAATATCTTACATAATATCAAAATATTTATATG
The DNA here is from genome assembly GCA_037957365.1 of Torreya grandis. NCBI lineage: Eukaryota > Viridiplantae > Streptophyta > Pinopsida > Cupressales > Taxaceae > Torreya > Torreya grandis. Next base: position 1,832,865 of record JARHVA010001934.1, on the reverse strand, counting down.
TCATAGACAAGATTAAGTCTTAACCACTGAAGTTTAATCATCATCCCAATAGGAAGCTATGCAAGATTTAAATATGGCACTTCAAAATTATAAGGCTAGTTAACAAGAGTAGGATCTTGTTAAGCCATGCAATAGAATAATAAAAGAATGCATAGAGTCCAGTGATAGTGATGGAGATCTAGACCTAGAAAGATTATTTGAATTAGAATGAGAAGTTGAACCAAAACTAGTTCAAAGTACAAAGAAAGTTGAAGAAAAAATACTGTGTAACATAAACATCCTATAGTGGGAAAGAAATAACATTATACATGATGATCCACCTAGTAGATTAAGTAAAGTATACCAAGATCCCTTGATAAAGATTAAAGAAAACACTATAATATAATTATCTCCTAAGTTTACTATTATGGGAGACTATTGGGGAAAAAAAATTAGGAGGCCTTGCAGCTACTAAAGGATTATCAAGATGTGTTCCCAACCAAATTCTCAAAAGTGAAAGGTGTAGATGTAACTTTGGGAGAGATGCATATATAATTAAAAGAGTATACATAGCCTATTAAAAATATTCCCTATACACTCAAACCCAATATGAAGATAAAATTAAAGGCTAAAATGGATCACATGAAAGAATATGAAATTATTTATCTAAATAAAAAATAATATTAATGAACCTTATAATTATGCAGCCAAAGAAAATAGGGGAGATTCAGGTGTGTGGGGAGTATCATGCACTCAATTATATTTTTTTTAATGACCCATTCCAAATACTATTCAATGATGATGTCCTTTATTCCATTAAATGGAATGAAGTGTATTCATTAAAAAATTTCTTTAGTGGATACCATTAGATTCCCATTGTAAAGGACCAAGCTGATACTACCTTTGCAACTAAATAGGTATCATTTGCATATAAGGTAATGCCTTTTGGCTTAAATAATGCACATACAATATTTTATAAGGATTTAGTAAATGTATTAGAAGTCTTAATCCATGATTTTATATAAGTATATTTGGATAATTATGATCTTTTTTATATATTTAAAGAACATTTGCCAAAACTAGAATTAATGCTAGAGTAGTGTTACACTTTACGCATTGCTTTAAAATTAAATACGTGTCTATTTTTTTATATATAGTTTTTGGTGTTTTAATGGGCCATGTATTATGTAAAAATGGTATTTTGGTTTATCCATCTAATAATACTATAATAATATTAATGCCACCTCTGACCAACTATATAGAAGTGTGCACTTTTTTTTGTCATATGTGATATTACATAAAATTTATCAAAAGATATACAATCATTTAAGTGCAAATAGATAAATTATTATGCAAATATACATGGTTTGAATGGAAATTAGAATGACACATGTAATTATTTGAGATAAAATAAAGGATAACAACAACACCAATTTTAATTTTTCTTGATTAGAAGAAGCCATTCTATATACATGTGTATTCTTCTGGTACTATTGTAGAAACTATTTTAGTACAACCAGGTGAAGGTGGATTGGATGATCTCATGAATTTTCCTAGTAGGAATTGATTAGATGTATAAAATAAATATACAACTACCAATATAAGTATTAGATATGATATTTAAACTAAATTTTTTTTGGCATTACTTATTGGCTACACCATTTGAGTTCTTTATAGATCACCAAGCACTGTGTTACTCGATTAACAAGCCAATGTTGGTAGGGCACATATGTACATAGATTATGTTATTTCATGAATTTAAATTTTACATCAATATCATTTGAATATAATAAAATTTTATCCCATATCATTGGAGTAAGCTATGTAATGGGGAAGAGCCATAATAACTAGAAGATGAATTCCTAGATGTGAACTTATTTAGGGCTACTAAAATTATGGATAACATGGAGGATATTACTAAATTTTTGGAGTATGTAATTTTCACTCCATAATATTTGGAAAAGTATAAAAATAAAATTGCACCCAGGCTATATCATATAGTCTCATCAATGGCTTTTTTTATAAGCTAGGTAGAGATGATGTGCTACATAAAATAACACTAGAACATGAACAACCAATTTTTTTTCGTGAAGCTCATCAAGGAATTGTAGGAGGTAACTTTGTAGTTACAAAAACAAAAATAAGAATATTACAATGTGGTCTTTGGTGGCCTAAATTATTTTAGGATGTGCACAAAATAGCCAAGCATTGTGATGTATGCCAACGAATGGGAAAGCCAAATTAATGTGATGAGATGGCATTAGTTCCAATGCTCATAGAGTAACCATTTAAGAAATGTGGGATTGAATTTATTTTTCCTATATCTCCAGCTATCAAGTGAATTCATGCATGATATATTATTACTGTAACTAATTACTTAACCAAATAGGTGAAAGAAATTGTGACCCCAAGTTGTAGTGTGAAGGGTGCTATCAAGTTCTTATATGAAAATATCATCACAAGTTTTAGATTTCCTATTAATCTTTTTAGTTATAGATAAATACATTTCTTTAATAATACTATCAATACTTTTACTGAAAAATTTATATTTTTTCACCATAAAAGCATGGTGTATGATCCTCAAGTAAATGGGTAGGTTGAATCATCAAACAAGGTTTTGGGGAAAATGATAAAAAGGATTTGTAATGTGAAATGGGATGAATGGGAGGATCATATTCATATGGTTATTGGGTCATAAAATATAAATTACAAGTGCACAACTTGTTTCACTTCCTTTCTACTTGTTCATGATCTTGAAACAATAATAGTTATGGAGTACATAGTTATGAGATTGTGCATTACAATGATTACGAGGATAAGTGATCAAAAATCTCTAAAGTAAAGGTTTTTATACTTGATTAAGATGGATGAAAGTTGGAATAGGGAATATGGACATAGGAGATACACAAGTTAAGTCAAAATAAATGGCATGATCACAACCTATGATATACATAATTTTATTAGAGTAAGTGGTATTGATATATGATAGTAGGTTTAAATAATTTTTAGGAAAAATACACATTAGATGGAAATGACCCTACGTTATACATGAAGTTTCACAATAGGGTACTATTGTGTTAAATTAATTATAGGTAACTATACTTTCAAGACATGTAAATGGATGTAGGATTAAGTTGTAATGCCTATAATGTCTATCATTTTGATAATAATATTAGTGGGTGTTGAGCGGCACCATGTAGTTAGGATATATTTAATGTTTTTTGTGTGTTTTGTTTTGGTAGGATAATATGTTTTTGTAGTGTAATTTTAACATCACAATACATTTGAATCAATAAAAAATACTTATAATCACAACCTGTGATTGGATTCTGGAGTAGACTAAGGATGAACAACTAGAACTAACTACTGGAGGTCATGAAATAAGTCCAAAAAAGTAGTAGTGATAAGAATTTTATGGTGAAAGGACAAGTAATGGTCATTAAATACCATTAAATACATGATGTTTCAAGATATTACATCTTTTTTGAGGTAGTTTGAGTGGAAAATAGATAGCTAGAGTCATAAACAAAATAGGGAAGATGGAAGGATATTATGTCACATCAAGTAAACATTGAGGGATACATCAAGTAAACATTGAGGGATACATCAATATTTTTGACCTAAAATGGGTCATAATCACCTCAATAAAGTATCAAATCATATTAATTTTGGATCATAACTCATTTTCACCTAGTTAATTTCATTTAAAATAGTTGACTACATGGAACTAGGTGAAAAAATTTATAAAAAGAAGGATTTTGACAACACTCAGACATTACACAATCTCTTAAATTAGTGAATTTTATGATTTACCTTAAAAATATCTCACTACACATATATTTAATACTAGAGTCTAAATCCTAAAAGTAAGTGTTCATCCCAAGCTAAAATAACATCCATGGATCAATCCCAATTATTGATCCCTCTAAAATATATGCAAAAAGAAGAGATGGGGATTGGCTTGGGTTTATGATAGAATAAATATAATGACCTAAAAGTATTTTTATTTTATCAAACAAGATGAATATAACATATTTTCTCCAAGACCACAAGAATCTAAATAAACAAAATCCTTAATAGTCCCACATCTATTATGAGGTTTAGATATAGAGAGGTTGATTAAGATCCCTACATTTGAGTAGTTTGATGAGGTCATGATCACTCTTTTAAGTTGATATAATAAAGTATTTATACATTTTGGAATTATAATGACTGATATGGGGAGTGAATTAGTTTTCAAAAACTTTTAAAAGTTTACTTTATCATTCATGAACTATCAAAACAATATAGTGAACTAGAAATAAATTAAGAACCATGAGTTTGAGACAAGAACATAGAACACTTATTTGAGTAGGAAAACCTTAATAATAATAAAACCCACTGATATCTAAAAATTTAATACAATACTATAAGATAAACATCAAGATTTCATGAAGCACCAACTTTATTTTGAGCACCAACCCCAATTAGCTAAGCACCCACTTGACTAGGATTTAGGAAACACGTAATTGTAAGGAGGCATAAAACCCATATATGGATTTAAAACAAATAATAAACCTAATTTAATTGATAACATTCAATAAATATTATTTATTAATCAAATTATTATGACCACTACTTCATCTCTTCACACTCTTAGCCCTCTCAAACTACCTTCTAGGCTCATTCGTTCAACTAGTCCTCTTATTGACTTGATTAAATCATATGAAATTTATTTTCATGAACATAACCTATGTCAAAAATTAATAATATATTCAATCATATTATTGTATAAAATACGTTATTATAATCTATAATATGTTATACTAGTCTCTTACTCTCTACCAACTCAAATAGGCCTAAAACTACCTTGTATTTATACAAGTCTCTTGTTCATATCCTTCTTGGTAAGAAAAAATCCTTACCTTATTATTTCATCCATGGATTCTATGTTATTACATCAAATAAAAATTAATCAAACATTATTTGAGTCCATTTAGGTCTGACCTACCTCAATTAGTCCTTATCTCACCTGTAGGTCTCATGGAGACATAGTCCTATTAGGACTATTTAGGACACATTACACTTTGCCTTCTTTGGAGAAATTTAAAAATATTAAATTGGTAATAAAAAATAATATTCAAATCAAATTTAAAATTTATAATCTAATATAGTCTTTATAATATTTTTATCTTCAACCACCACTTGAAGCACACCATTACCATTGTTCATAATTAGGCCTGTGTATACCTAGAAAGTCTATTTTGAATAACTAAAGCATAAAAACAATTTTTACAAAAAAAATGAAAAAATCATGAATATATAGTATACATGACATTATGGTCATCACCATGTTTTTAATACTTCACAAGTTATGGCCAAAAGACTCAAACTCTTCTCTATAGATAGCCCACTTAGAACTGCCAACTAACCTCAAAACAATCATGAAAACTTGAAATCATGACACTTGAAGGAACACAATAAATGAATTAAAATTCATGACTATGATATTAAAACATCCTTCATAAAAATTACAATAAAAATATCATAATATCTAATGTTAAATATTGGTCTTGTATACAATTTTTTGACCTTCTCTCTCTCTCAAACCTCTATTAGTCAGACAAGCCATTTTGGCTTCAATGTTCCAACCTATTATAATGAATTCCAAGATTATTAAAATCATGGATAGGAAATAAAATTCCTAAAAAACAAAATCATGTTTATTAGATACATCATTTAAATTCATAAAGTCTCAAACTCATCACCGCAACTTGCTTACCCATAATTGCAACTTTACCTTGAAGCATAGTCATGGTGAAAATGACCTTCAACACCTATATAACCAGTTTTAGATAATTAAAATGCATTTTTATTATATTATGATATAATTATAAAATTATTATATTCAAAAATAACATTTTCAAAATTTAATATTGGTCTTGTAGACCAATCTCATAACCTTACACCTTCACTGTCTCATATGTACTAGATAGGTCAACTTATGAGCAACATTTTAATCATATTCACTGACCTCCAAAAATTATATCTAACATGAAAATGTATTAAAAGTATTTAAAAATTTATCCATTCAATTTTATTCATACCTAATCCATGATAACATAACCCTAATCACCTTCTCACTTTTGCCTGGGTTTATCATTATTTGCACCATTAGGCTTGTTAGTGATAGGTTGTCTTGGATGACCGGTTTAGCACACCTAAGGGATAAAATATTCTTATAAACCAGAATGGAAATCAAATAAAAGTATAAATATATATCCTCCATCCATTTATAAACTTTGAATTGGTCAATTCTAACTAATACAATAAATCTTTAAGAAATAAGGCCTTTCCTGTAGGGTCCACTCACTCACCTGACAAACCAAAGAAACCTAGAGGTGCCTAGGAGATTTTAATACAGAATAAAATAAATTATATGTCCATAATAATCCATCTTAGGAAATTTTTATCAAAATATTTCACATTGGGTCATTGTTATGGTTTTAGAGAGGTTTAACACTATTTCTGGTGTTAACGATTATTCATAAAGGACTACCCCTCATTTCCAAAACTAGTGCCTATAAATATTATATAGGACATTTCCCCACCTATATAAAATAAATAAAGTTACCATGTATATGTTACACAAGCAAATTAACACCTTAAATTCCTTCTTGGGTTGAGAACCCTTCATTTTGTGAACATGAGAGACCTCAAAACTACTTTTCATGCCTTATCTTGTAAACCATGACCTCAAACTTTGTAAACATAATTGGGATAATATATCACACAAATAAACCATCTCTCTCCTTGCTTACTTAGATCTTGACTTGTAAACCATATTAAGCCTTTAAATAGACCTTCTAAATAATATCCAAGCTCTAAACACCTCATGTACATGCCATAAAAAATCATATCATGCTCAAACACTACCATATATCTTTGATAGGCCTTTACATCACCTTATGACCCCTCATTAGGTTAGGTAAGTTCTAGAACTAGTCTAGTTATAGACTTGGACTTAAGGTATTACCCTTGTAGGCTCACCTTGAAACTCTCCTAAGTGATCCAATACTTAAAATTCATGATCAAGAATCCTTAGATATCCACTCATGCCTGTGTGTACTCATCTCATAAATCCATCATACTCATACCTTCTCATAAGGTTTCTTCATGTTTTAGATTAAGGTAAAAACAGGTTTTAAAGGGACCCCGAAACCCTGAAACAAAGAAAGAAAGATGAAGCATTTACGACCATAGGTAAAACCTAAAACCTACTATAGATAAGTATCAAAAATAGGTTTTATATGGACCTAAAACCACCAGAAAGACCACAAGGCATAACCCAAGTTTTACATAGACCTGGCTACACCATAGTCAAAAGATTACAAAAAACCAGGAAATAGGACCAGATAACACGACCAACTAAAAGAACCAGGCTATTCTTCCAGTTCCAATATCATTTTCACTGCTTCCTTACCTTTCACAGCAGTGTCTTGAATGGCAGTAGCCACCAACATGGATCCCTCTTACATAGCTTTCTTTTTTGAGCTCAGTCTCATCCTCTTGCTAGGCCCCTCCAAGGATTTGATCTCCTCATTAGCTCTTTTTCCTATATTAACAGCTGCAGCACATATGCTATATGTAACCTCCTCCATCTTCATTTTGATCTCCTTGATGAGTTCCCTTAGGTTGTTCTCATAGTCTTTGAGTTTGATGGGAATGTCTCTCATCTATTTTTCCATGTTGTTGATTTTGTTCCAAACTACCTTCTAGTTGTCTTCCATTATTTCCATTTTCCCTTTGAGATCCATTATCTCCTTAAACATCCATGAATCAAGTTGGAGGATAGCCTCTACTTTGCAATTAACCCATCTCATAGGTGTGTGCCTTCCATCATTCTACCTTTTATCACTCCACTCTTCTGTGTTCTTATTAGGACTATTCCCGCCTTCTTCAATGTGGTCCTCTCTTCCCCTTTGATTTTGCTCCATAGTTTCAATTTGAACTCCCAAGTCCATTTCTTGGTTGTTAGCCTGAACTGTGTTTTCCCTCTCATTTATCGAAATAGGGTCCTCAACAGGGTCATCCAGGACTTTATCATCCTCAAACACTTGCTGGTTTTCCTCAGAGTCATGTTCACTATTTTTAGACTTTTCCTCTATGTTGACTCCTTCTTTCTCATTCTTCTCTTGAACTTCTTCTTCCTCACTGGAACTTGAATTCTTGCTTTTTATTCCTCCCTCTTCCTCCAAGCTTTCCTCCCTATACTTATTAGTACTCTCCCACTCTGTATCCTCATCAAAATTCTAATTCTTGACACTAGGGGGCTTGATTTTATCTTTTCCTTTAACAATTTCACTCTTGTTACTCCATGAATCCTTGTTTTTCCCAAAATAAGGGTTCATAACCATGGCCTTGTTCTTGCAATAGCCTTCAATTATCAGAATTAATCCTTCATGTAGAATAGGATGCATTTCCTTCTTCCTATGAGCGAATAAACTTTGGATCAAATAGAAACGCAAATAAAAAGGGAAAGAAATTCTTACTTTGTGTCTAAAATGATTTATGATTAGTATCAAGACTAGGCTTTTCAAGCACTTTAAATCTTTAACAATAGTCCTTGAAACACTCCTTTATGGTTTTTGACCTTGTTCAATGCCTTACATGATACTTAAATAATGTCATACCTATGAATATACCTATTTATGCTCACCATGTAAATATTAATGATATGAATATGCTTGTTATGACTAGGCTTCTCAAAACACCTTTTACTCAAGAACTAGTACTCAAAACATGCTTACCTTGGCCTAAATCTTGACATCAACCTCAAAATAATCATTAGGTTTCCTTAAAATTCTCTCTCAATAGAGAGACATTAGGTTTCCTTCAAATTATCTCTTATCACATGGCATCCCTTTCACATTAGGCTCACAAGCTCATACCTCACATACCACTCACCATGTATATTAACTAGATACACCTTGACATCAATGAAAAAAATTCTCAACAAACTCCACCTTTGTCATTGATGGTAAAACATTCTTCAATATAATCAATCTCATCTCTTTTCTTGAACTTTCACCCCCTTTGACATTAATAACAAAGGTATTCCATAACTATCTTTTGGATTCATACTTTCTTTGAAATAAAATTTCAACACATAGGATATGAAGCATTAAGGCAACATGACCCCCTTACTCCATGAATACTTCCTTCAAATGAACTCAGATTACAAGATCACTTCTGAACATAGATCAAGATCAGTCAATAACCTAAATATCTCCCCCTCAAACCAAGCATCCACCATGCTTAGGGTGATTAAATAGTGTCTCTATGAAGCCTAATGGAGTCACCTATTTCCATAGAGAACTAAAAAATCAAAAGTTTGATATAATCCTAGATCTCCATGATTTCACAAGATTTAATATCCTTTAGTATCCTTTAAGATTTAATAACCTCTTCATCAACCATTTGAACATCAATATGGGTTGACAATAGACATTCCTGACTTGATTTCATATCTGAAGCATTTTATACCATAAAAAATAGTAAATTTGATTTTATATACTGATCATGACTCATCTTTGCTAATTTTGGTTTCCATACATTAAATTTTCTTCTTTCTTGCACTCTAGAGTCTTAAAACCTCTTGTTTTTTGTTGATGACCTTCTAACTCTATTAGGATATAATATTACAATATTTCCTATATTATGAAAATTGTATAAAACCACCTTATACATACCATTTGACTAATGTAAACTATGACTCCTTTCATAGTCCCATGAGTACTCATTATTGGAATGTCTTTTACACTCTCTTTCTCTATGACCAAATTTATTGCATACACAATAGTAACCATTGAATTAAATATCATACCTCATATAATTAGGCTATTTGATAGGTCTTTTCATGTTGACCTTATTATCTTCAATAGCATTCACCTTGATTTGAGATACCTCCTTTTGATCTTGTTTGAAACCAAGACCTATCTTATCACTTGCAGACTTTTGACTACTCAAGATGTCATCTAGAGAATCAATGATCTTTTCAAACTTCACAAAGGTCTTCATATTGATATATGTTTGATCCAACATAGCTTTTAAGGACTCCACTTATTCTTTAGCCTTTAGGTTTGTATTGACAATATCCATCCATGTTTCAATCTTATTGATGATCTCATCATAATTCTTGGAAGTGTTATTCAATCTCTCCTCAAACAAACCAATCTTCTACTCATAGTCCTTAACTAATGATCTTAGTTTGTTATTATTTCTTCTTTGGAACTTTAACTCCTCCACAGAACTCACCAATTTTGGTTCAAAATTCACTTCATCTTCTTCTTCATTTGATTATACATCAACCATAAGACCTTTCCCATTTGAGCAACCCTCATTATCTGATTCTATGGCCATTAACAAGGTTTCATTATTGTCATGTTTAGGTTCATTGCTACCATCATCACTATTAGATATGATTGTATCACTTATATAAGATGAGTTTTATTCTTTGCTATATAAACTTTTCTTATTTTTGAATGACCCTTTCTTACCTTCATTCTTCCTAAAATATCTCTTGTTCTTATCATGATTATAGAACTTCCTATTATCTCCATGATTTTTATCATGTTATTCATTATGCTCATATCTTACCCTTATTAGTACACATGATGCAAAGTGACCAATATTACCATAGTTAAAATATTTGAAAGGAAAATTGCCCTTGTACTTACTAGATCCAAAACTTAACTTCCTTACAAACATGGATATTATTTGATCATCATCAAAATCTAAACATTCCTCATCCTTGACCTTATTTCATTTTTAATTATTCTAAACTTTTAAATTTACTTCCTTCTTAGGAGGTCTTCCTTAACTAGTTCTCATCTCATAGGTAGTCAAGATTCCATGAAGCCCATCCATTTCAAGCTTGTCCAAATCTTGTATCTCTTCCACTATAGATACCTTAGAGTCAAACTAAGGAGTTATTGATCTCAATAAATTTTGAAAAAATATAGATTATTTTACTTCTTCTCCTAATCCTCTAATGACATTGATAACTTCATCAACCTTCAATAGGTAATATATAATTGTTTCATCTTCATCCATCTTCAAACTTTTAAACTATCTTTTATGGGTCCACAACTTGGCCATCTTAACCTTGGTGTATCCTTCATTGATGGTATTAAATATGTACCATATATCTTTATTTGATACATAGTGTATCAAATTCACAATATCTACCTCTTATATTCTACAAATAATAACATTCATTATCTTGGAGTTATTTTCACTAACCTTCTTACCTACTACATCAGTTGGTGGAATGGGAGGAATACTATAACCATCCACAACTGAATATCAAATATCATGAACTTGATACATCAAATATATATTCATCCTAACATTTTAAAAGGAATAATTAGATCATTTTGATAATTAAGCCTTACTGGTATAAAAACCACCTTGAGCTTGATAACTAGCCATCCTTTCTTCAAGGATCTCCTTTAAGATTTTACACCTGATTTAAAGGACTATGATCTAATACTAATTTTTAGAATCACAATGACAAAGAGGAGGGTTATATTAGTATTCAAAAACTTTTACAATTTTACTTTATCATTCATAAACTATCAAAATAATATAGTGAACTAGAAATAAATTAAGAGCCATGAGCATGAGACAAGAGCATAACACATATAAAATGTATTTAAGTAGGAAACCCTCAAGGTGAAAAAAACCCACTGATATATGAAAATGGACTAAATTAATATAATACAAAAATAAATATTTAAGGAATAGGTAACTTCACTTGGAGTACCAACCCCAACTACTCAAGCACCCACTTGACTAGCCTTTAGTAAGCACCTACATGCAATGAAACACCAACCCCCTAGATGACTCATTACCAAAGCAACCAACTAATTTACTTTATCATCTTTAGGATGTATTATTTCTCAATAAACTGATGATGAACACCTCTTTAACTCTTCACACTCTTATCCCTCTCAAACTATCTTCTAGGTTCCTTAGCTCAATTAGTCCTCTTCTTGACTTGATTAGGTCATATGACCTTGATTTCCATGTACAAAACCTCTTTCAATCCTTCATCATATATTCACTCCTATGATGGACTAAAATAAATTATTATTATCTACAATATGGTATTCTATTGTCTTACTCTCTACCCATGCAAATAGGCTAAAACTTCCTTGTATTTATATAAGTCTCTTGCTCATATGCTTCTTTGTCAAATAAACATCCTTAAATTATTAGGTTGGCCATATCATAGATATTAGGACATATAATAAACATGAATCAAATATGATTCATGTCCATTTAGGTATGACCTACCTTAATTAGGACTTATCTCACCTTTAGGTCTCATAGAGACCTAATCCTATTAGGTCTATTTAGGACACGTTACACTTTTCCTTCCTTAGAGAACTTTCAAACACTTCACACAGTATGAACATATCATATGCCACTTACATAGACCCCCTATAAGCACATCTAGGCTTCATAACACTTTTATATCTTCAACCACCACTTGAATCACACCATTATCACTATTCACAATTCTTAGATACAAAGATAACATGGTCAAAAGGTAATATTGGTCTTGCAAACCGATCTCATAACCTTACACCTTCACTATCTCATTTGTACTAGATAGGTAAACTTATGAGAAAAAAACTCATCATATTCACTAACCTCCAAAACTTCTATCCAATATGAACATGTCTTAAAATTATTAAACAATGTCTCTATGCACTTGGATTTATCCCTAATCCATGATAGCACAACCCTAATCACATTTTCACTTTTGCCTGGGTTTCTAAATATTTGTACCATTAGTCTTATTAGTGACGGGTTATCTTTTATGACTAGTTTATCACATTTGAAAGCTAGAATATACTCAAAAACCATCATGGACACCAAATACAAGTATCAATATCTATCCTCCATCCATTTAATAACTTTGAATGATCAATTATGACTGTTATAATATATATTTGAGAAACAAGGCCTTTGTTATAGTGTTCACTCACTCACCTAACAAACCAAACACACTCAAAGGTTCCTGGTATAGTTGAATACAACCTCCAATCACTTTTCTAGCCATACTAATCCATTATGGGAACTTTTGATCAAAATATTTCATATCAGGTCATTGTTAGGGTTTTAGAGAGGGTTAACACTTTTTCATGTTAATAATTGTTCATAAATAAATACCCCTAATTTATGAAAATAATTCATATAAATCTTATGTATAACTTTCCACTATCTCTCCTTAATAGCTCAAGTTCCCATGTAGAGCTTACACATGCTAATGAATACCTAAAATTCCTTCTCAAGTTGAGAACCTTTCATTTTGTGCACATGAGAGACCTCAAAAAAAAATTTGCATGCCTTATATTGATAACCATGACCTCAAACTTGGTTAACACACATAATATAATCTATCACATCTCTAAAAATTCTCACATGCTCATTATTATCTTTAAATTTGAATCTCATACCTCATTTGGCCACCATCTCTTTCCTTGCTTGCTTAGACCTTGCCTATAAACCACATTAGGCCTTGAAATAGACCTTATAGCTATTTTTAAGTCAATAAATACCTCATTTACATGACGTAAAACTTTATATCATGATAAAACACTTCCATATATCCTTCATAGGCCTTGACAACTCTATATGACCTCTTATTAAGTTAGGCAGGGTTTAGAACTAATCTTGTTGTAGACTTCAACCTAAGCTATTACCTCTATAGGATCACATTAAAAATATATTGAGTGATAAAATGATTCAAATTCATGATCAATAATAATAATACATCCACACATTCCTATGTGTACTCATCTCATCAATCCATAATACTAATATCTTCTCATAAGGTCTCTTCATGTTATGACTAATGTCAAGACTAGGCTTCTCCAGCACTTTGAATCTTTTAAAATAGACATTGAAACAATCCTAGATTATTATACACCTTTTTTCACATGAATTACATGCTCCTAAAATAATGTCATACCTATGTACATACCTCTTTATTCTCACCATGCACATGCCCATGATATGACTATGTTTGTTATGACTAGGTTTCTCAAGACACCTTGTACTCAAGAACTACTACTCAAAACATGCTTACCTTGGCCTAAATCTTGAAATAAACATAAGAAGAATCATTATGTTTACTTAATATTATATCTTAATAGATATACATTATTTTTCCTTCAAACTCTCTCTTGTCACATGGAATCCATTTCACATGAGGCACATAAGTTCATACCTCATAAACCACTCACCATATATCTTCACTAGATTTACCTTGACATAATTGGCATCAAAATTGGCATAAAATCACATCAAACTTGGAATAAATTAAAAAACTTCTCAACAATCTATTTTTCCCAAGATATTATAATTTGGATCGATGTTACAACTATGGTAAGAGCCATGGGGCTTCCCAATCATGGGAAATCTCTCCTCCAATAAAAATCCACCACATCAATGATCCATTAAAATGTTAGGGAGAATTATACCATAATATTAGGCTTAGTAATCCCATTTTATGTAATATAAGATGCTTTAGAGCAATCTGGTTGAATACATCACAATTTTTTTTGGCAGACTAGTAAACACACCAAATAGGCAAAGAAGTGGGTAATTGATATACCATATCACATGATACATTTGTGAGAGAATTTTAATTGGATTGAGTTTTTAGAATTATATCTCACCAAAAATATTATTAAGGTACTTTTAGGTGGTTTTTAAACATTTCAATATCAATTTTTTGTCTTACTATTATGATTTACATAGTGGAAATGTCTACTAGGACTAGTCAATGTTACTCTAAATGTTTTTTGGTCTATCACTACCATTGTAAACATTGTATGGATGAAAATAGGGTATTACTAATCCAAAAATCAAAAAAAATAATTGATAGATATTTCAATAAACATGAAAATAACATAGTAACAATGATTTATCTAAGAAGAGATGTTTTATTACTCAAGATTACAAATACAAACATATGTTTATCTCTTGTAAGAGATGTCTAATTTATATTTCATGTTACATATTAATTTATACAAAATTTTAAGGTAGGGGGAGGATGTGTAAGGTCACCAATATTGAAGGAGATTAAGTGGTTCTACTTTTATGATTTACAACAATATAGAATTTGAGGAATTACTATTTTTAGACTACACTACTAAAATTGAAAGTTGGGGCACTTCCATTGGATTTTTAGTGGTCAAAATGGGGAGTCAATCAGAGCTATGGTGCAAAATTTATGGCTCCCAAAATTTTCATCATCAATTGGGGTAGAATTTTTTCCTGAATTATCACCTGAATTATTACTCAGATTATTCCTCCCTCATTAAGAAGCAATGGTCCCCATTGCATCAATATTCCTCATCAAGTATGGTAGTTGTGTCTTAATTTGATTCTAAGTGAGCCACTCACCTTGGTGGCTAAGTTGGCCCCTTTTAACCAGTTGATAAAGCAAAATAGAGCATCCTCTTATTGTCTTCATCTAGGTGTCCACAATCTGATCCTCCTCTATTAGAGTTAAACTCTATGGATCAAACTCATCAATGTCTAATTGTTCTGATATGATTGAAGTTTCCAACAAAGGTAGATGGTATGGTTTGAGGAGATCTACATTGAATATTAGATGCAGACCAAGGTAGGCTGGTAGGTTCAACTCAAAAGCATTTTATCTAACTTTTTGGATGTTGGTGTAGGTACCATATCATAGAGGCCAAATTTTTCTATGTGGGCCTGCAAGTCACTTCTTTTGAAGAGGTAACCAAACCTTGTCACCCACAATAAAATGGTGTATAATCCTATATTTGTCACGGTGTTTCTTATACTTTTGATTCATCTTCACCAAGATGTCATGAACTTAATTTTGTATGTATTACATTTGTTTAATGAATTTTATTACTTTTATTGTCTTATATCTCCCATGAGTTGTGTATTCCATGGTGGAGAATGGAATGGCTATATCAATTGGTGCCATGGGTTGGAACCCAAAGCATACATGAAATGGAATATTATTTTTTGAGTTGTGATGGACTCGATTGTATCCATGTTGTATGAAAAGAAATGCCTCATTCCATGTGCATGGATGTTTGGAGTGATACATCTAAATCATGTGAATAATCAGGTAGTTTACCACTTCTATCTGACCATTAGTCTATGGATGGAAGGATATAGACTTCATCAACTTGGTATCCATCATCTTCCATAGAGTGGATCAGAATATTCTTAGGAACCTACTATCTCTATCTGAGATAATCAACTTGGGGAGACCAAAATGGATCCATACATGAGTAAAATATAGTTGAGAAATTTCTTTAGTAGATATATTTTTATTAGAAGCAATAATGATATCCATTTAAAAATATGATCAAATACAACAAAAATACAATCCTTGCTATGTTTTAAAGTGGGTAAACCTAAGAGAAAATCCATTGAGATAGATTCCCAAGGCTTGGTTGGTTCTAACAATGACAAGTACAATCCTTGCTTCTTATTTATTGGCTCGGCTATTACACATGGGGTGAAATATTTGAGGCACCTTTCCACATCCTTTTGTATATGATTATAGTAGAAGTGTTTTTGAATAAATACTAATGTCTTCTCTACACCAAAGTGTCTAGTTATCCTATAAAAATGTGCTTCCCATATCATCATTTGTTGCTCTGTAGCTAGAACAAAGATGTGCCCCATGTGATGGAGGATATTATCTTACAAATGTAAGTTATAAACATGTTTACTTTCTCAAAGCACTTGCTATGTATCATTAAAGGCAAGATCTAATTCATACAGAGCACCCCAAGTGGTAGTCCAATGTCTACATAGGTTAAGAACTATTGTGAGTGCAATAATTGGTAGATAGCTCAGATAATCTATGGCTATATTTGAGCTTCCCTTTATGTGTTTGATTATAAAATGGAGTTATTTTAGATATGTGGCCTACTTTTGGTGCCTCCCATTTCATATTTTTATCTACATATAAATGAATTCCAATGGTCTATGGTCAGTGTGGATAACCATCTTTTTCACCAAGATGTAGTGTTTCGATTATTTGTAGGCTTGCACAGTGGCATAGATATCTTTGTCATATGTCAATTATTTCCTAACTATATCATTGAAAGTTTCACTATGATATGTAACAATATGGCCATGTTGTATGATGATAGCTCCCATAGAATATTTAGACACATCTATCATCAACTTGAAATGTTGATGCAAGTCTAGCAAGGCAAGAATAGGGGTTGATAAAAGTCTCTTATTAAAATTTTCAAATGCCCTTTGTTGTATTTTCCCCCATTTAAATGCATCTTTAGCTCCTCCTTTAGTCACTTGGGTTAGTATCCAAGCAACATGTGAGAATACAAAAACAAACCTGTGATAAAAATTTACAAGAGCCAAGAAGATGTGAAGTTATATGAGGGTCCTTGGTGTATGCCATTCTTGAATAACCTGAATCTTCTTTGGATTGACATGGACCCCTTCTTCATTCACAACATACCCTAGGTACTAAATTGTTTTCATCCTAAATGTGCATTTGTCAATATTTACATACAACTTGTGCTCCTAAAGAGTTTGAAGTACCTTAAAAACATGTTACATATGTTCCTCACATTTTCTATTATAGATGAGTATGTCATCCATGTAGACGACCATGAATGAGTTGGTGAAGGGTCATAGGATGCCATCCATCATCATCATGAAGGTTGCATGTGCATTAGTCAAGCCAAAAGGTATAACCAACCATTCAAAAAGACCCTCAGATTTGAATGTAGTCTTCCAGACATCAGTGGGATTAATGAGAATTTGGTGATATCCAAATTTGAAATCAATTTTAGTGAATAAATTTGCACTGTAGAGTTGGTCCAGTAGGTCATCAAACTTGGGGAGGGGGTAGCGATTCTTCACCATAATTTTATTTATGACTTGATAGTTAATGTAAAGCCTCCATGTTCCATCTTTCTTTGGTGCCAGGATAATTGGGCTACATAAGGTGAAGATCTTGGCTTGATGTGACCCTTTTGAATAAATTCTTGAATCTACCTTTTTATCTCATCATTCTCCAAAACTGATCTATGATACATAAGACTATTAGGTAAAGGTGATTCTAGGATCAAATTGATAGAATGTTTTACCTAGAAGTGAAGTCAAAATCCTATGGGTGACTTGAATAAGTCATCATATTATCCCATGATACATTCCATCATCTTTTATTATTATTTTGATTGCATAGTTAGGATTGCAACATCAGCCTTCTTATATTTTTGTGGTTTGACCACTATGAGAATGAATTGATTTGTGTTTTGCACCAATATCTTATATTGATTGGCACTAATTAGGGAGATAAATGTGGGAGATGGTACCTCTAGTACCTTGTAGCTTCATGTTACAAGAGTGAGGGTGATTCTTTGAGTTCATGATTCATATATGCCATGTCAATCATACATGAATGGATGACCAAGGAGTACATCACAAACATGTAGATTGGTACTATGAGAAATTGAGTTGGTTTAATTCATGGTGGATGGAGGTCCTAGCCTTGATAAAACACACCCAAGAATCCCATAAGGTGCCATGCAATATTTGGGATAATATGCATTAGTTACAAAGCTACATAATGGTATTAATATCAAATTCAATGAGTTAGACACTCTAACTATGACCCTAATGCAATTATTCATTAAAATGGTATAAGTATATGATGAAGTATGGAGACAAAAAAAATTTATCTATGAGGAAGGTCTAACTTATCTGATCCCTTCCTCCATAAGTATAACCAAAATCATAGCAACCATAATCACAACAATAAGTGCAACCATAAGTACCACCATAAGATTCAACAACCCCATCCTATTAAGATAAAGGAAAAATGAAGGAACATACATATATAGCCTCACCTCCTCCTCCCAAGAAGTGGATGTGGTATACAAAGTCTTGGTTGGATAATCTACATGTTCCAAGCATAGAAACTCAATGTGACTTTCTATAAATGGGAGTGAAAGAACAAGAAGCATTGAAGACCATGCTTGAGGATATCAATAGTTAGGTCTATGAAAAAGAGAAGTATAAAGAATTTTTATTTTGTAAAGTATTGTGCACTTTTCAAGTGAAAAATCAAGGCAAGATCTTTAGGTTGACATCACACAATAGCTCTTCCATCATTATTGATACTATAGGATAAGAAGCAACATAAAAAAATTCATAGCTGAGATATTTCACAAAGATCTAGCTGTGGGATATTTATAAATGCAAAAAAAAGATCAACTAGTATAAAAAAACCATTTAAAAATATGATGTGCAAGCCAAAGACCCATTTTTAAAAAATTCTATCACAACATGTTAGTGAAAAGATGGTGTCTTATGGTTAAGTAGCTGAAGGGAATAGTGCACAACAAACACAAGCTTCATAAAAAATAATCGTAGACCAAATATGAAAAGAGAATAAAGGGTTCCATCAATATATTTCCATTATCAAGGAATAAGACTTTTGTATGTGAGGTAATGCGATAAAATCAACCTCCTTAGAGTAAACTCAAATAGTCACTAAGATAGACATACTAGAGGTAATGGAGGACATAGAAGAAAAAAATTTACCTCAAGATGGGCAATAAGAATAAGCTTAAAAATAATAAGAAGATCTATAAGAGTAGTAAAAGATGGAGGAAAATAAAAAAGGAAGGAAGAGAAAAAAAAAGAAATAATAATCTTAACAACAAGTAGTTGTGAAAGAGCAATGATGAAAACAATAGGCCAAAGAAGCAGAGGCTAAATAGAATCAAGTTAAATGAGTAGAGGTTGTGTATAAGTATGTATAATAAACATAGGATATGAAAAAATAGGATGAAAAAGTATAGGTCACCAATAAATAAGCCAAGGAAGTTGATTATGTAAATAGGAAATTTGAGTAGGTAGAAGTTTGAAATAAATAAGCTGAGGAAGTATAGGCTCTTAAAAATCAAGATAAATATGTGAAGGTAAGGATAAAACATTAAGAGGAAGTATACAAGAAACAACAAGAAGTGAAAGATATGAAATAATAAAAAGAGGAGGCATAACAAAAGGCCAAAGAAGCAAAAGTATAGTAAGTAGTTGATGAGCAAACAACTCAAGAGAAAACTAAGGCTGAGGTTGAATCCAAAGTTAAGGCTGAGGTGGATATGAAATACAAAAATCTAAGGCTGAGGTTGAGGTGTAATCCAAATCTAAAGATGAGGTAGATGATAAAGCTAAGGTTTATGCTGAAGTGAAGAAGGAAGTAGTGTTTGTAGCATAGTATAATACAACAATATAATAAAGTGTGTATGAGGAGCCCTCATAGACAAAACCTCATATTTCTTGTCAATGGTTGTCGTATGTTACCAAAAAATCCACTTGATACACTAATTTTTATCTTTTTTATGAAATTCACACCACTTCCATATATAAATCTTACCATGTCCATGGTGCTTGCTACTACTACTTTGGAAACAACTTTGGATGTGTCCCAATCACCATTATTAAAGTAAATTGAAGGCACATCTATGTTCTAAGATTCAATTTCGTAGAAGGCATAAGATTTATAACATGAAGTTATAAGGATATGAAATGATAATGTAGACCTCTTTAGTCAACTAGAAAATACATGCCAACTGATAGATTATACTTTCCCCAATTTGGTTATGTTTATTTCTAGGTTATCAAGTAATATTTATAGACAAACAAATCATAGCCCTATTGACATAGATTACTAAATATTGGTTGGCCCTATAAAAAATGGAAACACTACACATAGGGGTAGGCCCTAAGGATGGGTATAGAAGAAATTTATGATATTTTATAATAATATGATTATTTTGAGGAGAATAATATGTAATAGGCCAAATATATAAGCCAAGGAATGATAAATTGTAGGCAACACTTGAATAAATCTTTAGCTACTAAGAAACTAAAGTTTACCTAAATCGATACATCCAAAGTGGTGTTAGATGATAAATAATTACTCCAAGTGTAATGACCACTACACTCAAACAAAATGGTGGGTGTTAGGGATAACACTACGTAAAATATCCAAATATGGCATAATGAAATGATGCATAACATGTTTGTAGGCATTCAAGTGTAAAGGGATAAAAACTAGTTAAATGATATAGTGTTATACATTCAAACTCAAAATGTCAAATGTAAAAGAAATTGTAATGATATTACTTCACAAAATAAGCAAGAATTTAGTAATAGATCACAATGATATGGAAATATAATAAAAAATGAATAATAGATAATCCATTTTGAGTGGGAAACCTCCCAAATGATTATAATAAGAAATGAATACTCTGATAAGATGATGAAAAAATAACCCTACCTCTTATATATAATCTAAAAAGGACATAAAAACCCCATAAGATGACCTATTAAGAATATTAATGCATAGAGAAATGTAAAATAATATACAAAAAGGTTATGCAAGCCACAATTTGGATACACATATCCCTAGACACACCAATGGTTAAGGGTTTAACATGCCACTCTCCTTTAAAACAAAATTTTCATCAGTTTCAAATCAATATTGGATGTTTTTTCATGAAGGATTCATCCTTATAGGTATCATCTTTATAAGGCATATTCATCCATTTAATCAGATACTCTATAATCATTCTAGACTATAGTTACTTAGCACATATTTGAAGGACTTCTTTAGGATCAATAACAACTCTCCCTTCCTCATCTACTTTTGGTAACTAGATTTGAGTGGAAAATATATGTCTAATGACCTTATTAAGGAAAGATACATGAAATACTAGATGAATGTGAGTGGTCATAGAAAATTCTAGATTGTAGGCCACACTACCAATTTTTTACAAGATCTAATAAGGGCCATACTACTTGGGAGACTTCTTGTTATCATTTTTATATTAATTAAAGTAAATAAAATTATATGGATGCAAGAAAACAAATACCCAACCACAAATTTCAAAATGCCTCTCACTCTTGTGTTGATCTACTTATTTCTTTATATGATTCTGGGCCAAAGCTAAATTTTCACACAAACTAGCAAGGACTTATTGTTGATATTGAATGTGCTCCTCCAATTCATGTAACTTTGGGTGGGTATTCAAAGGTGAAGTGAGTAATGGAGGATGGTAACCATATAATTCTATGAAAGGAGTCATTTTGGATGAACTATGCACTGAAGTATTATACCACCATTCAGCTAGGGAAAACCACTAAACCCATTTATCCTATTTATCTAACACAAAAAAATGAAGTTAACCTTCCAAAAACTTGTTTATTACCTTATTTTTTCCATCATATTTATTATTATAGGATGAGTTATGAGCCAATTGGGTTCCTAAACATGAAAATAATTATGTCCAAAAATTACTAGTGAATATGGGATCTCGATAACTGATAATAATGTTGGGAGTACCATGTAATTTATGAACTGTATTGAGAAAGGTAAAATCTACTATATTGGCCACAAATTATTGAGATAAATTAAAAAAATGAGAATACTTTTTGAGTATATCCTCAAAAAACATATAGAATGTCTACCTTCACATCATGGTAATCTAGTAATGGAATCTATAGACACCTCTTCCCATCATTGACTAAGGGTGAATAAGGATTGTAAAAGACCTAGGGTTTTAATGGTTTCACCTTTATTTGGATGATAGACCATACATTCAACCACATATCTATTCACATCCCCCTTGATTCCTTCCCCAAAAAAATCCTTCTTGACTCTACAATAGGCTTTCAAAAAACCTAAGTGACCACCAAGTGGAGATGCATGAAGTTATTGAAGGATTTTCTATTTGAGAAGAGAATTATGACAAGATATAATCTATATTTGTACCATAATGCATTCCTATTCTAGGTAAAATTTTCAATCCCATATGGACCCTAATGTATACTATAAATCAATTCATAGGTAGCACCATCATTATCCCATTCTAACCTCGGTTCCTTGATCTAGTTTGCCTACCAAATGGTCATGGCACATAACAATGCCTCAATTGGCTCATCTCATCTAGATAGTGCATCGGCCACCACATTTTATTTTCCTTTATTTTATACTATTTCAAAATTAAATTCTAACATTTTCATCACCAATTTTTTTGTTTTTTAGAGGACAACCATTGTTCATAAAATATATTTAATGATATCATGACCAATCTTTACCTAAAAGTGATGACCCAATAGATAAGGTCTCCATGTTTTGACTACATGTAGAATATACATCATCTCATTCTCATATAAGGGTTTGAGCCAATTTTTATGCTTCAACTGATGAATTTCAAAGGCAATGGGCCTACCCTATTCCATGATTATTGCACCCATATAATATCCACATGTATCACACTCAACAACAAAAGTTATAATTTTTTTTGGAGAAGTTAATATCAGAGTGGTGTATAGAGCCATTTTCAGTTGTTCAAATGCCTTAGTAGATGTATCAATCCACTATAAGGACTATCTATTCAATAAGTAAGTGAGTGATTCTACAATACTACCATAGTGTTTGACAAAACTAAGATAGTAACCAATTAGCCCCAAAAAACACCTTAGTTTCTTGAGTGTCTTGGGAATATTACACTTGATGATGGATTAGATATTTTTAGGATCAAATTTTACTCCCTCATGTGATACAATATGACCCAAATATTCCACTTATCAAAATATAAAAGCACATTTTGATGGTTTAGCATACAACTGATGTTGCTTGAGAAATAAGAGTACCTTTTTCACATGTTTCAAGTCATCTCCCCAATTTTTACTATAAATAAAGATGCCATAAAAAATCACAAGTATAAACTTTTTCAAAAATGGCCTAAAAACCATATTCATAAAACTATAAAAGGTGGATGGTGCATTGGTAAGACCAAAATGCATGACTAAAAATTCATAATGGCCTTCATGAGTATATAAAGTTTTTTTAGAAATGTCCTCCTCATGGATCTAGATTTTATGATACCCATAGAAAAAATCTAATTTAGTAAATTAAACATCATGTAATTCATCTAAAAAATAATAAATTACATGAATAGGAAAGTATCTCTGATAGTGAACTTTTTGAGCTCTCTATAATCTAGGCACATCTTCCAAGTTTCATCCTTATTTCAAACTATGACTACTAAATAATAATATTCACTTTGGCTATGGGGAATGATTTTTGCCTCCAATAACTCTTGTGTACCATTTTTTCAATTTCACTCTTTTGGGCATAAGGATATATCTATGGTCTATTATTAGATGTTGTACTTTTAGGAATGATTCTGATGGCATGATCATGGGTATGGCTAGGAGGAAGACCTTTTGGCATGGAGTCAAAAATAATCAAATGTTTATCCAATATTTGTTGTAAATCAGGATGGGTAGACTCATTAGTTTTTTGAACATTAATGAAAATAAGCATCCCACAAATCATTTAACACCATTTTTTATCATCTTGGTCATCTAATGTGAAATAAACACTTGTATAGATTTAAATCTTAATCACCATAATTCTAATGGCTTACCTTCAGAATGAAAGTACATGAATAGTTATTGGGAATTCATCTCAATGGTACCTAATGCGGTGAGCCATTATAATCCCAAAATAATGTCAGTCCCACCCACAGGAATATCAAACATATAAGAAAATATCAAATAGTCACCCATTGATAATTTAATATTGTGGCATTTTCCAAAATAATAAACTGTACCACCATCTACAATCATGACTTGAAATTTTGGTGCTATGTAGATGAAATAATTCAAATGAGCAACCAACTTACTGTTGATGAAATTTTGTATACTTATTGATTAGATAAATACCATGACCTTCTATTTATTAAGGAAACCCACCACCTTAAGAGTCTGAGGAGTAGAAATACCTAAAAAGGCATGGCAAGAGATAGTAGGTTGAGAATCTACAACTTCATCCTTAGGTCCTTAAAAACCCTCACCAAATGCCTCATCATCTTCTTCATCCTCATCAGCCCCTTTGATGTAAAATAACTTATTTTCAACACATATATGACCTTTAATCCATTTTCTATTGCAACCATAATGCACCATTTTAACACACTTCTCTTCATTTTTATCAGTGTTAATTTGGTAGGTTGAGATAGTGATGGAGTTATGAAGGTACATTCTCAACTAGTAGTAAAATGGAGATGCTTGCTTATCTCTTTTTATTCTACTAAGCATGCCCTTAGTATATCTTCAAATACATTTGTGGGGTTAAACATGCAAACCTCTAATTGAATACTATCTTTAATTCTACCCAGAAAAAGGTCAATTATATTTACCTCAATGATGTCCTCCACATGTAAAGATAGATTCTAAAATTGATGAATATAATCCTTCACTATTTTTGTTTGCCATAGTTTGGCTAACTAGTTGAAGTATTTTTCAAAAACATTATCCTAATAGTGATACATCATTCATCAAATAATATTGACCATGTAACAAGAGCATCAATATTTTTATTTTGAGCCTCACAACTAATGGTACCAAATGAATGGATCATGTTCTAGATACATAGATGCCACAACTAGATTTTGAGAGCTAGGAGTTTGGTAGATAAAATAGATTTTCAATTTGAGTGCTCCAAGTGAGTTGATATTTACCATCAAACTTACACAATTCCACTTTTGGAAACATTAATTTCACCCCCATATTGGTAGTGTTAGTGTTGAGAGGAGTAGGACTAGAAGGAAAAAGTTGATGGTTTTTCAGTGGAAATTGAGATGAAATATTAGCTAGTTGTGCCATGATCTACTATAATTGATTATTCATGCCATTAATCTCCCCTTGCATTGTTGACATTTAAGTTTGGATTTGTACATCCTTCTACTTTTAGCCTTGTAGATCTGACTGAATTTGAGAAATCATCTCTGAATACCTCATATCAAAGGTTTTAGATTCCATGTCATCCCCTAAAGGATTTTTTGGTGTGTCTTACCGTTTCCCCCATCCACAAGTGTTAGGACCATCCATAAGAAGGGTTGATGGTGAACCTTATTTTTCCCTATTGACCCAACTTTGATCACAAAAAACTTTAAATACATCAGCCTCAAATAAAAAATATCAAATAATAAACCCAAACTAAATTTTTCTAAGATTTCCAAAAATGTAAAGAAATTTGAATAATTGTACATTACAAGCTATGGAGTGAATTTATGAAAAACCGTAAAATGGAGATAAATTTTGAAACATAGATCCAAATGAGCTAAAATTTTAATGGAATCTTACACAAATGTTTTCAAACCACTAGTAAATAACTTTCAAAGAAATTTGTAACCATTTGAGAGATATAGATAAATTCCAATATCTAGGGATTTTCATTTGATTATAGCCCAAATCGATGCTTTGATACCACACATAATTATATTACTTCACAAAATAAGTATAAATAAAATAATAGATCATAATGATATGGAAATATAATATAAAATATGAATAATAGATATGCTACTTTGAGGGGGAAATCTCCCAAATTATTATAATAAGAAATGAATAATCTGATATGACGATGAACAACTAACCCTACCTCCTGCATATAGTCTACCAAAGCCATGGACAACTAATATGATGATCTAATAAGTATATGAATGTATATAAAAATGTAAAATAATATGAAAAAGTGCTATATAATCCATAAGTTAGCTACAAATATCCCTAGCCACACAAATGGTTAAGGGTGTAGCAACACTCATATCCATTATAGAAGATGATGATGTAAAAAAATTGATGTTAATCTAGACTCTATTATGCAACTTTATTTCTTTAGTGTGTGAGGCCCTCACTAATTAGAAGATGTTGAATTAATATCTTACATAGATTGATATTTCCATTGATCAACTGGTGGAGGTACCTCAATTAATTTCACCACAACTCAACAGATGCTTCAATGGAGGAAAATAATTGTGTAGATTCAATCATGTAACCAATAATAGCAAAATATTCTAGCACACCTTGAGCACCCAATAGATCCAACTATAGTCCAAGAAGATGTAGTAACACAATAGCCTCTACCTTAACCACTTCAAATCACATCACTCCCTTCTCAATAGGTATTTCCCACTTCAATTTTGTAGATTGCACAATTTTTGTACAAAGAGTATAGGATAATATTATAATTAGGGCCAAATGGTTTAAAATGTATAAAGGGTGGCCACATGGTTATGCTAGTTTATTAAAAATCTAAAAGGGTGGTAGGATAATATGCTAATAAGTTAAAAAATTAAAAGGGCATATAGGTATTTTACAATGGATGAAAACCTATAAATAACACACCTAGAGTGACAAATGCAACTAGTGGTTAAGAGACATCCTCTTAGCTTTAGAGTAGATTTCAAGGTGTGACTTTGTCTAAATATGAGATACAAAATTAAGTCCAAGAAAGTGTTGGGTATGGATCAAGGTCAATAAAACCATGAAGTATAATTAACTATACATATTTTTAAAGTATATGATTTTGTTTTTTATAGAGTCTTTTAAATGTATTTGACCTTGTAAGATTAAGAAATGGTATAATAATGTGAAGAGTATTTCCTTTTAAGTATATTGAACGGATGGAATGTAAAGTGACAAAATTTTAGAATTATCTATATACATCACAAAGATGTAATGAAAGATGGTTTTAATGTGTGATAAAGATTAGTAAAATAGTCTTGATGTGGTTCTTTGAGTGATCTTTTATCATTGTACTATGTATAGTGATTTCTCTATTTTGATTTAACATCTATTATTCATTTAGCATATGTTAGCTTGTTCTATATTTATTATTTCTATGATTATTAATTTCATAATTACATATGTGGTTTCAAGTAATAATGTCGAATTATGAAGTATATGCTATGCTTATCTCTATTCCTTTACTTTTCAAGTTATCTCTATAATTAGCATGTTATAGAGTCTTCCAATAACCTCTACTAATAAATTACTATGTAAGTAATGCCATAGATTTTGAGTAGCATAAACCAAGGCTAAACATAAATTTTTAATTACTAAATATTTCCATTCATAATTGACCAAGTAGTGACTGATGTAATATATTGCATGTTCTTTATGATCATCATCATATTATGTTAATAGGGCCCTAAGGGCCTCATAATGGATAAGATATAATGAATTAATGGTTTATCTGGAATAAGAGGAATGATTACTAGTGTTTTTCCTAAATACCTTTTGACTTGATCAAAGTTTTGTTGACAAGAGTCATTCCATACAAATTTTGTCTTTTTTTAGTAAATGTGTGAAAGGAATTGTTTTATTAGCTAACTAAGTTATGAAACATCTAATAGCCTAAATTTGACCCTACAGGCATTATAACCATTTAAGATTAACTGTGGTGAAATTTTGATAATGTATTTTAACTTTTTCATATCAACCTTGATTCCTCACTAAGAGATAATGTATCTAAGGAATTTTCCTAAATCACATTGAAAACACACTGTTTTGGATATAATCGAACATTGAACTTGTGTAAGTGTTTAAATATTTTTAATAAATTGGTGGAATGCTCTTGATGATGTTTAGAATTGGAAATTAAATCATCAAAATAGTCCTCAACTATTTTATGTATAGATTCATGGAATATATGAGTCATGGACCTTTGATATGTGGTTCATGCATTCTTAAGCCCAAAAGAAATTAATGTATAGTAAAATGTACACCAAGGAGTATTAAATTTTATATGTTCTTGATTATTTGGATTAATTTTAATTTTTTTATATTTTATAAGTCCATACATAAATGAAAATGTCTTATATCCAACTATAGAATCAATAGTCATATCAATATTAGGTAAACTCATCTTGTGGACAAGCCTTATTTAAATCTTGATAATGAGTGAAATAATGCATGTCACCATTAGGGTTTTTTATAGGTATAATGTTGGAACCCATTTATAATGTGAAATAACTTGTATAAATCCAATGTCTAAAATATTCTAAATTTCTAATTTTACCAATAATACTACTGTGGGATGTATTTTTTGAATCTTTTGTTTAACTGGTTTTGCATTTGGGAAAAATAAATAATATATTATGAATTTACACAAATGGATCGATTATAGGAATATATGAATAATCCAAAGTAAAGAGTTTAAGAAAGTCAAGAAGGACATGTTGATAGTTTTTTCCTTCATCCTCTTGCATCATTGTAACTAGTAAAATTGGTCAAGGGTCCTTATATGTTCCATAACTATATTGGATGATTTATTCATTTAGAAAAGTGGATATCTCTATGAGAAATGATATTATAGGAATATTATGTGATGTATCATGTTGGACATTAGTAATGTCACTTTCACCAAAGTAAGCATGAGCAAATATGGCATGAGGAAACCTATTTTTATGGTAGAAAGAAGGGAGATCCTTGTATGACCCCAAATACTCTAGAAATGAATCAAAATTGGAGAACTCATCAAGTGTCAAAATGTTTTGTGAATAATTTTCATCAATAAGATGAGGGTTGACCACTATTAGATCAATTTTATAAATATTTAAACACTCTATTTTTTTTCTTAAAATAAGTTATGTGGTGAGAGATATGCTTATGACTTGTAGTTTTGTTCAAAAAAACCCAAACCCTAATGGCTTATATTGGTTGTAGGAGAAATATGTTGAGTTATGCCTTGATTATGTTTACCTATCCATTGTCCTTTGTATCCACATTTTTTCTAAATAACTAGAACCAAAATTGGGATTATAAGATTATGGTGCACTATTATATATTTTATTTATCATTGTATAATGTTTGAAGGGATTAATATCCATAGGACAAGTGTAAATCAAGCCTTGATTATTGAATTTTAATCATACAATAAAATTGGATGGAACCATGTACATCTCATGTATCCAAGGCTCTCCTAAGAAAATGTTATAATTTAAGTAATTTGGCATAACTTGGCATAAAGTAGATAGGGTATGGGAACCTAGAGTAATATTTAGTTTTATTTTCCCCAACACTTTACATGAAATATTATCAAATAATTTTATGATAATATTAGATGGGGCCAAATTTTAATGCTCAATTCTAATTTAGGAGAGAAAATATATTTTACAAATGTTGAAAACTAAACCCTTGTCCACAAGAACTCATTTTACAATTTTATTTAAAACACACACTTGGATATAGAGTGGTAAATAAATATTTTAAAGATTATATGGTGATAATTCCTCCTTTTTAAAGGATATATTATGTTTAGTCCATTTTTTAAAATGTAAAATATAATACACATATGGTGGTTCCACATTACAAGGAAACTTAGTCATACACAATACATCCAAAAGGACATCCTTATAATGGGATTATTAATGTAAAAAGTCCAAGAGAGAAGTTTGAGTAATAATAAACTTAGACATGGGAGGAAAATAACATGGTTTGAATTAAATCTTCATACATTTCCTTTGGGACTCTGTAGTAACAGGTAAAATCTCATTCTAAACATTGGTACATGAAGGAGTGTGCACTAATGTAGGTTTTGAAATATATAAAGATAAAATGGATTTAACCAGGAAACTAATGCATTAAACCATATCATATATAAGGTATTTTAACATGAAATAATTATAGATATGTCCATGGAAAACATGATTTTAAGATTTATCAACAAGGGATCAATAATAGGAAAATAAATTAAAAAACCGTAGATGGCCTAGAGTTTGATGTTTAAAGATTAGGTTCACCAAATGTTTAACCCTAATTTGGATTAAATAATCCTTACTTGGGTAGTTAGGGTTAATAATATAAAATGATAGGGCACAAGGGTGAATATCATATCTATAATAGGATAATTAATGTGCTAAACTTAGATGTACCATATGATGAATTTATAAAACTGAGGTAAACTATTAATATAAAGTAGAATTATGATTGATATAGAAATGACATAAAATAGATTACTTAGATAAATATTATGCTAATTAAATATTTGATTTTATATAGGTACAAAGTAGGCATGAAGATAGTTTTTGATCAATTGTTAGATTCTAGATTTGGTACCTCTGGCTCTCTAAATAGTTGCATCAGCCTAGGAAGGCTACGTCGATACTACTATATAAATTTGAAGCTAATTTCATGTATGTAATATCAGATTAAACATGATGAAACAACTAGGATGATTATGTGTTTTGGATTCACCTTTGCTTTGGTGCACTCAAATCTAGGTCATAGACTGTTGCTCTTGGTGAAATGAAAAAACCCTAGATTTCCATATTCAAAGTAACCTTGGGAAAAATGGGTTATGGTCACATATTGTTGAGATGTCCCTCAATGAACCCACTATTAAAGGGTTATACTTACATATCAAATACTAAAGAATATGGCCTCAGACTCATGTCATTCTCCCCTACATGTTGTCTTGTGTGTGAGTCATGGAATGTGTGTAAAACAAGTACAACAATGACCTAACTTATAACTTGGAAAAGATGACCTTATGAATTATCCTTTAGTAATTCAAAACCATAGCTAGGATATTATTTTTAATCATCATAATAGGGTAGAATAGGAAATTTTTTGGTAATATTAGTACTTTTTATGTGATCATTGATTGCTCTTTTGGTTTTATTTCTAGGTGAGGAATAGATGAGGGTTAATATTATATTTATACCAATCCTATGGGGAGATTACTCAAATTAAATCAATTATTCTAACCATTATAATTCATTTCATTTTTAAATTAAATGATTTTAGGGATATAGATACTTGAATTGGATAGGAAAATAACATTGATGCTATTATCTATCCTATATGTTATTTTATAGGGAGAAGGAGAGTAGGCATAAGCTCAAAACTTGTAGAGATGTAAGATAAGTACATTTTATGTGTTCTAGAAAAGATAGGATGTTTCTATCATTAATATAAATGTAGTTAGACCAAGATATAGTATAAGGGGTATAATATAGATTAGATATGAGGCTAGCAAAAGTAATGCATATACATAACTATGAGGAACAACCAAGGTCCATGTTTTCCAAGTGTATAAGATTGAAGTGATACATAAGAACAAAAAATCATTTACACATACATACAATCAAACACAATTAACAGTCCAAGGGAATAATAATACAATAAAATTTAGCATATATAATCTAAGCTTTCTACATTTATAAGATTGTAATTGCACATCTACAGATGGATATTGTGATTATTACACAAAATAAATTCAAATTAGCAATAACCCAATATCAATAAATATACTCCAAAGAATAATCATACATAATAAAAAGTTTAAGATACAATTTTAATGGAACTTATTACAATATTCATATGTTTTGGATAAGAAGAATATTTTCACATCAAAACCAATTAAAAAGCATTTTGTAGAATTTATTATTTATATTAATAATGAA
Source organism: Torreya grandis (assembly GCA_037957365.1). Taxonomy (NCBI): domain Eukaryota; kingdom Viridiplantae; phylum Streptophyta; class Pinopsida; order Cupressales; family Taxaceae; genus Torreya; species Torreya grandis. Next base: position 1,800,526 of record JARHVA010001934.1, on the reverse strand, counting down.
AATTATCCTCCCTTTTAGATTGGGAGGATAAAAACACACATGCACATATAAGTTTGGGGAGGGGATGAATCATCTTCCAAGTAAACTTTAAATTTACATCTCTAATAATATAAATATGTGTTAAAATCATGAAGCACACATATGTACAAAAGTCCTTACGTAAATAGGATGCCTCAACTAAAATACAATATCTATGCCAAATAGATTTGGAACCATCAATCTCAAATTAATTTCAACATTAAAATATATTTACATATTTAGGTTGGTAATGATGTGGCACCACTTAAGGAAATAAATGATTGAGTGATAGATGTGGAGACCAAAGTAATCATTATAGCCCCTTAAGGGATAAAAAGTGGCCTGATTTAAGTATGCATGACTACATCTCTTGAAAATTAGGGACCCTATAGTCATGTTTCAACACTTATAGTTGACTGCATGCTTGGTATAGACCCCAAAATTTCCTTTGTGGCTCTAAGTTTTTCAAATATTGCATGTGCAATCTTAAACTCTTTATTAATGATATATAAAAATAGGCATATATATTTTGATGGATTTATCCATCAATCTTGTGTGCTCTACATCTAAGCTTTTAAAATATACTCTAATGGCTAAGGCCTCAGTTACCTTGTATTTAGAAAAAATAATCACCTATAAAATATAATAATTAGTCTTATATATAATTATTTCAACTTCATCCTTATAGCTATATATAACTGCTTTAAGGAGTGTCTCAAAATTGGGCTTGTTTACTAACTTTCTAGTATAGGTTATCACATTTGTGACCCTAATATATCTCAAAATTTCCAAGGAATAATTTTAAAAACTATAAAAATGTCCTATAAAAACCTTCAAATGCATATGCTAGTTAAGGGTACCATACATTTTTGTAATCACATAACTTAAGGCCCATGCAACATCTCGGCTAGACATCAAGTTTAGTTGATTGAATACACTACTTGAACACTAAACCAAAAAAGTAATACTTTTATAAAATTATTTTAAATATTTACATAATTTTAGCACCTTCATTATCTCAAGATGAATTTCTCCCCTAAAGACTCAAATATTAATCAAAATATTGTATAACCTTATGGTTGTACTCTATACACTATCCAAAATTTACCCAGGGGCATGGATAATATATCTCTATGGTAGCTTATGCTATGAATTCTCCTTACTATTATACATTTCCTTCATAACTTCTTCAATTTAATCCACAAAAGGACAAAAATTATATTTATATTATATTGGTTAGTTGGATACTTTTTGAACTTTTGGCCAAGGGAAATAAGTTTTCCCTTTGTTCAAACTCTATCTCCTCCCTTATATTTATAGTCACCACTTTCCACTTCTTCACCTTTTGAATTTTTCCACTCTTACTATCAAAATTAGTGGGTAATATAGGTATATTTATGATTACCCAATTTTTTCTCTCATCTCTTTGGCCTTGTATATATTTAATCCATTTAGGAACAATAAGTTCCCCTTCTTCTTCTAGTTTACTTGAGTCTTCAAAGGTAGAGGGTGGAGTGATAATTAGAGAGGGAATTATCATTGGAGGTTTCAATGAAACACTTATTTGAATAGTGAAATAGAGGGGTTTCTAGATAATTATTTCTCATGATAAAGCCTCCCTTTGAGGGGTGACTTAAACCACATATTTAATCAAGCGTAAGGTTTTTATATATGTCATTATGGCTAATTATACAGGTGTAAATTATGGTAATTGTAGATCTAATTGAGATAAATACTTTGGAGGGAATATTGGCACTTATGGGTCAAAAATGGAAACTAAAACTAAATTCTCAAAATATACTCTCTTTTTTGGAGCCCTTACTTAAGTTGATGTTGAAAGAATAGAAGAATCAATTAAACCAAAAGATGGTTGCCTTGTAAGGTAATGTGGAAAATATATAGTTAAAATAACTATAAAATTAACGGAATAAGAAAAAGAATAATCTATCTTATTGATATTTGGTGTTTCCTCTTTAGCAAGGATTTGGTAGCTGAATTCTCTAGCTAGAGTTTCTTCTTCCTACAAACTTCATAGGCTCACTACTTTGGCCTTTTCTAAATTTTCCTCCTATTATATCTCATCTTGGGCCTTATCCTCACTTGACCTTGGTTTTATTACCATAATTACTTCCACATTCCCTTCCTCTTAATCAATAGGATAATCCACAAGTGATATCACATGACTGTCTGCTTTTCCCTCTACTTCTTGATCAAGGGATCTTCTTGGAGTATCAAGACCTAATGAAAATATTTCCTCTAGCTATTATAATTTGAAGGAGGTAGGGAGGAATATAAATTTAATTTTATATATGATTTTGGGAAGAATATGTAGTAAAGGAGAAGGTGAAACTAGTGAAGGAACCATAGTAGTAGGGACTACCACTACAAGTGGTGGTGAAGGAATGGAAAGTGCAACACTAGTATTAGAGGGAAGAATGGATGAATATGGAACCTATTGAGGTTTTTGAGAGGGTGGAAGATTGGATGGGAGATATGAGAAGGAAGCTTGAAGAAAATTTGGGAGGCTAACCTATTTAGCTATTGTAAGTGGAGGGAGATTTGCCAAAGTGAAAGTGTTATTTTATCTATTTGGAGGAGGTAAAATCTCTCCACTTAATGGCTATGCCAATTATATTAGTTGATGAATGGGTAGAGGGAAAATTTAGGCTAGGAAGACCTTTAAGTATCTCATTTTGAATTTAGATGTTCTCCTCCCTTTGACCACTAGATTCTCCCTCTTGTAGACTGGTTACTCCTTCTAAAGGGGAGGGAAACTGGTTCTATTGTTGTGTTGAAGTCCATTGGTGACCCTACGCATGTTTTACATTTCATACCATCTCATTTTATTTCTATTTGGTAATGTCTGAGTCATATTTAATGTGATGGGTAATAATCATTGACATTTGATTATCCCTCATATGAATCCAAGCTTCATAGTCATCTGATGTATTCATGAAAATAGCATCATGTTCATACTATTGGTGACCATATGTAATAGTCACCCCCTTATTATTATTTAGAATTTGAGGATAGTTTATTAATTTTAATTTGGGGTCCCATCACCTACATTGGACCACCTTTAAATTTTAATGGGATCTAATTTTTCATGCCTGATTCAAGTGTGACCTCACCATAAGTTAAAATTGTCCAATGATTATAGGGAATTTACAGTAAAATCCCTGATGTTTAAGGCCAAGTTATTCATCTATACTATTGTATAATTGATGGTCAACCTCTTATTTTGATATCTTGTCTATAATTTAATGTGGTAAAAATAGAGGAGGTGCCCTTGTCCCTTCAATTTGAATTATGGTACAATTTAGGTAGTACCAATATTCCTCCATTTTACTTATGCTTATTCTAAAATTAATATATATTATAGACATTTGAGTACCATGAATGGCTTGGTAAACTTGAGGATAAATTTCCTAAGAAATCCTTGTAATCTCATTTTTGTATCTATAGACAAAAAGACAATAATAATCCTCATAGATTATATTATCTACATAATCTATAGATAGCTACCATAGTTATCTATGGGCCCTTTGGACCATCCCAAGTATTTCATAAAATATGTATGACATCATATAAAATTTATGTCAGTTATAATTTGTTCATGTTTGAACATATGTGCCTTCAACTTGACACTAATAATCTTTCCTAGGACAACAATTTTATCAAAATCTAGGAGAGTATCAAACAATGAGACCCATTCCACCTATACATAAGTAATGCTATTAAAACCATATAATATATTCAAAATACATGTGAATATTATGATAACAAACCTAAATTTAATGATGTTGTTGGAGGAAATGCCTCATTTGGGTTTTAATCTTTGGTCCTTCAATAGCCAATATTTCAATTTACCTACTACAATGTTGTGCTCAAGCCATACATTGGTTGAGACTTGGTTATAGGCAACCCTAGGTGTTGGGAGCTTAATATGCCTCTCAAATTATCTTTGAAAAACATATGAAATTACATTTTTTACTTTTCTAAGGTGTAAACAATCCCCAAAACAAGTACCATTAAAGAAAAAATCATTAATTAAATTGATACAAAGCATTACCTCTAGTTTTTTTCCACTTGATGGAGCCCCATGGTATTGACTAGTATTAGACCATCGATGTATTAGTTCTACTCATGGGATAGTTGATCCTATGAGGATTATGGTGTTATAGACTTCACTACATTCCATAGGGTTGAGTAGTAAGGAAACTAGAAATATAGGATACCTTTATTGATTATAGTGTCTATGTATTTGGTATTTCCAATAATGGAGTAGGTAAAATGAGCTTCGATGTGTGGTGGTTTTAAGGAATCTAGTTTAGTAATATAGGACTATGTAATTTATTTGTAAACTATTTATATACTCTTAAATATTTTTTGAAGAAAACTAGGGATTTTGGTCACCTAATAGCTCAAGATTTTAATGTTTTATTAATGGTGAAGTGACTTTTTTTTCTTAGATTTCACATGTATTACTAAATCCTACACCTTGAATACATAATTCATACAAAATTCAATGTGAATAATGGATTTTGATTTTGCTTCCATTTCAATTTAAATTTTCCAGTTAGCTTTGGTAGGTTATTTTAAATTATAAATGGTAACTTTTCATCGATTCAAGTATGTCTAGTTACTTTTATGAGATAGGTGTTAATATCTCACTTACCATTTCTAGATTAATTGTCAAACTCACTTATTGATACTTTAAATACATGCATATTTAATTGTAACACTTTTATATTTCTCATTCATTCAGGCTTTTAGACTTATGATATTATTTTATATGTTCCATGGCTATGAGTTAACAAAAATAAGCCACATGGAGTGGTCTTAGGACTGTAGTAAATATAAGGCTCAGGGACATGATTATTTAAACTTTGATATATGTATATCTTTAAGGAATTATTTAGGTACCAAATACTAATGCATTACATGATATTATAACTATAAGGAATCAAAGGATCTAAACCTCAAAACCTTAAGGCCATTAACTTGATGTTTCTCCTTTGAAGCTCTAGGTTAACAAAATTGTGCCAATTAACAAGATCTTAGAGCTCAAAACCTCAAATAAATTAGACTATGTAATCATGAGACCACTAGACTATTAAATTTTCTTTAACCTTCCATAGTTTTAGGTTCATGAGGTTACACTACATGGTGTGTTATTAGGGAATCAAGAGCTCAAAACTATAAGTCCATCTTTTACATAATACTCATCTTTGGGAATGATGACTATATAACTATGACTCATATATTTTGATTATTGAATTATGTCATTAATCCATGTCTAGATGAGATGTGATAGGATTTAATAAGGATTTTAATGTGTGGAGAACCATGGGAAATAAATATTATCACTCATGTTTTAATTTCTCACTTGTGAAAGTATGATGTTATGCTTATGTTTACTTATGAAAATTGAATATGTCTATGGGATATATTAACTTAAATCATGTTTGAATTATTGTTCATAAGTTGATAAATTGGAAATTAATTATATATTGAGGCACATAAAATTAATTATGAGAATGTGATATTCAATGATTTTTAACTATGGATAATTTATTAAAATTGACTTGTTTGATTAAATATTGTAGGTTTAGTTATTAGGTTAGAGGAATTTGATGTGTGCATTGAGTGCATAAGAATTGGAAAAGGGAAAATGAAGGAAAGTGATTATGTCAATCATGGTTTTATTATTAATCAGTACCTTAGCCTTTATTATACCTATGCTAAATTAATCATATGCCTAGTTTGTCACCCTTGCTGATTTAGTTTATGTCTTAGGCACCTAGTCTTTAATCATGGTGGGTGAAACTTGTTGTCCCCTAGACATAATATATTGTATCTAACATATAAAAAATTTGTTGGATGACTAAGAAATCTTCCATTAAATTCCTTAGACTAAATTATAGTGGGTATCGAGGTGGGATAACCTTAGAAGCAACCATGAAAGTTTTTAAAATTCACTATACGCCTTAACTGAATATGGAAAAGAACTTCCCTTAATAAGGCATGGGATGAAAAGTAGCTAGTGGTTGGCTAATCATGAGATGTATGTATATATATATATATATATATATATATATATATATATATATATATATATAATTTTATCTCTTATCATTGTGGAATTTTTATAGTTCAAAAAGGAATTAGGATTATTATATGAGAGAAGTGGTAGATAGGATTAGCTAGTTAGGAGAGCCGAGTCTAGACCACTAGAGGATAATGCCTAAGTGATTTGGAGGTTGATAAGTGGGATTTATAGTAACTTATGTTTTATACTATTAATTTGGAATCAAATTATTTTATTCTTTATTTTATCTTCTTGCATCAAGAGAATAAGACCACTTTGTTTATTCTACCTATTTTATTGGTTTCTCATGGTTATGCATTGGCCACCATATTGTGATTGTATTTTGAGGACTTTGGAGGGGTTATTCCTCCTTATTTGCATGAAGTGTTTTTATATTTTGCATGTTTTATTATATTGTTGTGAAACTTAGTAATGGTGTTCTGGGAGCAACATATTCATGATGGAAGCATATCAAAATACTTTTGTGTGGGGCACAATGGAAGGTTATTTGATCCTTCCAGGAATGTCATGATGGTAGTAGTTTAAGTTATCTTATAAAGGGAATAATGGAATGTCATTCAACTCTCCCATGACCATTTGAAGGAAGAAATAGATTGATGGAATCCTCTTTCTATTTCATGACTTTATGTATACCTTATTATTGTTTAAGAACTTGTCTACGTATAGTATATTATTGAATTATTTGCTTCACTTAAATGATCATTATAATTCTTATTTGTTATTATTGGGATTATAATCTCTTTGGATATGAAATAGGAGTAGGACTATAGGTGTCTCATGGTCTTACATTATGTAAAACACCCTTTCTTAGATACCTATCCTTATTATATCCAAGTGATAAAAACATGCTCAGAGTTGGGTGTATCGAGCTTGGGGTGTTTAGAGTAGTAGTTAGATGATGACAAAAGGTTAGCTGGTGAGCCTTCCTTCTAATGGTATATAGATTTTTGGGAGTGGATGTGGAACACCACTAAATTTTGATTGGATTTTATGTTTTTGATCATAATGAGTGATGTATTTATCGTATGTTAATAAGATGAATGATTTACATGTATCATTAATACTTTTATAGACAACTTGCTTGTTATAATATATTAAAGGAATAAACCTCAAAAACCATTCCAATTATTGATTATTGCATCTATTTTTACTTATGAAATCATAATAATAGAATTTATATGTTAATATGATGAGATATCTTAATCATAGGACCTTGAAAAAAGTCCTATTGTATCAAAAAAATCTAGCCTTTGAGGCTCTTTAAATAAATGACAAATTGATTTAATTACTCAATTTATTGTTATGAGTAACTTTTGATTAAGCTTTATGCATATCTATCTATCTATATATAAGGATCCTTGGAAGTTAGTTATCTAAAGATGTAAGGAACTTAGGTAAAAGCTATAAGATTTTTATTGGATGATGTATTATAGTTATGTTCAAGTGTATTTAGACCCTAGGTAAGGAATTTGTATGTGGATAAAATATCATCCTAGGCCTTATGGATTTACTTATAAAATATAATGGGTTAATTGATTCAATATTGATGTAAGTAGGTTCACATTTTTAACTTTATCTTTCCTTGTAGTATTCTTGGTTAATTTTAATGGGACTGAGCTTGAGGAAGGATGGAGTCAAATGTATCTATTAAGCATTGGATTATCATTTAAAATAGAATTAAAATTAATATTAAAATCTTTTTACAATGTTGAGGATTAGATGGATGTATGTGGAAATATCCTTTAGGCTTTGTAGAGGAGTAGTTGCCTATCTCAATCCTTTCTATTAACTAGATAGTTTAATAACATTGCTAAAGTTTGTTTAAGATAGTTCATCTATGTCAAAATTAGCTGAAAAGGCAACTTTAGTTTAATTGAATGATTTCTTTCCTTAACTTATTCATAGTCAACCTTTTAGCCCGTGTCTTTCTTAAAGCTTCTTGTTTATTTTAAAGTTTGGTAGAAATGGCTAAGCCTTTAACAAAATACTTAGCATATTCTTGAAAATTTTGACCTTCAAAAAAAGTGGTCAAAACTTTTATTGTGAATTTTTCAAAACAAATATTGTGAATAAAATTTATGAAGTCTCAAATATTTCATTTAATTTCTTAGTTTTTCATTGATATTATTGCATAATTTTAGATCAATTCCTACAAATAATAATTCCAAAGATGTTAGTAGATTTTTTCAAGACCTTGGGTCTTTGGGTTAACTATTCAGAGATATTTTTATTAAAGAAAGGATCTTCAAAACAAGATCCATGAACATAATTTTTTCAAATGTCTTAGGTGTAGGTGTTCAAAATTAGTGGTTGGGAGTTATATGGTGCCCCTATTGGAATAGATGTTTCAAATAAAAGTTGTGAGGTATTGTGACTTCTCTAAAATTGCTTTAGACTTTAGCCTTAGCTGAATATGAAAGTTACCTTGTGTAGTGTTTGTCTTAAGTTGTACGATGAGTTCCTTACATAGGTTTGAATGTATGGTGGTTTCCTTAGTCATTTTGATAAGATATTTTCCCACCCCTTTTTTCCTTAGTTGATTTATCACCTTGACCATTTATTTTGTTTTTATCTTATCCATTTAAATTATCCTTAGTCAATTTATTAACTTAGATGAGTGGATCAAAAGAAGCCATGAGTCTTTATCCCACAAACTTGGGAGTGATGTCATCATGGTCTAGTGTATGGTTGGTGTCAAGCCAATGAGATCATAGGATTATACCACATGGCATCATCTTGGTGACCTATATTCTAAAAAATGACCATGTATGAAGTTTACCTCTGAGGTAAAATGCTAATGGGATTATAGAAAATGGAATCATATTGGTGACTCATGATCCCAAAGAGGGTCATACCAATAGATTTTCTTTAGAATAGTGGAGGAGTAGGATGCTACCATGTGGTATCATCCCAGTGTCTCATGACTTATATATGTTCATGCCTTAGTAAGGCTGGATAATTACATCTTTCCCTTGAGCTTTTATGAATTAGACTTTGAATTAGATTTTCACTTAGCTAATTTTCATATTTTACTCAAGTTAGCTAGATGATGCCATATGGCATCATCATGGTAATCTAAAAGTTTAGGATGTTAGGCTAAGGCCTTTATGCCTCGATGATTTTGAAGGCCTAAGATGTTTCCACATGGAAACATCCCAGAGCATAGAATCTCAAATGACTTACTTTAGGGTAGGCTTAGGGCCAATGTCACCAAAGGCCTAAGATCCCATTATGCTGCCATATGGTAGCATCCTAGGGATTATAGGTCTAAAACTTGAGAAAATAAAAATAGATCTTGGGGACCCATTCTTAAGACACATGGCATGTTCATAGCCCCATTTGATTATCCCATCACAAGACTAAAGCTTCCATGTGGCACTTGACTATGTTAGTAATGACCTAAGTTAATTTTAATTATTATCTAAATGTTAAATGTGTAATAAGTGGTTGGGTAAGTGTTGTGAATAAATTATGTGAGAAGGGCTAAATGATTTTAATGGTCTTCTTATGAGTGGTACTAAATGATAATTGAAATACTTAGCTTATGTTGAGTTTAGCTACAAATTTTAATGTGTTTATTTAGTGTGTCTTACTTATCATTTAGAAAAAAATAGCCATGAAATATAGGTATCAGTGAATGGTTTCAACACTAGGAAATCTGGGTGATTTGTTGTTGTGGCTTTCTAGTTTACACTTTTTTTATGAGTTCTAATGGACATGTAGTATGAGAAGAAGATGAAAAGCACATCGTGAGGTGGATCCCCTTTGTGATTATGGGCATAGCAATCATCTAGACTTAATGAAATTGGACCAAAAATCATCTTAACCATGAAATAGATGTGAGACATCTTATAGGAAATATTGACTATGGTTTAGCATGAAGTAGAAAGGCACTCTCCACAACATTCAAAGGATGATGAAGTATCAATTGAAAGAGAAATATAAAGGTCTAGGAGTCCTCCTTATCACTATTATAAGTATAATTGGGGTGAATTGCATCACTATGGTGAGTGATGAGAGAGACAAGACTTAGAAAACCCTCCTAGAATTGCACTAGGTGACTTAGTAAAGGACTTCATCAGACTGCATCCTCCTACATTTGATGGTACTCAATAAAGATTTTAGAAGAAGATTGGTTGGAAAGAGTGAGGGTGTGATTCAGTTTATATGAACATGATTCTAATTGGAAGTATTGTCTAGGCACTCACCTACTTCATGATGTAGCTAAGATATGGTGAGAAGGAGAGGAGTAAAAACTCCACTTGATAATAACTTCCATCACTTGGGATTTATTTGAGGAAAATTATAGAGAATGTTACTTATCACCATATGCATAAGAAGATAGATGCATTACATGACCTTTGATAAGGTATTAACACAGTGGGATAGTATGAGAGTTGGTTTCTAGAATTGATCAGATATATGCAAGGTTACATAGATGAAATGATATAAGTAAATAGTGTATTAGAGGCCTAAATCTTGAGTTGGATAGTGAAATGTAAATTTTGGCTCCCAAAACCTTAGAAATGGTGGTTTATAAGGCCTATTTGGCTAAAGAGTCTCATGGGAAGAATTAGAAATCTTGAGAGAAGTTTCAAGATAAATTACAATCTCAACATGACTCAAGTTACTAAGATGCACAACTTACACCTAAGGGAGTTTAAAAAGTGGATCTATCTAAATTTATATCCCCTCAACAACCTTAGAAAGAGAGAAACCATTATGCCCATATTTATAATAGGAACCATTTGGAGAAGGACCACTAAAGACATGGTGAAGATGGAACCCCAAACCATCACTGGTTTGGGAGAGTGTAGGCTCCTTAGTTTAAGAAAGAAAGACCTTCAGAGTTAACTGATTAATTTAGATGTAGAAAAATTAGAACTCCATTAATATGAGACATAAGGAAGGGTGTTTGATTAATGTGTGGATATTTTTATATCTTAAATATGATTGTCCTTTTGGAACATCAATTATCAACAGGTATAAGGCCTTGATGTCAGAGTAGATAGTGGGTGATGTGGGTTGAGGATATAGGATCTATGTAATGATGGATGAACATCAAGATGAAAACTAAGTAACAGTCATTGAGACCACATGTATGGATTGACTCAGTTCCTAGGGATGATCCCATATTAAAGGCACCTCATCAGAAGACCAAACCTAAACTATGTAAAATCAATATGTAGCTTGAGAAACTCCTTAAGAAAGGACTAATTAATCATAGTGTGTCTCCTTAGGGAGCACCAATTATATTTTTGAAGAAAAAGGATGGATCTCTTTGACTATGTGTGGATTACCACCATCTAAATAAGGTAACAATTAGGAATCATTATCCATTACCTAGGATTTATGATTTATTTGATCAAATATGGGGATTGAAGGTGTTATCCAGGTTAAATTTGAAATATGGATACCACCAATTTAATAGCACTGAGCTTGATATTTATAAGACTGCATTTCAAACATGGTATGAGCATTATGAATTCATAGTTGTGACTTCTAGGTTGAAAAACACTCCAACTGTGTTCATGAGTCTTATTAATGGTGTGTTTTTCACCTTCATGTATATTTTTGTGTTATTATTTCTTGATGAAATTTTTATCTATTCACAAAATGAAGAAGAGACAGAGGACTATTTAAGGCAAGTCCTATAGGTTTTAAGAGAAAATAAATTGTTTGGAAACTTGGAGAAGTGCACTTTTGTGTAGTCTGAGGTATAATATCATGGACATATTATTTCAAGAGAAGGAATATCTATGGATCCCTCTAAGATTAAATCTATTTGATAAAGGATAACACTCATAAATGTTTCATAGGTACGTAGTTTCATGGGATTGTAAGGGTACTAAAAACACTTTATTAAGAATTTCTCTCGCATTACGAATCTAATCACTTCACTTTACAAGAAAGGAAATAAGTTTACTTGAATTGAAAAGTTTGAAGAATATTTTCAATTGCCAAAAGAGAGACTCACTAGTGCACCAATTTTGGCTATGCCTAACCCTATTAAAGAGTCCTTTGTCTATACCTACATGTCAAAGGAAGGATCAAGATATGTGCTCATACAAGAAGGAAAAGTGATAACATGTGAGTCTCAAAATCTCAAATATTATGAGTTAGTATATCCTACACATGATTTCAACTTTGTATCTATCATTCATGGTTATATAAGATGGTGATACTTCTTGCTTGGTCATCATTTTGTTTTAAATATTCATCACTTAAGTTTTCAACATCTATATAGTTAACCAAACCTCAATGCATATCAGAGGATTTGTATTGAAATGTTGTGTGAATATGATTACGAGATTTTATATATCAAGTGAAAAAAAATGTAGTTATTGATGCCTTAAGCCAAAGGTACCATGCGTTATCAAGAACAAGTTTCCAAAATCACTTGAGAAGTTAGATTTTAGAGAAGCTTATAGAGGATCAACTCTATAGGAAAGTAAGACAACTATTATATTATGGCATGAATCCAAAAGGTAATTATTAGTAACCCAAGTTAAACCCTTTGAAGGAGATTATTCAATTCTACTTCAAACTTAGACTAAAAAGGGAATCACCTAAAGGTTGTGGGTGACTTTGTAACTAGACTAGACCTCTAAATTAAGGGGATAACTTCCTTGGTATATCAATTGTGGATTATAATCACTAAGACCTATCATTTTTGTGGTGAAAATGGATATAAGTGCATAAAAGAAACCTAATCTAGAGGGTGGTGATGCACCAATGTGATCATTCATCTACTCAATTTGGACTCCTAACAACACTAGTGAACTAAAAATGAACTAAATCACTATCTCCAATAATTTTTAAGAAAAAATATTTCATATTAAGGTTATGAGGAATGAATATAACTCATAAGTGAATGGTGAGAGGCCTATCTTGAGGCACTCTAGCCATATTACACTTTAAACATGATCACCAAACTTTGACATTGTATATAACTTATTTAAGATAACTTAACAACATATATGTGTAGCAAGGGCATGATAATGGAAGATTTATACCACTCATCACATCAAAAAAATCATATACACACTATAAAACCAATCATGGAGATGCTGAAATAGTCTACACATTAGTCTAATAAGTTTATTATGTACAAACCCAGGAAAAGTTTCCTCATACCCAAGTGAGGGATATAAATCAAGCCTTAAGGGCTAAATAAATATCATAATAAATAGATAATTTGAGGGGTAATGGCATGGATGTGAAATTAAAAATGTCATAAATTACCATAGTCAACTCAAACTTTAGTTATAATTAGTTACATAGTCCTCCAAATGACTCCTTATGCATTAGTTTCTTCAATCACCCCTTTAGGCATTGAGGTGGAGTGGTGGAGGCTATAAATAACTTTTTAAAGGAATATCCATGAAAAAAATAGTCAATCAATCCTCTTTATGGTATTTATAAGGTAGAATTGGGGTGTAATTAGTCTTCATGAGGTGTTGAGCAGCCCATCACCCTCTATGTATGTTGAATGACCTTGAAAAACTACTCTCATATCTCATTATGACCATGAAGTGAATTTATCACCCATATGATCATTTATATGGTGTAATGAATTTGTTTTGACCCTCATCATAGTCACTCAATTCCAACTTTCATTCCTCTTGGTTGACCAAGTAGATCCATTAGGCCTATTAGGCCTAATTGATAAACTATGTGTGTTTGAAATCCATGAAAACTTGAATTAAACCTTAAGGCAATATGAAAAATAATTTTAAAAGCCTAAACAAGAATTTCATACCATTATTAAACTCTTCAAAATAATGCACACCTATAACCCTGTTACACGTAGGTAATGTTAACCATTTTTACCATAAGTCAAAATGGGTCAACCCCCCTATAGACAAAAACTTGTATAGGAGTCTTATATAATGTTATAAGATGTATTTATCATCATTACATATTATTTTATCCTTTATCATAATATAATTAGTCCATATGCCATTTTGAGTAATTAGGGGTCATTTTAGAGCATTAAATGCAAGTAGCAAGTTTTTATGGCATTCGAGTAGTTTAGAGTCATGGATGAAGTTTGAATATGCCTCAATAACTTATTATATCTATATAGGATTAAAAAAATATAATAAGAAAACTCTAACTAGACTAGATCATCATAGGACATCAGGTAAAAATAGACAAGTCAACTCACTTGTTCATATTATAAATGTACTCAAAAAGCCTTGCATGGCCAAAACATCACATGGAATCAATGCCCTTATTGCAAATAACATCCCTTAAAAATATGGTGTCTTGAATATCTCTCCATATCAAGATATAAATATTTAAATTTGAATAACTAGGGAGTTATTATTGCATGGATGCTAAAATAAAGCTCAATAATTAACTATTGGGGTTCAAATTGTGATAGGTACACATACATCAATGATGGTCATGTGAATGTCAATGATGGGTGTGTGGATGTCAAAATAAAGTATCATAAAATATTATTTTTTATTTAAATGGGGGAAGATCCAATAGTTGGGATTTGAATGTACATTTAGATTCAATAGTACAAGGACAACCTGATAGAGTTAGTAGGTCTAGGTAAAATCAATGGTACATATTAAGTCATACCAATCATATCAATGGTGTGAGTGAGATTCAAAGGATAAGGAGCTTATATTTAATTCAATAATACTATATTTTATAATCTTGAGACCCCATATCAATGATCAATGGGCAGTGTTTAAGGTTTAAGTAAAGAGACTCCAAATGAGATTGATAGAGCAAATTTGACTGGGTTCCAGATGGACAAGAGGAGGCTATTTGTCAAAAAGACAATAGGCATAGTTTACAATGGAATGAAAAACATGGAAAGGTAATTTTACATGGTTAAATATTTAGGATTGAGGTTTTTGTATCAAATCAAGTCCTTTAGATTCATATGCCACCATGAAAGCTCATTTGAAGACCCAAGATGAACAATGACTACCAAATGTGAAGAACAAAGTCTAGGAATGCAATGAATGAATAAAGATGGTGAATATAGGTGTCTATAAGATAAATAATAGTTGGGAAAACATATATTACTATCATATCATATGTTTTTACTCTCCTAATTCAATTTCAAATGCTCAAGAGATGATCCATGATGAAGGTAGTCTCACAAAAGCTAGTTGAAGAGTCTCTACACCATTTTAGAGATTTGTCATGGTTTATATAAACATTTTCCTTATGAGACATTAATGATATATTTCAAACTATATTATCCTAAAATATAAATATTTATTGATTGGGCATGTGTTCTAGTGACCTTTAAACTTCATTATTTCTCCTCTCTCTAAAATTCTATAAGTATCTACCAGTTTGGCCTTTGTAAATAAAATCACACCTGGTATGGTGAATACTTGATAGTTTGATGTCGCATTTATCCTTATAATAATCCAAGTAATCTATTTTTGAGTTCAATAATATTTTTTTTGAGTGTGCAAAGTGATGAATGGTTAAGTTAAGTGGTTCTATCATTTGCTTTTCCTTATCCTTTCTTATCTTCTATAAGAAAATCTCATTCTAATAGGTCATATATAGTGTAGTCAAGTGTTCTAGGATTATTTAAAGTGTATGATTTTACTTAGAGTTTTAAATTTAACCTCTAGTACATTTTACTTATTTTGATTCATAAATCTCACATATATATTGAAACACTCATGTTAGAATCGTTTAGGACATTGGGACTAGTCTATATGCTTTATTTCTTAGTGAATGAAATGTGATGTTCATGTGGAAAACATATTGGTGTATGAAACAATTATAATAGGTTTAATTCATGTAAATTATAACTATTTTACCCAAAATCAAGCATTATCATAGGTGAAATCACTTCAAGATACATTCAGGGAGATAGCCCTTAATTTTATAGGCTCACTTCCACTATAGGTACATCCACATACTTGGAAGAGTTACCATATTTCCCAAATATATAAGAGGCTTGAAAAACATCTTATAGGGTTCAATATTTTATGAGAATAGTAATATCATGTCCATTGGGACCATTGTCTTCAAGATAACTTGTCAACGTAAATGTTGGTCTTGACAACATCAATTGCAAATTAGTGTGATACTCATCATTTGGTGACTCCATCAAGGTAAGATCTAGTTCAAGACCATTGTATTATTATAAAATTTCTATCATAATTCATGGTTCTCATTATGTTATACTCTAATAGAGTTCTCAACCCTATTAATCCACCTATTCAACTTGAACTTCCCCTTATTTCAGTATCCTCAACCTAATATGCCCTTTGGAGAACTAGTAGATTTTTATAGAAAATAAGAAATTAAAGATTTCAAGGAGTTTGAAGAAGATATGGATAGAACTCATGCTTTCATTTCCTTCAACACTATAAAACCAAATCACCTTCAATAATATTATGTTATTCCTCCTAATGCCACAAAAGGTGTTCCCATATTCAATGGTGAGAGTCATGTTATACCAAGTGAGCACATTAGGGATGTCTCCAATTTTTATAGCTTCCATAATATCACTCAAGAAAAAATTACTATTATAATCCTTTTAATGTCCCTTATAGGTAAATATCTTGATTTGCATAGGATTCTAGAAGGTGGATGAATTACATCATGGGATGATTTTAGAGTATTACTGACCTCAAGATTTAGAAATGAAAGTGATTATGCCTCTCTCATACATCAAATCAATGAGATCAAAATAAGATCCAAAGAAATAATGCATTAATTAAATGAGAGGTTTAAAAATAATTGGAATATATTTCCTCCTCTTATGAGACATACTCCTAGTTTTATGTTTCCTACTTACTTAAGATCCATTGGTACTAAAACTATTGTCATGATTCAATATATGTGGGGCTTCACTCTCCCCAAAGCATATGAATTTTTTATCAAATATGATAATGGTCTCATCCAAACTATAATATTTCCTCCTAAGGTTTTTATGCATCCTTTGTCTCATACTTCTACTTATTATCTAGATATAGCCTCAGTTCCCAATGTTAATATCAAGCCTAAAGTTATTCCTAATAAGGAAAAAAATATCATGGATCCATATGCAAAAAATAAAATTCTAAAACCTCAGCTTAGGTGTTTCAATATGAAACTATATTCTCATCAAAATCCATACCCTTACCAACAAAAATTTGGTCAGAAATATAGAAGAGGAAGAGGTCAATGGTAGCCTAACTCTAGCAAGCCTGCCAATGCATATAATCCTAAACCTACCATCAATGAAAGAGATATGGTACCAGTTCATATAAATTTTATACAAGAAAAAGAATGGAAAAAAATACAATTCATGGATGCTAATTAAGGTAGATACAAATCTCATATTTCTCAAGGAGGAGTTACTCCCCTATTATCAACCGAATATAAAATGATGATGCAAGTTAATAAGGGTTGGCAACTTGAAGGTGAAAGCTTCAACAATTTCTTGGTGTAAGACACTTTTACAATCAATTAAAGAGCCTCTATTTTATAAAATACTAGATCTAAGAGGAAGTATATATGAGGTGGAATTATCATGCCCAAAATCTCATCTAGTCCTCCTACAAGGTAGCAAGGCATGGGTGCAAGTGTGATAGTTCCAAAAGCTCCTACACCTTCATCTAGTCAAAATGTGACAAAGTCTAATCAAGTTGCCACAATTTCTTAAATTATAATTAATTATTTACATCTAAGGACTTAATAAAATTTTAGTAATATTGTTTTAAACATAGTGGATTCCTTGAAAGTGTTAAAGCATCTATCTCCTTGTGGGATATCCTTCATATGCATAGTCAAAAAGAGTTGTTACAAAAGCAATTATCTACTATTCCTACTATTAATTCATCTTAAAATAAAATAAATATTAATTTTTTCCTTGTAAATTTTCCTAATAATATTATTAAACCATCTACTTGGACTAAGAAACCTCCACCATTTTACCTCACTCTTATAATGAGTGATAAATTGGTTCACAATTGCATAGTTGATAGTGGAGCCTCCACCTTAGTCATGCCCAAAGTTGTAGATAATAAGTTGGGCATAAAATATGAGACTCATATAAAATTATTGAGATAGATAGATAGTACACCTACTAAGACCATAGGTCTAATAAAAAATTGAGTGCCTTCCTGCATGATTGTCTTAGTTTTCCTATCCTTCAAGATACAGTTATTATCAACCTCCTAAATCATTTTGAAATCTACCTACCAAGAGACTTTATAGCTAATATAGGTGGATATATGTCAATTTAATATTAATTATTGGCATTTAAGATAAGATATGGGACCAAAGTGACCATTAGAACCCAACCTTTTACAAGGTTTCACATTGAGCCATACATTGAAATAAACTCTAACTTGAATTGTGTTGTTCATGAGAAGGAGGAGTATAATGTGGATGATGGAGCCTATAAAATTGAATGAATTTTTATTTATTCTTGGATTATTATCTTGTAGATGCATATGGAAATTATCCTTATGCATGCTTTAAAAAAACTAATCGTGGGACTTATATCATATATGAAGAGCTATTTGAAGGGGCTGAGGTGAGTGTCAAACATTCTCATGCTATTGAAGGTAAAAATATGATTCATGAACATGATGATCATATATTTATGAATATAATTGAGCAACATAGAGGGAAAAATTATGTATTTATCCCTGCCATTGATGAGGATGCTTTGGATGATGACACTCATGAAGTGGATGAGAATGATTTATGGTAAAGGTTTGATGTCATATGTCATAAGTTTGATTAGATTGGTAATTTTAATCCTCCTTTCAATAAGTATACATCTTATTTGGTTAATTTCTCTAATAAACTTGAGGTTTATTGTATCAATAAGCATGAAGAAGAGTTTAACATTGTGAATGAATAATAACTATGGAAAAATCTCAATGCCATATACAAGGAGTTTGAGAAGTTTGGTAAGTATCCATTTTATCTAAGATATTATATATCTAATTTCAATGTTAATAATGATACTAATTATGTTGCCAAGTTTTCTTCTATCAAGCATAAAGATGAAGTTCATTCTACTGATCAAGAATATATTGTCATGAAGACATTTGATGATGCTAGTATCCAAGAAGTTGTAGACATGGATAATGAGGTTAAGGCAGAAGTTGTTATGCCCCAAGAATATTTAGGATACCCACATGATGTTGAGATAGATCCAAAGGTATTGAAACATGAAGAAGAGGAGCTTGATTCTTTCAAACATCAATCACTTCCTATTTTAGAAGAAGATAAGGTTGATAAGACTATCATACACTCTAGTATGCATATTTTTGGATAACCTCCCATGCATATGATGGATATCATAATATTTGAAGCTCCAAATAAGGATTTTAAAAATAAATAAATATCATTCCTGAAGGTACCAAATAATTCTCTTGCAGACCTAAGAAGATTAAAAGGTGATAGGCTTTTTGATCACCTACATATGCAAGTGATTGGTGATGAGCATACTCCTCATGCTAGGATACCTTCATGGATTGATGATGATTATAGGGGAACCATTTTTGACATTTTTTGAGGTGTTATTATATGTTCCACCTTAAGATGAGGTTTTGTAAATAGTAGGATAGGTGTGTGTTGTGTTCCCTAAGTGTTCTAGTTGAACACATGTGTGTTTCTACATTGTGTCTTGTTCTTGTTATTGTGTATTATTTGGTGTGTAAATTTAAGGAAATTAGTATGTAAAAAAATTACAATGAGACTCCATAACACAATGGATAGGATTATGAAACTAGTTATGGCATAACAAGTATACCACCATTGGGAAATCACCAAGAGTGTTGACCATATTTACCATAAGTTAAAATGGGTCAACCCCCTATAGTAAAAAACTTGTATATGGGTATTAAATAATGTTATAGGGTTTATTTAAAGTTATTACATATTATTTTATCCTTTTTCATAGTATAATTAGTCCATATGTCATTTTGAGTCACCTAAGGATCATTTTAGAGCATTAAATATAAGTAATAGGTTTTCATGGTGTCTAAGCAGTTCAAAGTCATGAGGAAGTTTGAATATGACTAAGGAAATTATTAGATATATATAATATTAATAAAAATATCATAACATAACTTTAACTAGATTAAAGCATCACGGGATGTTAGGTAAAAATAGACAGGGCAGCTCACTTGTACATATTATAAATGTGCTTAAAAAATCTTGAATGGACAAAAGATAACATGAGATAAATTACCTTAGTGAACATATAATCCCCTAAAAATATGGTATCTAATGATATCTCCATCTCAAGATATAAATATTTAATGTTAAACAAGTAGATAGTGACAGTGATGTAGATGTTAGTGATAGTCATGCAGATATAAAAAAAGCTCAATAATTAACCATTAGGGTTCAAATTGTGATGGGTGCATATATTTAATTGATGTTCATGTGAATTTTAATGATGGGAATTAAAATTTCAAAATTAATTATCATAAAATAACCATTTGAATTCAAATGGGGGAAGATCTAATGTTTTGTGTTTGAACATATATCTAGATATGATGGTGTGAGGACAACTTGATAGAGTTAGTAGATCTAGGAAAAATCAATAGTATGAGGGATATTCAAAGGTCAAGAATATTATATATAATGTAATTATTCTATATTTCATAATATTGGGACCCCATATCAATGACCAATGGCCATCATTTAAGATAGAAGCAAAGAGACTCTAAATGAGATCGATAGAGAAAATTTAACCAGGTTCCAAATAGACAAGATGGGGCTATGTGTCCAAATGACAATAGACATAGTTTAGAATGGAATCAACAACATGGAAATGGAATGACACATTTTCAACTATGTAGGATTTATGGTTTTATAGAAATTCAAGTCCTTTAGACTCATATGCCACCATGAAAGCTCATTCAAAGACCTAAAATGAACAGTAACTATTAAATGTGAAGAATGAAGTTTAAGAAAGCAATGAATGACTAAAGATGGTGAATATAGGTGTTTAATATATATATATATATATATATATATATATATATATATATATAATTTGGTAAAACATATATTACTATCATAACATATGTGTCAACTCTCTTAATTTAGTTTCAAATGCTCAAGAGATGATCTATGATGAAGACAATTTCAAAATGGCTAGCTGAAGAGTCTCCACCATTTTGGAGAGTTTGTCATGGTTTATATGGAAATTTGTCTTATGATACATTAATGGTATATTTTACACTCTATTCCCCTAAAATTTAACTATTTATCGATTAGACATGTGTTATAGTGACCTTTGAACCGAATTCTTTCTCCTCTCTTTGAAATTTTATAAGTAGTTGTCAGTTTGTCCTTTGTGAAAAAGACCACACCTAATATGGAAAAGTCCTGATAGTTTGATGTCACATTTTGCCTTAAATAGTTCAATAAATATTTTTTTGAGTTCAATAATATCTTATTCAAGTGTTTAAAGTGATTAATGGTTAAGTGATTATATCCTTTTCTTTTCCTTATCCTTTCATGTCTTCTACAAGAAACTCTCACTATAATAGGTCATATAGAGTGTATTCAAGTGTGTTAGTCTCCTCTCAAGTGTATTATTGTCTTTGTAGTGTGAAATATGTCCTCTAGTTCATTTTCATTGTGTTTCTTCATACATCTCACCTCTATATTGAAGCACTCATGTTAGAATCCTTTATGAATTTTAGACTAGATTGTATGCTTTATTTCTTAGTGAATGAAATGTGGTGGTCATGCGGAAAACATCTTGGTATATGACCCCATTATAATAGGTTAAATTCATGAAAATTATAACTCTTTTCCACATAATCAAGCATTAGCATAGGTGAAAGTACTTCAAGATGCATTCAATGAGCTAGAGCTTAAATCTAGAGGCTCACTTCCACTATATGTACACCCACATACCTATAAGTGTTCCTATGTTTCCCCAATATGGAAGAGGATTGAACACCCTATTCTAGGGTACAAGATTTGGTGACAATAGGTAACTAGGACACTTTATCTTTCATGTCTATAGATTGGAAATTTGGAGGAGTCTTATAAAGGAATTTATAGGCATAGGTTTGGATGTATAATGAATTGAGGAGATAAAACAAGTCTTAAACATTCACCTCCAATCATTTGGAACTTTCCAAACATCTATTCATCATGTAAATCTCATAAAACCTTGAAAATGTACCTTTTTCAAATAATTTTGTATAGACCAGTACTATAGGTAGGGTCTCCTATGAGTGTTCATTATGGTTCAGGTGTTTTTAGGGTCATTCAAGAGTGTTTGAGTGACATTATCTCAATTTTTCTTAGTTCAAGTATGTATTGGGTTTTAATCAGGGTTTTCTAAGTCTACCATCTTAATGATGGTTCATAAATATTAGACCTCTAATCCTAAAATTATGGTAATGTATGTTTATTCCATATACTCCCCTAAAGTTCCTCATAATCTTAGGGTTCCATGCAACTAGTGTAGAGAGATATGAGCAAAATATGGCAGACTTGGAGTCCTTTGTAGGCCTTCTAGACATATCTATGGTTTTAAACTTTTTCCATAAAGATGGGACCATTAAAACAAATCCCTCTACTATGTATATTGATTCCAAATGGGTTCCTAACTTCCCCTAGGATCATTTTCCTAAGTGATTTTGTGGTGAAAGATGTGAGTACCTAAAATTGTAGTTTTATGTGACTATGTAAGACTGTGGAATGCAAGATGGTGATAATATTGAGTTTAGTAACTATTTTGCATTCCTATATTTTAAACCATCTCATTAGGACCTAAATAAAGCTCTTATACATTATTCTAGACTTGGATTTACTTGGGAGGGTCTGAATATACCCCATGGTGGTGGTGGGGTTTAATGCTAAGAACATGAATTCAATCCTAATGGCCTAGACTACGTCTTAGAGACTTGATTATTCTAAGGTTGATAACTAATGTTTCCATTTCCACCCTATGTCACCATTTAAAACTTTTTTCCATATATTATAATTTAATTTACCTTCCCAAACTCCTATTTATCTCTATTGGCTCGTGTGACTGCCTATAGATAACATTGATAGCCTAACTGTTTAATGGGAGTATGTTAGGCTTTATTGGCTTCTTTCCTTTTCCACTGTGGAGTTCATAAAGTTATGAAATACCATTCAACATGATTTCAAGGCCTAGAAACATACCTGGGGTCATGTCTTTCCCATTTATTTTCCTTATGTAATCTCATCTTTTGACATAGGCTTAATATATAGTCAGTTCTGTGTAACCCTTGGGTTTGAGTTTAGTGATCTATATACTCATCTAAGACTCTTAGTCCTTTATAAGTCATGTAATGGTCCTCATAATTTATTCCATAGGAATTTCAACTTTAGTCAAGAACTAAAATATGTAGGTGAACTCAATTTTGGTATAGGCTTATCCATTTTAGTTTTAGGCCTAATGGCCTAATAGGCCACTAGTTTATTTTTACCAAAATAAGACTTTTGTCACTTGAAAACACTTTTTATATATTTTTACATCTTTATTCATGTGATTTTTTGGGCCCCCTTTTGTGTCAATTACGTATACTACACCAAATTGTCATATCTTGGTGTGAGGCAAATGTTGGAGTGGTTGCTCCCCTTTTGTACATTTTAGCACCAACTAGGGGAGTCCCCAAGAATCTAGCACTAGCTAGCAGGTGGTTACATGGAACTAAATTTCAAGGAACATCTTTTCTAGGAATTTTACATGGTGGCTCAAGAAGCATGGATGCTAGAGAGTGGAGCAGGTGAGATAACAACCCCCAAAATCAAAACTAAGTATAGGGTGTGCACTCATCCAACCTAGGTAATGTGGTGGATCCACTAGACTCATGATAGCTCATCACATGGCATGTACTCATCCAACCTAGTAGGAGACTCAAAACCTCATATAAAAGAAGACTCATATTTTAAGATCAGGAGAGGTGACCAAGGTATTAAAGTTTTGGTGAAATAGAGAGTGAACTATTAGTATTTCTTATTCTTCATATGATAGTTTAGACATTGATTGTATATCCCAATCTCACCTATGAACTGCTAGGCATGAGTAATATTATAATTTAGCATAAGTTCTATTATATGCTTCAACATTATATAATGAGCTATGAATCAATGAAAGATGTGGTTGATTAAAAGATATGTTGACTCTTACAACATAGATAGAGTAGTGTTATGGTTATAAGTTAGTTTATTTGAGAAATGCTATAGCTCCTTGATTAAAATGTATTATGTTATGGAGTTTCAACCTTGGTTGCTAATGGAATCCTTGTGCCATATAGTAACCTCAGCTCACCTATAAATAGACTAAGTGTTAGATCTAGATTGTGCCAAGGCCCTAAGATCCATGCCTAAGTGCTACGCTGAGGATGAACACTTGAAATTAAGCCATCCTTATGAATTACATAAGTAATTAAATGACCTTTAACCCATTACTCAATAGCTTGTGCCTTTGAAGGCTTGATCTAGCTAGAAATGGACTTGCACCTTAGGAACTATGTCCTCAAAAAGGCTTGCACTTAGTGACATTTTCATGGATACCTAGTAATACAAGACTACTTAAACCCCTCTTGGTAATGGTTAAGTCCCTTCAAACCCTAATTTGCGCCATGTTGCAACTAGCCCAATATGGCCCTATTCCAATATGGGCCCAGTCCCTTTACTATTGCTCTTCGAGTGGGTGCACAAGGCTTTTACCTTGTGTGAAATTGATGCCAGTACCATAACATGATTAAATGTTATGTAACATACCTTCCTATGTGTCTAGATCCACCATGTCTAGAAAAAACTTAGTTTGATAGTTAAGTACTTGACCAAGTGCAAATCCAAATTAGTGAACTTTTCTACAATATTTTAGTTCTATTTCTGGGACTCATATTGAATTTCATTGCTATAATAGTGCAATAAAGAGATGATCTAACTATTTCTCAAGAACATTGAATGTTGTCTAGAGCAAGTGGAATATATTTCCATGTAAAATCATCCCACATGAAAAGAGTAGGAGATAAGAAAATGGGTACAAGCCAACCTATATGATGTTTTATATGAGGTGTTTTTTTGTGAGCTACCTGAGCATGTGTATTAATGGCTAGTTGCCTACACTACTAATAGAAGGTGTAGTCATGGCTAACATGTTGAGTATACCAAAGAGTGTGTAGAGAGGTTGGAGAGCTTAAATTAAGTTTAGACACACATTATGGATAAGTGGTAGAGTGGTACACTAAACAAATACATGTTGGAGTTCAAAATGTCAACCTTCTCATGCCCTTAAGAATTAGAGTATGAGTTTCTTTGTGAACCAAAGGGCATCTTCATAAGAGGTCTTAACATTAAAATAAAGAATATTTTGGTGGATTATGGTATAGAAACCATAAATATGGAAGGATAAAGTCCTTACACATATAAGGTAAGCACAAAAGGTGCGAAGGGGAAGTGTAGGTAAGGTGCGATGGAGGAAGAACAAAAACTAAACACCTGAGGGATCTACAAACTAAACTATAGTAAGTGAAGGCATAAAATAATGAATGATCTATAACCTAGAAGTGTCGAGAGGACCCATTGTAAGTGGGAAGGGCATAGGGAAGGATCTCTTGAATTAGAATAGTGTGAAGAGAAAGAGGAAGAAGAAGGAGATCGAACTCAATAGTTGGGTGTAGGATGTAGTGGGTTATTACAAGATGTGGTGATTGAGAACATGCTAGAAGAACCTACCTACTTTCAACCTAAAGTGCAAGCTCATGCACTAGATTCCACCTCATAAGATAGAAGAATGGTAACTAAACCTATTATCTATGTTAACTTTGATATGATTTAATATTTGGATCAAGATTTTATGATTAAGTGATTTCCTATGAGGAATTAAATGAGGATACATAAAATTTAGCAAGTACCAATATAAAAACCATGAGCATAAGTGCAAGCAATCCTATGCATAGGATGTTAGTTGTGCCTATTGGGAAACAACCCACAAGAAGTGGTAAGGCACCACAAGTGATTAGTACTTCACTGATGAGTTTGACAACATATCTAACAAAATTAGGATCAATGCCCTAACCTACAATTGGAGTCATTATAGGGCCACATATAATATAAACATAAGGGGGGCACATACCTCAACACCTAGTGCCACCCCCTTAGCAAGTCTACTATAAGATGGAAATGTACTTGACCAAGTATTATGGTGTAGATAATGCCATAGAGCTTATGCTAAAGTGTGAGTTATAATGGCATGCTTGGGGCATCACTCAACTTAAGTGTAATAAAACCTAGTTTGTAACCACCCTATTGGATCATGCCCATACCTGGTATCAAAAATTTAATTCAAAATAGGTTATGGTTGACTAAAATGTATTAAAAGAAGCCTACTTGAAAGATTTTGACATCCTTGAGTTTGAGTAGTAGAGAATCATAACACTTAAAGATATCATCCAAGGATTATTCAAGAGTGTACACTTATATGATGGATGGTTTAAAACTCTTCTCTTAAATATTCCATATGACATCCAACCCTCCCAACATGTGTAATAGTTTTTAAAAGGCTTATTGGCACCATTTAGAAGAGCACCATCCATGAATACCTTCATAGACCCCCATAGAGTAATTAAAGCCATGCTTTGGGTTGAGGTAGTAGGCAATGCTAATATCAAGATTAACCTATTCATGGAGGCACAAATTATGTCAATGGCCTCCTAGCTATAGAAACTGACCATTGGTTTGGTGCATGATAATTGTAGTGGATTATGGTACACTCATTATGGGATAGAGGGGCATAATAAGAATAATTTCCCATAAATAAATGTTTTCACCCTAATTCTCAACTATGACATTTGTCATGGTCTACATGATTTTCAAAATTGTCCTTTATTGCATCATGCTAGCCAAGTAAACACTACCATTTAATACAAAATGTGTTATCCTTATATGCATTAAATAACAAACTATAGAGTCATCAATGAGATGTAACAAAAGATGAAAATAGGCATGAGGTAGGTGATGAATTTAGGTGTTAGTCAGATGTGTGAAGGCAATGAAGTCTATGGATAAAAAAATATGGTTATGGGAACTAGCGAGGCACAGGTGGGTGAGGAGGAGAATGTAGTAGAGAAAGATTCCCACCATGATCATGTTACAAGTGTGGGTTAACTAATAATTATCAATGTGATTATCCCATGGACCCAATTTGTGGGTATTGTCAAGGACCACATGAAATCGAAGAATGCCCAGACTTGTATAAAAAGCTGACTCAAGGTTAGCTTGGTATAGACAGAGATGAAATAATAGTGAGGCTTGAGTCCAAAGAGGAAATGTGGGATCCTAAACCATAATAGACTTGCAAGGAATTGCATAATGTGTAGGCCATAACCCAAAGTGATTTTACCACTCAACCACCTACTGTGACAACATAAGATATATGATTGGAGTATGGTGAAACAAGCCACACTAA
This sequence comes from Torreya grandis, assembly GCA_037957365.1. Lineage (NCBI taxonomy): Eukaryota > Viridiplantae > Streptophyta > Pinopsida > Cupressales > Taxaceae > Torreya > Torreya grandis. The sequence goes on along the minus strand of JARHVA010001934.1, from coordinate 1,772,975 downwards.
ACATGTAACATGGCTAAAGCCAAAAATTGCACCATATCTTAACTCTACATGGTAGAAGTAAATCTTATAGTAATCCATGAACATGATATATAAATTTTAGGGTAAAATTTAGTTGGATAGATATTTAGAGGCATAGGCCACTACCTTGCATAGGAAGCAAGATCACCAAGAGGTAAAAGTACAAAAATTGATCGAGATCCTACACCTCTTACAAATAGAAGGGGTGTTGCCACTATTAAAAGACTTGTTTTTGAAACACATAGGGAAATAACTAATGTAAGAAGCTACATCTCAAGTGATATAAGTTACATTAGTACATTTGGAGTGGGAATGTGAAGTTAGGCATACTCAAAACATCAAGTATGACCAATAATTTTAAATAGATGCCACCATCAATGGGTGGTTAGTTTTTGAAGTATTGGTAGATACGGGCATAAAGGTTAATATTTTAACTAACAATACTTGGGAAAATATGATATGGTCACCCTTAAGGACTTCACCTCACATATATTTCATGGCTAATAAAACTTGAGTACAACCAATCAATTTTTTGAAGGGTTCCATTATAGATATCATGGGCTTCGAGTTCCAAGTTGACTTTAAGGTCATCAAATTGGTAAAACAAGATAATTATCTAGTGATCTTGGGAAGGTCATGGTGTTATAATAATAATTTATACATGTGCTTTAAGAAGTGCTACATAACTTTTGAGAATGGAAAGGAAAGGGTAGTCATCCCTTTATCAAGTGATCAAGGACCCCCATATGTGGAGAGTGTTGATCTTGAGGTTGAGATCAATCACATTTATAATATCATGGCATAGGGGGTTGAGAAGCTCAACCCTAATGACCAAGGCATTCTCAAATGGGAGGATGGGTAATCAACCTCTAATAAAACTCATGTAGCCTATGAAAAATGGGTTAAAAAGGCCTATGAGGTCACTAGTCTAAGGTGCCACTAGGATAGGGTTGGTTAGGATCGAGCAACCCAAGAATAAATGCTTTTTCTACACCTAAAAGATGGAGAAAAGGGTGTTTTAACTAAGTAAAGGTAATATTTAAGCACTCTAAAAGTATGAAAGTATTCAACCTATAGAAACATATATTTGTGACATTGAAGATTACATCCCTAAAGAGGTAGATTAAATAGGCACACTAGTGAATACCTTGAAGTGTACTACTGCTCACTAGTGGGTAGTGTAAAGACCTAACTTGCCAACATGGAAAGATTTAAAAGTATCCATATGTACTAGGTTTATAAAAAGTAATGAATACTTGGAAATACCTACCTAATTAGGTGATTCAAACCTAGTCACACATATAAGGTTGTGTTAAGAAACTTAGACTATCTATGGTGAGAACACACCAAAAGGCCTATGGGTACATGCTTTTTATAGGACCTTGGAAACATGGGCACAAACATGGATAAGAAATTATGAGATGTTTAAGGAGATGCTTTTTCATGCCTTCTCCTTTTCATCACATAACTTAGAGCTACTAGAACCATTGTAAGTCATTTTCAAGGCATTGTTTGAGGATACTACCATCCTAGAAGAGTGCCTTATGTAAATGTTTGGGGAGAAAGGACTATCACTCCCAACATTCTTTTAAAAGATGGTACTCAAAATTGACTCCAAAAAAGAAGATGATGATACTTGGAAAGAGAATAATTAGAAGACTCTAATAAGAAGTTAAAAATTTGTGCACCTTATGGATGACAATGCCCCAAATGAGAATGATATAATACATCTTCAAATTGAAAAAATTGAGAGGATAAGGAAAGTTGAGGATTCTCATTATGAGAAAAATGAATCCTATCATATACCACTCAAGAACACCAAAGTAGACATTAGTGTAGAGGGTGAGCCAAAAATTACCACTATAGGCACCTACTGGTCTGAGGTAGAGATAGTGTGAATTGTAGATCTCCTAAAGGAATTCTGGGACTTGTTCTCATGTAGCTAATGAGACATGAAAGACACCCACCCATCCCTTTGAAAAATGAGCATCTAGATGGTGGATGGCATGATGCTAGTCAAGAATTACCCATATCAGATGAATCCCAATATCCATGTTAAGATAAAAATGGTGATTGATGGAATGATGGTAGTCAACGTCATTTACTTAATACAAAAAATTGAATGGATGAGCTTGATGGTCATCAACATCAAAAAGGATGGGTGCATATAGATTTGCATTGTTTACAAGATGTTAAATGCCACTTATGTCAATGATCTATTCTTGACCTCATTTAATGACAAAGTCTTGGATGGAGTCATAGACTATAAAATATACACTTTCATTGATGTATTTTTGGGCTACCATCAGGTGCATATCAAGGAATAAGATAAGCCCAAAATAACCTTTGTGAATGAATGGGGTTATTTCAATTACAATGTGATGCCAGTTAGACTCAAAAATACACCAACCATATTCTCCAGGTTAGTGATAACCACTTTCAAGGAATTTATCCATAAGTTCCTCCAAGAGTATCTTGATGACTAGACTATGTATGGTCTAGTGAAAGACTACTATGATAATCGGTGCCCCATGCTTGAAAGATGCAAGCAGGTCCATATCTCTTTGAATTTGAAGAATCACATCTTCAAAACTCCATTTGGGACATTTATTGGGCACATCATTTATAATTATGGTTTGCTTTTTGATCTAGTGAAAATAGCCATAATAATCCATCTCTATACTCCCTCAATGTAGAAAGATGTTCACACCTTTCTAAGACATTATTGATACTATAGGAAGTTTATTCAGAGCTATGAAAAGATCATGGTACCTTTAGAGGATCTCTTATGCAATTATGACCCATTATTCTTGGGCAAAGTTCAAGATGAGGCCTTTAAAACACTGAAGCTAAAGTTAGATAGCACATCAATTTTACAATTCCCAAACTAGACCACTCTTTTCCATGTCCATATCGATGCTTCAAGCTCTACCATTGGTGCCATATTGGTGTAACTAGGTGAAGTTAAGATAGAACATCCCATATCCTTTGCAAGTAATAAATTTGGCATAATTAGAGTATAATTACACCACCATTAAGTGTGAGGCACTAGTAATGGTCTATGCCTTGCAAAAATTTAGGCAATACCTATTGACAACCCCATTCATATTTTTCACATATCATGAGGTGCTTAAGTACCTTATGAATAAGCTTATTTTACATGGGTTTATATGTATATGGATTTTTCTCTTCTAGGAGTTCTAATTCTCTATTGTAGTTAAATATGAGAAGCAAAACTTGGGGCCAGACCATTTGTCCTACATCAACTCTAAAGATGTAGTGACACCAATTGAGGATGACATGCCAAATGTGCGACTATATTGAGTCTAACATGTCCCTAAATAATTGGTATAGATTGCCTCTTTTCTAACATTTGGGCTTGTACACCATACTTTGTCCACCAAATAAAATAAACAACTTGCAGCCCATGCCACCCAATTCTAGCTCATTGAAGGGGAGTTATACAAATTGAGTAGGGATGAAGTCCTATGTCAGTGCGTTTTGGAACATGAATGGGACTCCATCTTATAATAAGTGCATGAAGGGATCACAGGAGACCATTATGTTAGCAACACAATGGCACACAAAGTTTTGTAGTCAAGCTTTTGGTGGCCAAGCCTATTCCAAAATGTAAAGGAACACACTAAGTCATGTGATATATGTTAGTGCACTAGAAATCCCAACCACCAAGATGAGATGCCTCTCATCTCCATTCTTGTCCAAGCACCATTTGAAAAATGGGCTATTGAATTTGTTGGTCCAATCACTCCCATAACACTATGCATATGTGCAAGATAAATTTTAGTGGCTATTGAATATTTCACTAAGTGGGATAAATTCACATTGACCAAAGACTACATAGTCATGATAACTATACACTTTATACGGGAGAACATCATAAGCTAGTTTGGGTGCCCATTTAGTCTGACTAGCAACATGGGTACTCATTTCATCAATGAGATGGTTTGCATCATTTTGACTAAATTTATGGTGGTGCACCACAAGAGCACCCCATATCATCCTTAGGATAATAACATAGCTAAATCCTTTAATAATATTTTAGGAATGTGCCTAACAAAGATATGTGACATAGGTTGTAAGAATTAGGATGATCATATTTCAATAGTATTATAGGAATACCACATGAATTACAAGCACCTATACAAGGCCAAACCATTCAACTAGTGTTTGGTGCTAAAATAGTTTTGCCCTTAGAATTCATGATGCCCTCCTTAAATATTGCATGAATTGGCTAATTATATGACCAAGAATATTTAAATACAATGTTGAAAGACTTGGAGTGCTTGGATGATAAGTGCACAAAAGCCAAATGGAGTCAACAGGTTGAGAAGGCATGTTAGAAGTGTTGTCATGATAAGCACATCAAGCACAAGGAACTAACTAAAGGATCATTGGTGTTGTTTTATGATTTAAATTACTTCAAGCACTTAGGAAAGTTATAAATATAGTGGATGGGCCTTACTTCATCCACCACATTTTGGAAATAGGCACATGTAAGATATGCATGTTATCTAGTGAAATACTCCCTAGGCATTTCAATGGAAATGGACTAAAGCCATATAGACAGTAGGATGGTTCTCATGCCATGGAAACATTGAATTCTTAGTCATAATTCAATTTGGACTAAGCTGAATAATATACCTTTTAGTGCAATCCAAACCATTCTTTTATTATTTAGTTTAGTTTATGTGTCATGTACAAATGTAATAATAAGTACATGAAGGCCATCCAAAATTATGTAATAACACTTCATGCATAATTCCAATAGGGTGAATTGATCATTTACACCCATAATTGCGTGAGGCTAGACATCTAAGTAGTGAGCACATGAAGCTTACCAGGTGCAAGTAGAATTAGGAAATTATATATATATATATATATACAAATATATATATATATATATGTAGATATATATATATATATATATATGTACATATATATATATATATATATTTGTATATATATATATGTATATATGTGTGTGTGTGTGTATATACATATATATATATAAATATATATATATATATGTATATGTATATATATATGTATATATATATATATATATACATATATATATATATACATACATATATATATATATATATATATATGTATATGTGTGTGTATATATATATATACACACACACACATATACATATGTGTGTGTGTGTGTAAAACAAATAGTGTAGGGCATGTGAAGGACCAATAATGAACCACTCTAGCACTACCTTTGCACCAGGACTGCTAGAAGGTACATCAATTGATCCTTCATTGGAGACCTAGGAGATAAGTGAAGATGCTCAACATAGTTGACTATAAGGTAGGAGGTGAACATGATCAACTTAGTTGAGTGCAAGGCAGACTGAAGATGTACAATCTAATAGTGTGCAAGAGAACCTAAAGATAAGTAAAGTGCTAGAGGACTAGTGAAAAATATTTTTATGGGGTAGGACAGGCCAAGGCAAGATGACACATAATAAATTAACCATTATAGAGAAGCATGCTTGAAATAGGATCACATATAGAAGATAGTGTAATTGAGGAGGCTAAATCATGTGCATGTGAGGCATTACACCTAGGTTACCACAAGGAAGGTCAAGGTTGTGCTAAAGGATACATGCATAAAAGAAAGTCATTGAAGACAACTAGCATCCACCTAGAAAGGAGTGGGAAGTGACCATTTTAACCTCACATCACTTCACCAAAAAAACTATTAGGAGCATTTAATGAGGCAGTAGTACTGGCATATATATACATATTTAATGTGTATAGGACTAGACATTTTTAAGGATTTTGTAGATTTTCATGTTTTTAAATAAATTGAGGTACCTATGCCATTAAAATTGCATTAATAATGATAGTTGACAAGCAGAGGCAATAAATTAACAAGTGATAGAGTTGCTTAGGCCACCAAGTTTAAGATAACTCTAAGACTTAGTGCAAACAAAGTAAGAAACTAGAGAGTCAAAGAGATAGAGATCTATCATAGTTAGAATTCTACCAAGGCAAAAAGAGTGAAAGGAATCACATCGAAATGAAGTACATTCATAAGTGAAGAAAGTGTGAAGGGTTAAATAGAGAGAATTAGTGTAGGGAGCTAAGGGGAATAAGAAGCTACCACCTAGGTCACCATTAATGACTAGTGAAGCTCAAAGCTAAACATATAATTGTAGACCCTATGATTATAGGAGCATTAAACACCATTAGAGGCTTTGGAAAGCCACATATACCTAGATTCAATATAATTAGATTCAAAATGGTAAGGAAATGAAATGTGTTGAGATTTGTAGAGGTGCAATTGGAACCCAAGAGGGTTAGGATTATAGAAGAGGTGATGAAGACCGAAACCAAGGTGTTAACCAAGATATCATATCAGTATATGCAATATTACCTAGAGGTTCATGTATGGGAAAGTTTTTCTCCTTCATGTATAAATACTAAATAAAGGAGTATAACCATCAGATGCCAAGCCATCTATAGGACTTGGTGCAAGATTAGATGGTAGATATAGGGTGAAAAACACTAGAGGATGACACATTATTTGATGTCTAAGTTTGAAACAAGTTGAAGGCTAGGTGAAACTCAGCTCTATGAGATGCCCTACTTCATAAAACTAGAGGAAATCATATAGTTATTAATCTCACACATCCATGAGGACCACTTCAATTTTTCAACGAAGCACATGAAGATATCACCATAACCAATTAAGAAGATAACCAAGCTACTATATATTGAATAGAACATCCATCAGATGATGGATGATGTCAAGGAGGTGGAGTTCATTACAATTCTCTTTAGCTACTACAAGGAGGGTTTCACATTCCCCAATAACAAGTGTGAGGACTTGGGCACAAGGATGGTCATGTCCTCATGAGTTCTAAATTGTGTCTTAGAGGCTAGTGGAGAGATGTGTCTAAAGTGTACCTCTACATCACATATCATGTAGCACAAGGCATGCAATTCAATATCATGTAGTTCATTACTAAAGAGTTGATCAAGAATGCACTAGAATTCCATAGCACCAAGGGAACCTTCTAGTGGGGATCCATCCTCATCTTGATCATGATGGAGCTGATCAAGATCCTTGATGGAAGTGAAGACATCTTGTGGGTGTTCGCAAAACACCATGAGTCCCCATATAGAAGTATAAGGACTACACTTGCCCCACCACCTTTAGCCCAAAATACAAGACTCATGTAATACATTGGTGAGAGTAGTACATCCAATCCTTTATATTGAAGTGGTGCATCCCATAGGACCTTCCCCAAAGCATGTTTGAGATGGTAATATTTGTCATAATGTATCATTACTACATTATATACTTGGTGCTAAATGATAGAAATAGGTTAGGTTGGTTAAATCTCCCCTTTTCCTTCTTAGTAGAATACTTTAGGATGTGCTACTTAGGATATCAAATGTGTATCAAATAGACATTCCATTTAAGGAACTAGATGCAAAAATAAGGAATATGAGGTATAGGTTTCCTTGTGTATATGGGAGAGCAATAGAAGACAAATAAGATACCTTAGACTAAATATAAATCAATCCAATTGAAAAGGTTACCATCTTTAGATTCATCCACATAATTTACTATGAGATGAATCCAATGAAGAAGGATTCTAATATAGGTTCAATAATTAAATGGAAAGAAGACCCCCCAATCTTGGTCAAAGATGAAGGAACCCCTATACCCACTGACAATAAAATTCTCGTCAGAAGAAGAGAGGGGAAACTTTAGAGGAAATATAGGAGCACTTGAAGCTCAAAATTGCCTTAGAAAAGGAGGCATCCTCCTCGAGATATTCTATGAAATGCACCAAGTTTAAGTTAAAGACCTACCCTCACATAAAGAAGAAGAAGGGAAAGGCCCAAATTTTTGTGGCAAAGAAAAACCTAGCCAACATAGAGGAGGAAGCATAAGAAGAGGAATGGAAGAAATAAGAAGGTGTGATAGGCACCTACATTATACTTGAGGATGTTGAGTCCTCATCAAGTGAAGGAAGCCCTTCCCCACTACCTTAGACTGAGCTGAAGAAGTACAAAAGGAGATTGAGATAAATTGGCTTTAGTGAATCTAAAATACAAAGGGTGTAAGAGCTATGGGAGAAAAAAGAAGAAATGACTAAGGCAAGAGTGTCAAAGGAAATAATTGAGATGGTGGAGGCTGAAGAGTAGAGAAAATAGAAGCACTAGGCACTAATGCAAAAAAAAGTGAATAAGGAGAAAATGGCAAGGAGCCTAAAGAGGTGATCCAATCAGGCACACCAATGGAAGAAGAACTAAAATACTAGTGGAATAACATGGGCCTTGATCAATTGACACGGTGTTATAATTGCATTGGAGGCATGAGGAGATGAAAGGTAAGGGCATGTCCTAGGCTAAAATCAATTGGCTAGAAGCCAAGGAAATAAGAGAGTAAAAAAATAAATGCACATTAAAAGCCATATAAAGGAAGGCCAAGAAGAAAGAGGTAGAGAGAAAGGCCATGGAAGAAAAGGCCAATAAAAAGGGAAGGAAGGAAGAGGTGGCCTAGGAAGAATGGGTCAAGATGTTAAATTAAAGAGGGAAGAAGAAGGTTACAACAACTATAGGACCAAGTAAAGATAAATCACTAGAATATATGCCAAGCACCCCCACAAGTACAATATAAATTTTTTCACATCAGGCATGCCCCAATCTTGAAGGGTGACTTGAGATAAAGAGGGTAATATTTGCACCTTAAAGAAGTAAATAGAGGAGGTTGAGGCCCTATTAGGTCAAGAGGAAGATAAAGATGGTGCAATACAAGTTTGTGTCATAGACTAGCTACAAGAGACAATAGATGAAGGGGAAAATTCCATAGAGGAACCCCTATAAGAAGAACATGATGGTGAGCCAAGAACTAGAGAAAGGGAAGAATAATAAGAATAGGGAGAAGAAGAATAAGAAAAAGAAGAAAATTTCATAGAGGAAGGCACTAGCTTCAGCACCAACATAAGAAAAGAAGTGCTAGGAGAGGATGAGGAGTTTGCATTATGAAATAGGGAAAGGGCACAATAGGAGCTTAAAGAGAATGAGAAATTCTACTTGTTGGAGTGTATGCCTCCAGAAACTATCATGACCCTAATGCACCACTAATTTTATTCATTTCTAGATTGCTATATGGATGAGCTTGAATTTGAGGTTCTAACAAAGGAAATTTAGAGTGCCAAGATGCTAGAGGAAATATAGGATTACCAACTCCTAAATCCTCATGACATGAACCTTGTGTGCTTAGTCAATGCATTGATCAAGATGGCATTCATTTTAGCATGCAATAACATCATCAATGATGTTCATGCCTATAGATAAAATAAAATAGCAAAGAAGGATAAAAAAGATTTTAGGGCAATTGAGATCAAACTATAAATTATAGAGTGCATAGGAGAGGTAGATCCATCCTTCTTGGATGAAATGAATACCTTAAATAAGAGTGAAGTTGACCAAGTCTATGCACTTGCAGAGCAGATGCTCCCTAGGATGAGGCCGGTTCTTGAGACCAAGAAGACCCCTGTGAGGCCCTAATGAAGGAGTTGAATAAAAATATGGATGTGGTTGAATATGTTTTTTCCATACTTAATGAGGACATTGAGGAAGTAGAAATAATATTTTTCAACTTTGCCAACCAGATAAGAATCATTGGTGCATGCCTCAAAAAGGCAAAGGAGGAAAAGGATGCTTTGTTCCAGCACTCTAAGGTAACCAAGACCAAGCATGTGTAATTAGTGGCCAAGGTCAAATACCTTGGAACTCAATTGAATACTCAAGAGTAAGAATTTGAGGTGGTTTTTTGTGCCCTCTAAACTAAGTCTAGTGAGCAGGTTGAGATTTTGGATGGTGGGGTGAAGCACATGAAAGAAAGGATTGAAGACTTTAGGAAAGATATTAAAAGTATAGACGTGCTTGATATTGAGGCATACACAGAGGTAGATGGTGTTATTAAATAAATTAAGGGTTCCATCTAAGGATTTGAGAATTTCAAAGTAGACATGGAGTAGGGTGCACTCAATTTTTACACACCTAAGGTGCTAAAAGACTAGTTCCATGTAGACTAGCAATTATATATGGGTAAATGTTGGGACCCTTTATGGAAATTAAGTGGACCATGAAAACTTGTAATATATTTAAATGAGGAAACTTTTAGATTGGTTTATCCCCTTTTTTACATTTTGGTTCCAATTAGAGGAGTCTCAAAGGATCATATACCAGTTAACAGGTAGTGGCATGGTGCCGACTTTCAAGGGACATCCCTGCCAAGACTTGTATGTGGTGGCTCAAGAATCATGGATGTCAAAGAGTGGATTAGGTGAGATATCAAATCCCCAAATGACATATCAACATATAACATGCACTCATCTAACTTGGGTAGCGTAGTGGAGCCAACAAACTTATGATAGCTCATCATTTGGCACACACCTATCCAACCTAGTAGGAGATTCACAAAATCCTATAAAAGAAGACTCAAATTTGAATATCAAGAGAGGAAACCAAGGTATTTAATCTCTAAAAAAATAGAGGGTGAACTATTAGTATTTCTTATTTTTCATATGATAGTTTAGACATTATTTGTATAGCCCAAGATCACCTGTGACCTACTACGCATGAGCAATTTTATAAGCTAGCATAGGTTCTATTGTATTCTTTAATGTTGTATAATGAACTATGAATCAAGGAAGGATGTGATTGATAAAATTATATTTTGAATCTTAAAACATAGATAGAGTAGTGATATGGTTATAAGTTAGTTTATTTGAGCAATGTTAGAGTTCCTTGATTAAAATGTATTATGGTATGGAAGTTCAACCCTATTCATTAATGACATCCTTATACCATATAGTGACCTTGAATCACCTATAAATAGGATAATTTTTAGAACCAAATTATGTCAAGGCCCTAAAACCCATGCCTAAGCACTACCCTAATGATGAACACTTGAACTTGAGTTATCCCTATGAATTACATAAGTAACTAAACGACCCTTAACCCATTAATCAATAACTTGCACCTCTAAATGCTGGGTATAGTTAAAAATGGACTTGCACCTTATGACCTATGTCCTCAAGAAGGCTTACACCTAGTTACCTTCCCTTGATTACCTAACACTATAAGGCTACCTAAGCCCCTTTAGCTAATGGATAAGTCCCTTTAAACCCCAAGTTATGCCATGCTACAACTAACCCAACATTAGCTTAGACCCTTCGATGTTACACTTTAGGTGGGCACAAAAGGCTTGTGCCTTGTGTGAAATTGATGCCAATGCCATAACATGATTAAATTTTGTACACTAGACCTTTCTATGCTCAATCATAGCTCCACCAAATCTATAACCAACTTGGTTTGATTGCTAACTACCTAACCAAGCAAAATCTCAACCTAGTGAATTTTTTTACAGCATGCCTTAAACTTCTCAAACTTTTTTGGAACGTTAATATGCCCTAAATTATTTTATAGGCATGTTTAGGCATATTAGGAAATAAGTGAAAGACTAATTTTCATACCTTTTTCCCATCTCTTCATAATTTTCTATGCTTTTAACTATTCCATTAGCAAGTTTTTATCATTAGGTGACTGTTTAATGCCTTAATTAAGCCTGTATTATTAGTCCCTTTTATAAAACCTAGGTCTCTATCCTCCTAGGGAGTTTGTTATATTTTATTTACTTTCACCTTAGGTGTTTCTAGATCTCCAAATGGCCTCAAACCTACATTTATCTTCAATTTCTCATGTACAGCCCTGTGTACGCCTATTTAGGCATAACATTCCTATGTATGCCATGAATCCCTTATTTTATCAGATATTGGAGTATATTAGTATGAAATATGGATATATTCCTAAGAGGAAACAAGATAAACCTACTTTCACTTTCATGTCTCACCTCTTTATAGGGCTCTCACTTAAACTCTCATGCTCAAGTCTTGGAGTAGGTGGGTTGTTTAGGTCTAAATAAGATTAACTAAGTCATTTGGGCCTTCTCCTTCCTAAGGGTAAAATTACTTAGAAAAAGTAATTTATGGTATTTAGGAGATAGTATAGATGATCTATCTTTCCATTTTATCAACACCTTGATATCCTTAAAGATAATGGTGGCTCCCTTATCCAAACTTCCCTATTTCCAATAATCAACCTGTGTATGGTGTTTAGTCATTGATTGAAAGTTTGAACCTTCTAATTCTCATTTTTTCATCCTCTCATTGACCCTTAATTATCCTTGAGTTATATTAATATGTTTATAAACCTATTTATCACCTTCTTTACCCTCAAATAAATATTTCTCATTCAAATCTTGCCTTACTTATAGTCAGTGTGTAGATTGCTTTTCTAGGCCTAGACTGTATGTGCTCCTCTTTGAGTAAGGATTGGTGTGTCATTATTTATTAAAGGGGATCATATATCATTTACCTCATCATTTTTATTTTTTCCTTCATAAGCCTCATAATCCCAAAAAATCATTGTCATATTTTCAACATTCTTTAAGTTTATTATCATAATCTTGAACATGCACAAAGGGTTTGACTGAATTGGCATATTTGAGGTGATTTAGGGTTTTTATCATATTTATAACCATAATATTCATTTAAATTATTCCCATAGACTTATATAAATCCTTATAAGTCCTCAATTTATCTAAGATACCCATTCAATAGTAACACCTCATATCTTAGTCTATATAATCGGCATGATATGACTGAGAGAAGTATGTATTTACATAGTGGGATGAGGGTGGAGCTGGTTAATGTGTAGGTTAGTGGTGAAGAGGTAGTGAGGGTATATAATATAGGGTGCATAGTCATGAAGGATATTGATTGTACCTTTAACATCACCAAAGACCCTCTATGTATACTCTATCCTTTGAAAATGAGATCACAATCATACACATATTCATGGCATTGGAGATAGGACCATAAATAGATTAATTGTCTTATTTATATCTCATAATTTCTTTGGAGAATATCAAAAATCTCAAAATACATCATATAATTACACCATCATGCCTTAAAGGATCTATTACAAGGAGAGCATTGTATGTAACCTACTCATATGAAAATAAGAGGATTTGTTATCTCCCACACCTTCACACATGTGAGATGAGGTTGGATAATGGTGTGGGAAGCTGGGGTAGACTCCTAAAAATATCTAAAATCTTCTATTTCTATATAATCATACATAAGAAAGGAGAAAACATAGAAAATTGATACCCTACTTAAATGGAAGAGACTCTATGACTACCCTACATTGATAATAATTATTCATAAAGGAAAGAGGGTCAATATAAAAAAAAATCCCAAATATGGAAGCCATCTAAGGTTCCCTCTTATTTAAAAAATTATGTACCTCCATGTTCTTTGTCATGTCCATACCATTTTCAAACCTAAAATCTTTCATGGGATGCCAAAAATCTTGGTGGAGTAGCAGGGTCAGTTTTGAGCTTGTTTTGAATCCTTTTTCCATGAAATTTCTCTAATTATTTTGAAATGAGCCCACTTTAAATTTTTTATCCCACTCTATATGAAAATATATGTACAATTCCATACATCCTATAAGAAATACCTGAAAAAACTCTTTCCTATATTTTCTTTTAGTTTCTAATCTTAAACCACAATTTAATGATGAAGAGAGAAAACATGAGTTATTTGAGATTTCAAACTGAGTGGTATGGTAGGGAGGAGTTTAAAGGATGAATTTTTGCATGTTTGGGGTCCATTTATTGATTGGAAGGTGAGTATGAGTCTAAAAATAGGACTTTTATGGTATGAAATGTTGGAAAGAACATTATCATTAATGTCAAAGGTAATTAAAAAGTGGAGATGTCATTTTTTGGGTGAATATTTTGTCGTCAACTAACTGATGACAAAATGGGGATATCAGCCACAGCATAAGGGAGATTTACACCATGAGGAGTATGGCTTTACTAGATCTAGATGAGGTAAATCTCTCCTCTCATCAAGGGGAGGTTCCCTATTAATACTTACGTGCTGGATATATAATTAAGCAGAAAATAACACACGGGGGTGGTATAACAACATCTACCTCTCTTTTTTTAGAAGTAATGTATGAAGGACAAAAGAGGAAAATCCTTGGTCTAAAGCTAAAAACACTCCTCTTCTTTTAAGAATGGTGTCAAATGAAGAGCAAGAGATCACCTAAAGTAACAAAGTCACAAGAATGCTCACGCAAGCACAAAGTCTTCCGTAGCTTCTCCACAGATCCGGAACAAGTATAACCGTAGAGTAAAGTGAAGCACAAAGTCTTCACCTGAAACTACAAAAGATAACTGAATCTCAAAGACAAAAGTAGCACAAAGTCTATCTTCTATCCTCTAGAAATGCCTTTAGATAATATAAACACGCCCACTACTTACAAGATCAAATAAACAAGATATTTCTAGGAAAAAGACATAAGAACTATTTCCTAAATCACACAGATAATCTCAACACAAAGTCTGAAACAAACCTGCTTCTCATTTATTTCATCAGAATATGATTTACAAATTTGAGCACAAAGTCTCAAAAGTTGTTTCAATTTCAATAGTGTTTGCTATTAAATTTTCCAAAAGACCGATTACAAATGAGGTCTCCACTATATATAGGGAGAAAATCCTCAAAAATAGAAAATAATAAAATATATAAAATATCTTGGTCAAAGATGACTCATCTTTGACTTTTAGATATTTTCCAAAATATTTACAAGTAATTACATATTACAAAATTGCATGCATTCTGCACAAAATAGAAATGCATAAGGATAGAAGAAGAGAGAAGGGGGAGAGAGAGTGAAATTTTGCTGCCAGACTTCTTCAGATGAGCATTGTACATGGCGATTGATGCCTGAATTCCTATGCTGTCTGGTGCAACTGCATTCTTGGAGATGACCCTTGCTCTGATCGGTGCATCTTTCAATGTTGTGATGGCTTTAGAGTGGCCAGTTAGCCTAGATTTCAAATTCTTCCAAAGTTAACTGAGCATCCAGAATGCTGTCCACCGAAGTCATTGAGAAAGATGCTTCTTCAAAATCTGTCCAGATTATCCCTTTGAAATTCTGGATCATTTCTTCTAGATTTTGAAGATCAGTGACTCCTTGATCTCAACATAGGAGTCCTTACTGGAGATGGCACCAACAGACATCAGAGTGCTCTTCTTGGGATCTTTCATTTCTTTCTATTTGCCGAGATCTTTCTCCAAACTGTCAGTCCTTATTTTCATTCTTCTCCTTGGTCTTGGACTGTTTCAGGGGAACTTCAGTGACCTGTAAGAACTTCTACTAAAAAGACGTCGACGAAGAGGGACCCTTCACAAAAACTACAGCAGGAACCATGATTGTGCAATTAGAGTAAGAAAGTAGCGATCTGGGAGAACTGCACGTTCGCTGGTCACGATCAGGGAAATGCACTTGAAAGGGATGAGACGTGAGTAGGTCAGAAAGTAGAAGAAAAAGGGGAGCAGGCATGGAAAATGAAAAGAATGAAGATTTCTCCAGAGCTGGAGAAATGTGAGCCCAAATGCAAGGGTGGCAAAAATTACCACCACTGCACGAGCGGGAGAACAGACGGTGAACACTGCCGATGTCAGCAAAATTGCCAACCATGGTAGACTAAATCCACTGACGTCGACAGACCTGTCGACCACGAAAGAAATCGGCCGACGATGGCAGAAATGGAAGTCGGTGGCAAACTTACCGCCCACTGCAAAGGCGGTGAAAATGGGATGCAGAACACAGGTAAGGGTGGAAAAATTTGTCGCCCTTGCAGGGAAAAGTGCAGGGGCAGAAAATTTAGCCACCCTTGCACAAAAAATGAAGGAAAATGTAGGGGCAGTGAATTTTGCCGCCCTTGCATAGGGGAAAAGACTAACTCCAGAAGGAGTCCAGGAGAGGAAGAATTGGCAGCGACGAGATGGTAACCACTTCTCATTTTGAGGCCAAGATGAGAGTGAATTTGAAAACCATTTCAAAGAACGAACTGAGGGGGATGAAAAGATGAAATGGACAAGTTTCATAGGGGAGTTCCAAAAATAAGCACAACTGATTTTGGGAACAATAGCTGCCTCCTGTTGGGGAACTACCTTCTATTGCAAAAAGTGATGGAAGGGAGTAGAATTCAGAATCTCCAGTGCCTTAGAAGCATGCCATTGGGCCACAGGGTCAAGCTACTCAAAAATAAAAGCTACAAAAAATGAAAACAAAAACAAATAAAATAAAGCTAAAGACTATACAAATATACAGGAGAATTTATTTGGTACTTCAAGAATCAAAGCACCTCAGATGCTGCCCCTTTAGAGGTAGTGGTGATGATGCTCTGTCTTGATAAACTAGCAAGAGACCATTTTCTCCCCAGAATTGATGATGTGTGAATGGAAACCTCCACCAAAAAACCAACTTCCTATGCCTTCCCTTTGGTTTTCTCCTCTTGCTCCACAGCAAGATCTGTCTTTTGACCCAAAAATCATGAATCTTTATTTTCTTGGTGAAGAGTTCTTTTTTCTGATCATGATGCGCAACAACATGGTCAACTACTATAATTGGTTGCTCTTCTGGTTCTTTCCAGCATCTGATTTGATTGTCCTCATTTGACACTTGCCACTGATTGGCACTATCAGGTCCACTTGTCATTATTTCAGTTGAACCAATTTTCTGGTTGGCATTCTCAAGGGTTTTAACAGGTTCTTCATGAACATTTTTTGTGGTTAAAAGATAATTACCCCTACCAGAGGACTCAAATAAAATTTGAGCCGTAGGAGATGACGTTTGGGTGACCACGTACTTTGCCTCTCTCTCAGGGAGCAACCTTTGCATCACGCCTTTCACAGGGATCCTTGCCTGGGATAAGTTCATGCTCAATTCTCCTTCGACATCTTTTCAAAAGTTTCATCCAAGCAGAATGCCATATGATGCTGGGACGTCAGCTACCAGCACTGTTATCTTAATCCTCTTGTCAGGGAATGCTACAAATGCAAATTGGGCATCTTTGATTTGCCCTAATAGTGTTACTTGTTTGTTCTCCATGGAGAAACATCTCCCAAAAGTTTTAGTCAATGTGAGACCAAGAGATTCTGCCACTCTAATAGGCATAACATTGTCAGATGCACTAGAATCGATGATGCAGTTGCTCAGCTTGCGACCGTTTATTAATAGAGAAACATAGAAAGGTTCTATTTTCTCAAGAACAACTGGCAGAGTCATGACAAGATTGTTCTGGGTGGATATATTCTTTGGGGGATCATGAGTTACCCTCAAAATTTCTTGTCCTACAGGGATGGCTGTACCTTTCACACATTTCGCCAATCTATCCAACTATTTAGGATGGGCTTGTAGAAATTCAAGTTTAGACATTTGAATTTTAGTCTTTTTGACATGCTCAATTATATCAAATGTTGGTATTAGACTAGGCACAGAGGATGGGAGTTCACTCTTTTGGTTTTTGGGATGGGTAGGGCTGATTTGCAAAGTTGAAATAAAGGGGGCAGAGGTGCTTGGGGTACGTACCTTTTCAATAGTCAATGGGTCCTTTGGTTGGAAGGGCAGAGTGGTTCCCCACTTGGAAATTGAAACTGTTGGCCGAGGTTGCTCCTCTATCTTCTCTTTATCAGCTTTTCGGGCTGACTGTTTCTGGGACTAAGTGAATATGGCATATGATCCTTCAGTTGCATTCCCCTCACTTTTAGGTTCCTCTTGATAATTTAGGTAGCCAATGACGGAGTCACTAGCTAATTCTTCTTCTTGCTCTTCAAAGAGATTAGCATCATATTGTTGGTCCAACTCAGGTTGGAAAGGGGGAGCGCGTTCTATTTCCAAATATCCAATCGCTATGTTGGTTAGAGGGGCTTCAAGGGAGAGGTTCCTCTGTGGGGGAGGAAGACGATTTGGCTACCCTTGATTCCTAGCAGCATTGCCTTGGTACGCTTGATTCTGAAATGTCCTCCTTGGCATATCCTGATTAGGAGAAGTAGACATAACTTGGGCCATCTGTCTTCTGTGAGCTAGCATTTCATTTGCTAACTTTTGTACCATAGGATATGTAGTAGCTGTAGAAGGGTTTTCAGCAGATGAAGGGAATTTATTTTTACTTAGGTCTTTTCTGATCTTACCTGCCAGGATAAGATCATCTTCAATCTCAGTAGCCAAACTTTGAGCCAATGCTAAATCCATAGGGCCAGCTCACCTTAATAGGAAACTTACTTCAGGAAGCTGCGAGTTGATGAAAAAGCACTTGAGATTTTCCGACGTGGGCTGAGCCACAGTTGGAATCTAGTTTCTCAACTTGTTGAATTTGGCTATGAAATCCCTCATGGGCTCTTGGGATTCTTTTTTCATCTGTGTTAGCTGAGCTAACAAAGCATGTGCATCTTTAGCGGGTTTAAACCTAGCTTCAAATATGGACTTTAGTGTATTCCAGTCAGTCACTAACCCAACCTGCAAGTGATAGAACCAATCTGCAGTAGCACCTTGTAAAGTCTCCACAAAAAGTCTTACTGCCACATCTTCAAATTTGACACCAATAACGCCACATGCTATGGAGAAAGAAGTAATATGCTCATCGGGATGAACCTTTCCATCACCAAAAAACTTAGAAATTTTTTTCCTAGAACTATGAGGTAGTTCATGCAGAGGTGGGGTAAAGTTAAGAGGGCCGAAGGAATTACCCCATGGGCCTTGAGCCATTATGATAAGAGGATTAAAATGTGGGATAACAAACCTTGGTGGAGTGTTTATAGGTAGGCGGCGATTAACAGTGGGAAAAGGAGTTCTACCTTGTCTTGGTGACCTGACAAGGCTAGAAGGAAAACTCTTAGACCGCTGAAGAGAAGCTGATGGAAGAAACAGATCAAAATTACTCTGTTGCACCAATTCAAACACAGGGTCGACAACACCCTTAGCTCTCTGACTTCTGGTGTAGTGTGGAGTTGCTAGGTTTTCAAAACAAAAATGGGACTGAAACTACTTCAAGTTGAAGCTTGAGGCTTCCAAATGCGCGTTCTTCCCAATAGCTCTGGTTTTGTAGACCAGATAATATAATGTAGGTAGGTGGTAAGGCTAGAATGATAATGGGTAAGATATAAAATGGAGTTGCCAGACTATGTAATGGATAAGGGTAGGGACTGCTTCAACCTAAAACTTGAGGTTTTAGACTGCACATCCGAATCCCTAGCAGAGTCGCCAAAAACTGCTGGGTGAATATTTTGTCATCAACTAACTGATGACAAAATGGGGATATCAGCTACAACATAAGGGAGATTTACACCACAAGGAGTATGGCTTTACCAGATCTAGACGAGGTAAATCTCTCCTCTCATCAAGGGGAGGTTACCTATTAATACTTACATGCTAGATATATAATTAAGCAAAAAATAACACACGGGGGTGGTATAACAGCATCTACCTCTCTTTTTTCAGAAGTAATGTATGAAGGACAAAAGAGAAAAATCCTTGGTCTAAAGCTAACAACACTCCTCTTCTTTCAGGAATGGTGTCAAACGAAGAGCAAGAGATCACTTGAAGTAAAAAAGTCACAAGAACGCTCACGCAAGCACAAAGTCTTCCGTAGCTTCTCCACAGATCCGAAACAAGTATAATCGTAGAGTAAAGTGAAGCACAAAGTCTTCACCTGAAACTACAAAAGATAACTGAATCTCAAAGACAAAAGTAGCACAAAGTCTATCTTCTATCCTCTAGAAATGCCTTTAGATAATATAAACGTGCCCACTACTTACAAGATCAAATAAACAAGATATTTCTAGGAAAAAGACATAAGAACTATTTCCTAAATCACACAGATAATTTCAACACAAAGTCTGAAACAAACTTGCTTCTCATTTATTTCATCAGAATATGATTTACAAATTTGAGCACAAAGTCTCAAAAGTTGTTTCAATTTCAGTAGTGTTTGCTATTAAATTTTCCAGAAGACCGATTACAAATGAGGTCTCCACTATATATAGGGAGAAAATCCTCAAAAATAGAAAATAATAAAATATATAAAATATCTTGGTCAAAGATGACTCATCTTTGACTTTTAGATATTTTCCAAAATATTTACAAGTAATTACATATTACAAAATTGCATGCATTCTGCACAAAATAGAAATGCATAAGGATAGAAGAAGAGAGAAGGGGGAGAGAGAGTGAAATTTTGCTGCCGGACTTCTTCAGATGAGCATCGTACATGGCGATTGATGCTTGAATTCCTATGCTGTCTGGCGCAACTGCATTCTTGGAGATGACCCTTGCTCTGATCAGTGCATCTTTCAATGTTGTGATGGCTTTAGAGTGGCCAGTTAGCCTGGATTTCAAATTCTTTCAAAGTTAACTGAGCATCCAGAATGTTGTCCACCGAAGTCATTGAGAAAGATGCTTCTTCAAAATCTTTCTGAATTATCCCTTTGAAATTCTAGATCATTTCTTCTAGATTTTGAAGATCAATGACTCCTTGATCTCAACATAGGAGTCCTTACTGGAGATGGCACCAATAGACATCAGAGTGATCTTCTTGGGATATTTCATTTCTTTTTATTTGCCGAGATCTTTCTCCAAACTGTCAATCCTTATTTTTAGTCTTCTCCTTGGTCTTGGACTATTTCAAGGGAACTTCAGTGACCTGGAAGAACTTCTGCTGAAAAGACACCGACGAAGAGGGACCCTTCACAGAAACTGCAGCAGGAACCATGATTGTGAAATTAGAAGAAGAAAGTAGCGATCTGGGAGAACTGCATGTTCGCTAGTCACGATCAGGGAAATGCACTTGAAAGGGATGAGACGTGAGCAGGTCAAAAATTTGAAGAAAAAGGGGAGCGGGTGTGGAAAATGAAAAGAATGAAGATTTCTCCAGAGCTGGAGAAATGTGAGCCCAGATGCAAGGGCGGCAAAAATTGTTGCCATTGCACGAGCGAGAGAACGGACGGTGAACACTACCAACATCAGCAAAATTGCTGACCACATCAGACTAAATCCACCGACGTCGGCAGACCTGCCGACCACGGCAGAAATTGGCTGACGACGGCAGAAACGGTAGTCGGCGGCAAAATTACCGCCCACTACAAAGGTGGCGAAAATGGGACGCAGAACATAGGTAAGGGCGGCAAAAAATTTTGCCCTTGCAGGGAAAAGTGCAGGGGCAGCAAATTTAGCCACCCTTGCACAAAAAATGAAGGAAAATGTAGGGGCAAAAAATTTTGCCGCCCTTACATAAGGGAAAAGACTAACTCCAGAAGGAGTCCAGGAGAGGAAGAATTGGTAGGGACGAGATGGTAACCACTTCTCGTTCTGAGTCCAAGATGAGAGTGAATTCGAAAACCATTTTGAAGAACGAACTGAGGGGGACGAAAAGATGAAATGGACAAGTTTCGCAGGGGAGTTCCAAAAATAAGCACAGCTGATTTTGTGAACAACATCATTGATGAAGGATGATATCATGAAGTGACAATAAGGACTTGTGTGCTTTATAAGTAATCCATGTGGTTTGATTTATCTTGATCAATGGAGATTGATATGGTAGGATTGTAAGATATTTCCAGGTGTAGTGTGATGTTTTGTAAACTACAGGAGTGGTCTTGTAGAACCTCAAGGTGGTTTAGTGACAAGGAATATTAAAGAGAGGTTATTTCTTAGGCATGTTCATGTCTTTTAAATATAAGATGGAGATAATATAAATCAGTATGATCTAGATAATTAACATGTTATAGGTCAAGGAATAAAGACTAAAGTGCATGAATAGTGTCTTGGTGATCTCAAGGGTATGCAAACCTAAGTAGGACTGACCAAATATGATAAGTTGATCAGTTCTAAGTATAATATGGAAAATGTGAGTATTGATAGAGATCTAGTCTATTTTCTTGGAAGTGTATACCAATTTTAAAGTCATAATTTTATAGCAAAATGCCAAAGAGTGGTTTGGAAGTTTCTTGATTTTTTAGAATGAAGAGATGAAAGCTCAAGAAGAATGTTTTGACACTCATTGGCTTGTATAGAATCTTAATGGTGACCTGATATTTTTTGATATATGACATATGGTCATAAGAAGGTTTTTTGAGAATTCTGTAGTGGTTTAAGGTACAAATCTTTATGAACATTCATTAAGAATGTAAATTGGTCAAAACCCTCCTATAAACCCTCTTAATGACCTGATTGGAGAAATATTGTTGGATAGTGACCAAAATGGATTGTACATTCAAATTTTATTATTTTATGTTGCATAGGACTCCTCCATTAATTCTTAGGTGGTCTTATTTTGTCAAGATAGTGAGCAGAAGGTAAATTTTTTTGATTATGTATGAATAATTTAGTGCTATAAGAATGGTTAAATAAGTAAACACATGAATATAATTGTATATTGAAGGTAAATAATCATTATTTATGCCCATTAATTTATTTATTAAATTTATGTTCACTATGTCAATCATTTTGGTCAATCAATTTGACCTATTGTTAAGACTGCAGATAGTGAAAATAGTTAGTAATATCCAAGTAGAGTGAGAATACATTTAGGGATGAGTTGTATGTAACTAGGGATGGATCAAATTATTTGGGGTATTTTTATAATACCTATTATTAATTTTAACTTGGATGGTAAGTGTTGATAGTTCTCATACACAAGTAATAAGATTCCCTCAAAGTGACCTATCTATATGAGTAAAGACAATAAATGAGTAAGGGGTCAAAGATTGACCTATATGTTCTACATTTTCCACATGAAATATATGTATTAGTTTTTTAATATGTTAAAATGAAGTTTAAGGAAAATTTAAATACATTTTTAGGTCAAGGAAGTGATCCTATAGGTGTTAGGAGTCATGTTCACTATGACTGTGTTTTTGAGTCAAGTTGACTACTCCATGTAGGCTAAGTGAGATGAAGAGTTTGAGACTCTATGACAAGATTCAGTGAATAAAATGAAATTTTATATTGTTTTTTACATTTAATTTACCTATTAATTTTTTTTTATGCTGGATAGATATGTTAAGTGTTTGAATCATGAAAGCTAAAAAAGCTTGTCTAGCTGTGTTGACTCTGTGAGAGAATGGCTTGAGAGATTAGTTTGTAAGACTAATGATTGTATCTATAGTGTGATATATATAATTGTTTTATATTATATAGAAAATATATAAATTATTAATGTGATTTATTAGTATTTAAAGTTTCATTTCAAATTTTAAATGTGAACTTGTTCATGACTATGTTTTTGTGCTATAGGCAGTTTCTAAGTGATTAGTTTACAAAAGTGAGTTGGAAGTGTTCTTGGTAGATTTTAATAATAAAATGAGTATTTATATTTTTTATAAGTCTCAAAGGTTCATAATAATGAATTTTAATTAATGTTTTATCTTTTATCAAGTATGAAAAAGTCAAATATACTTGACTATGTTTTTTAGTTTTCTCATAGAACTAAGTGTGCCTATTACAGAGGTGTTTTCAGAGGCTTGGATCCTAGGTGATGATGTCTAACGAATATTTAGAGCTTTTTTTTAGTTATTTTTTATAAAATAAATTATATTCTTTAGTTCTAAGAGATATAGTTTTCTATGCTTTAAGGCCTAAATGGCGAATAGGCTAAAAAGGGCTTGGTTCAAGTAGTGAGTTAGAGTTATAGGTGGTATGGACATATGCAGGAGTGATAAAGGATATATTAAAGAAATTTTTTATATTTTTCATTCATTAGTGAAGGAAAAATGTGGTATAATATTTCACAAGTGTAACATGTGGGTGTGAATGGTTAATTTCATTAGGTCTCTATTATGCTTATTTTAGTTTTAGCCTATATGGGTTATAACTGACCTATGGAGTGTTTTGTTCTCATATGTAATATATGTATGGAAATATTTTAAATATTATTTAATTATTTTAAGTATATTTTCCAACAAATATGGGTTAGATGAAGTGTATGTTATAAAGGTCAGGCCTAATTATCCTATTTGAGCTAGTTGTAGTCTAATGGAATTAAGTGAAGATAATAACTCATTGAAGGAGTAGAGGAACATAATTAAGGACAATAAGAGGGTGAAGAAGATAATTCATGCATATATAACCAATTTTATGTATGTGTATACACAATTCATTGGACCTAATAAGTCTATAAGAGGCATGCTGAGTGAGTGAGCCCTAGAGGCTATTTGAGTGAGAGTAAAGGGGAAAGAGTGAAAACAAAAGATACCATCATTAGTTGAAGAGTCACAAAAAAGTGTTCAAGATGATAAAATATTTAAGGTATATGAGTTGGTTCTTGGTTTATTAGGGGGTTGGATCATCCTTTCAAGTTGGATCTTACATAAGACTAGTTGGGTGGGCACTCAACTAAGGGTTAGATCTCCTTATGAAGTGGATAATTCAATAAATGTTGAATATTTTCATTATAGGATAGTATTACATGTGCATGGTTTAGTGTTTTTTATCCCCCAAAAGGGTTTCCCACATATCTCTTGTGTTCTCTTGTATGTTTTTACAATTGTTTACTTATGTATTGATCTCTTATGTGAATATATGCTTCATGGAATTGTAAATGGAATTGAATGACCATTATTATGAAACTAATTCAACCCCCTCTCAATAAATACTTCCAACATGAAACACCTAGTGATGTCTTAGGGAATATTTTAATAACTTTATTAAACCATGAAACACTTCAAACATTTCCCCTTTCTAAATATTTTATAGTGAATTTGACCAACATGAGGTGTTTGAAGGGTAATTAATGACATTTTAAGTGTGAATTAAGGCTAAAAATGGGATTGGATAAATTTATCATGAATAATGACCTTAAAAACATAATTTACCTCATGTCATGACTTTATACAAGGTTTAGACATCCTTACAACCCATTGGTAGAGTTTTACCTTCTTGAAATGGCTTATACAACCCTAAAACCATACAAATCAATAAACTTAAAATTTTCAAATTACCTTAATTTTTTCAAAATATCCCTAAACTTATTAAACAAGTTTAGATCCACTCATTAGACCTCACAAGACACCTTGACACTTTCCTACTCACTCAAGAGTCATCATCACTACTACCACATCACCATTAGACCTTAAGATGGCTATGACATATGAGGATATTTGTAGAAGAATATGACACAATATGGGACCTTAATAAATTATAAAAATGTTCAAATTGAGACCAAATAAGACATAACCTATGTAGGAGATCACCATGTGTAGGCTTGGGTAGGTATCATGAAACGTTTTTTGTTATAGAGGTTGGCATTTGGCTTGGGAGGCTATATTGAAAACATTTTTGGTGAATATCATGGGTGGCTAACCTACTGGTCAAGAGAACCCATTCAATTTTCATGACAATGATGACTCAACATGATTCATGATTTATATGACCACTTTGTTGAATTGTCAAATAGATAACGGTTAATGACACCTCATAAGAATACAACTACAAACATAAAACACACAAAAAGGACATCAAATCAAAAACACCTAAACCTAAGAAAAAGCAAGGAAAGACACCAATAACAAGGCAAATAGCTACAAACTTGTGCTAACCACTTATTGAAATAAGACAATAAAAACTATAAACAACTAACTTGAGATTAAATTCTTTCCTCTAGGATCAAATGGAATACTTGTTTGGTCTTTATGGCACCATGAGGCCTGATTTCCATGTATTTATTTGAGTCCACTTAGGTATTTCTCATTATATGATAATTCCAACTTGCATCTAGGGTCATGGGCATGATCATGGATTCTTGGGAAAGTAGTTAAACATTCTATCTCCATCCTTAGGTGAATGGGTTGGCTAGGTGAATTTAGAACCCAATCATAAACATTCGATAATTATCTTCCTTATATAATTAATTCCAATTCTACCTTTGTCATGAGATGTTCCTAGTTTGTGATTTTATCATGCCATTATGGCCTTGATAACTCAAATGGTAGGAATTGATTAGTGCCTTCATTCTAATCATGAGACTCAAAATGATAAGATGATAAGTGTTTTTTTTAGACCTTTATCAATCTTCTCATAGGGTGGAGGTGTAATATTTAATATTAAATAAAATTTATCCAAGTCTTCCAAAAAGGTCATCTCTTCATGATTAGTTGGAAAGACATGAAGTTCCTTCTCATTATTACCATTTTCTTGAGAAGCATCATGTTGATCAATCTCATGTTCTACTATAACTTGGTCATCCTTATCTTCAATAGAGAATGGTAGCTTATCAATCCACTCAAGATCCAAACCATCTTGTCTTGGTGTTTATAAACTTGAATTGTTTTCTTCAATTGAAACCTCATTTTATTGTCTTAATTTACCATCCCAAGGTATCATTCTGAGATTTTTAATTTCACATAAGAATTAATGGTCCATCTACTTCCAATGATATTATAACTCACTCAAGATGTTTTAAGATTCCATAATGGTCTCATGTGAGTTTTTTACTTGACTATCCCCTAGAGGATTTGCATTAGTTTTTCCTTCATTCACTTTATCATCATGCCATTATGACTGTTCCATATCATCCAATTGTTATGAACTTGTTATATCTCTTCGCTTTACTTTGTTAGTTTAGTAGTTTCTATGGATGCATATACTTTGTAAGTCATCCCATGAGAATTTTATTTTATCCCACATTAATGCGAATTAGTATTTGATTATATTAGAATTCATATATAAGTATTTGTTGAGGCCAATGAAGGCATCCATGAATTTATTATATTAAGCTTGCTCAAAGGAGGTTGCCCCCTCAAAGTGGTCTGTGATCAATATAATCATTATAATGCTTTAGATAATTTTATCAATCTATTAATTCATGAATTTTTATTAATTTGTTGTAGGAGGATCCTCTCATCTAGTATTAGAGTGCTTTCCATAGCCAATTTTTTTTATTCAAAAAGTCTTACCTTTATTCTACTGCATAATTCTTTTCAATAATTTTTTAGAAAACCTTAACTCTATTTTGTGGCATAATTAATTTAAATAATTTTTTGTATCACAATAATCTGTTTTGGATCAAGGTAAAACCTGACTACATAACTGTGGGAAGTGCTTGGGTGAAAACCCTAAAACTCATTATGAATAGTATCGTAGGAACCCCAAAGTAGCTAGCCCATTGAGAGGACCTACCAGCAAAATAGGTAATAAACCCTTCTTGATTGAGTAGTTTCCATCTGTGAGGAAAAGAAAGAGTTGTCTCTAAGATAAAAATCCATGGCTAAATTTTTTTTGGAGACCGGTATTCACTTAGATGACATTGATGGCAAGAGTGATATTTTTAAAACCCTTAGGTAACCATTGAAACTTGGGGCCCATTTCTCTTAGTTTCAAAATATTCTAGAAGACTAAAAGATCAATAAATAGAATATCCATAGATTTTCAAAGGACTTGTAGTTATATATTTGATAGAAACCAAAATTTGTAAACCATCTGTAGAGTATCAATAGACTCTAAAAGGATTTATCACCACATAGAAAATAAAAACATACAAAAATAAATAAATCCGGTTTCATTTTTTTTTCATTTTTTTGGTAATATCTCTCCATATATATCCTCATTAATCCTCACACTTTATCATAAAACCTAAAATTCTATTCCCTACATTTTATTCCTTGAGGTCCCATACCCTGATTCTACTCCTAAATCCCACAAATTTCAATTTTTCCTTTTTTGGGTTTTACCATAAGTTTTATTTTTGTCCATTTGCCTTGAAATTTTTCCACTATGTTCATCATATCTTTCTAATTATTTGTCCCTCTTTGACAAATTTTCCATTTTTTTCATTTTCACTCCT
Organism: Torreya grandis; assembly: GCA_037957365.1. NCBI lineage: Eukaryota > Viridiplantae > Streptophyta > Pinopsida > Cupressales > Taxaceae > Torreya > Torreya grandis. The sequence goes on along the minus strand of JARHVA010001934.1, from coordinate 1,745,197 downwards.
AAAATTGCCCTCACCTTTGTTAATCATACTCCCACTATGCAGAAAATTTATTAAAATCCACTTTACCCCTTCCATTTTTTCTCAAATTCAAAACTTTCCTTACTAAATGTGTTTTAACTCTAGTTTTCCTATCCATTACAGAAAATAAATTGTTATACAGGTCATGGTAGTAACCTAAACCAGAGAATATAACATGGAGGATGAAATTGCCACCTCCAAGACCCACATCAAGGATGTTGATGAAAAAATTTCTTGGCCTCAATCTTCAACATACCACCATGAACAATAAATGACATCTAGAGTCTTCTTCAGACACTAATTTTTCTTCTTCTGGTAATTATCATGGGTCAAAGATTAATTTTACTTGATTCAATGGTACAGATCCAACTAGATGGACCTATCAAGAAGAATACTATTTTAGTCTAGATAATACTTTTAATGCCAACAAGGTTCCACTTACATCTTTTCACTTTAAATTTAAGCCCTTTAATGGTATTGTTGGTATACCAAGGCTCATGATGAACCCATATGGACCAATTTTTTCACTCTCATTTTACAATGGTTTGGTCTTATTATTTTTGATGACTTCACTAGAGCACTCACTAAACTTCACCAAACAAGAATAGTGAGATAATATAAAATAGAATTTGAAAAACTAGCCATCACATAGAGGGATTGTCTGATGAATTCTTTAAGAGTTGCTTTGTCAGTGGATTGAAAGATGCAATTTGATCTAAGGTCAAAATATTTTGGCCTAATGTGATGATGAAAGCTTTAGGGTTGTCTAATTTGTTAGAGGAAAATATCATAGCTCAACAATGATTCAAATATATTTTTTCTCCATTCCAAAATACAACTCCATAATGATCTCACACAATGGCATCCCCCATAACCACTCCTATCAAGTGTTTGATTGAAGTAGAGATGAAAGCCCATAGAGAAAAATGACTATGTTATAACTATGATGATAAATTCAATTGGGGACATCGATGTGTTGAGAAAAATCTCTACCTATTCGATGTGGACTCTCCACCCAAAACTAAATATTGGGAAGATGTTTCTGATACAATAGATGATCCAAAATAAGCTTAGCCAATTTGAAACCTACTTCTCAAGAAGACCAACTAGAGATCTCTATCCATGCCTTAGCAAGAGTCATTACCCCATAAACCATGTGGGTTATAGGTTACTTAAAGAAGCTCCCTCTCATAATATTCATTGATTCAGGTAGCACTCATAACTTCATTGACCCTTATATTGCCAAATAAGCTGATTCTTTTATCCATCCTTGCTCTAAATTTGAAGTCATGATTGACAGTGGGGGAAAATTACCTTACAAAGGGAAGTGTCATAATGTGTGTATCTTTATTGGATATTACAACTTTATCTCTAACATGTTTGCCTTTCCCTTACATAGATGTGATGTTATTTTGGGAGCCTAATGGTTATGCACACTTGGACCCATCTTATGGGATTTTGCTCAACTTTGCATGCAGTTTTTAGATAATGGACAAAAACACACATTAAAAGGCTTACAACCAGGATCTCTCAGCATAATAAGTTTATATCTCATGAAAAATCTTCTTAATAAGAATTCATAGGGTGTCATTGCTCAGATTCATTCCATCTAAATGAAACCATCAAAAATCTCCACTACTCCTTTTGATCTATAAACTATTCTATAGATGTATGCATGTGTCTTTGTCAAACTAGTGGGATTTCCACCTTTATGGCTAAAGGACTACCATATTCATCTCCTTCTTAGAATCATTCCTCCCAACATTAGGCCTTATAACTACCCATTTTAGTAAAAGTCCAAGATCGAGATGCTCATTCAAGACTTACTGAAGTAAGGCATTATTTGCCCCAATACAAACCCATATTCTTCCCCAATTCTCATTGTCCAAAAAAAGATGGGTCATGACACCTCTACATTAATTTTTATGCACTTAATCACCTCATAATTAAGTATAATTTCTTGATCCTTATTATTGATGATCTTCTTGATGAGCTTCATGGCACTCATTTTTTCTCCAAGTTGGATCTTCACTCTAGATATCACCAAATCTAGATTCATGAGGATGATATCCTTAAGATAGGTTTTTACATGCATGATGACCACTATGATTTTTTGGTCATACCCTTTGGCCTCACTAATTCTCCTTCAACATTTTAAGAATTGATGAATAAAATATTTTGGTCATAATTAGAGAAATTCATTCTAGTCTTCTTTGATGATATCCTCATCTATAGTATAACATGGTCTGAGCATCTCCAACATCTAGAGCTCACACTAAAACTTCTCTTTGACCATCATATTTTTCTCAAAATAGTCCAAATGTACTTTTGGCTAGGATCAAGTGAAGTATCTTGGGCATATTATTTTAGACCAAGGGGTTTGGGTGGATCTTGAAAAAATAGTTGCCATGACGAATTGGCCACATCCTCAGACACTCAAGAGCCTCCATGGTTTTTTGGGGCTAACTAGATATTATCATAAGTTTGTCAAGGACTATGGGAATATTCTAGCTTCACTAATAACTATGTTGAAAAAGGATGCTTTTACTTGGACACAAGTTGCTGATTGTGTATTTGAAAAATGAAACAAGCTATGGGTACTACACTTGTTCTAGCTATGCCAAATTTTTCTAAGACCTTCACTATCAAGAGTGATGCATACAATAATGGACTTGGTTTTGTTCTCCTTCAATAAGGATTCCCCATTGCATTCACCAACAAATCCCTTTCTATAAATAATTTAGTGCTCTCTATATATGAAATGGAAATGATGTCCATTTTACATGAAGTATAGAAGTGATGGTCATACCTATTGTAAAATCATTTTTATATCAAAAAAGATCACCAAAGTCTAAAATATTTCCTAGAACAATGGGTCTCTACCCCATCACAACAATAATGGGTTAGTAAAATCATGGGTTATGACTATAAGATAACTTACAAGAAGGGTAAGGACAATATTATAGATGATGTTATGTCTTGCACATTTGTGAATCAAGATTCCCTTTCATTTATTTAAATGCCTATTCCAAATTGGTTATGTTGTCCCCCAAAAATATCACTCATTTTTGGGACAACATTTGAACTATTTTAGTCCTACATATCAAAATCCTCTCTTCCCCTTTCAAAAATTATTCTAAGCATTTAGGTTCTTCATTTTTCAAACCTTTCTCAGAAATCTACAAACTCTGCAGGCTTGAATCTATGGACTCTGTAGGCTTGAATCTATGGACTCTACAGGCTTGAATCTATGGACTCCACATATATGTTTCTATGGATTCAACATGCTTGAAGTTAGTAGGTTCAATAGGTTCAAAGGCTTCTATAGGTGAGTTCAATCAAAAGAACAAGTTTCCAATGCTTAGTCATTTTCAGGATTGGTTCAAGGGGTTCAATGGGTTCAATCAGTTCAAAGAGATCAAAAGACTTAGAAAAAAAGATGGCTTCAAATGCAATATTGAACCATTAAACTATTGAACCAAGGTTGGTTCAATCGATCAGTTCAATCAGCAGGTTGAAAGGTCTACCCTAAAGCCAAAGGAACAAGTGCCTTTATAAAGGGTTGTGAACCAAGCCAAGTGCCCTTGTGGAGGGCAGCGAGCAAAAGCAGACAAAGTGAACTCCTTCAAAAAAGTGAACAAGGAAAAAGACAAAGTGAAATCCTTTAGACAAATTATCTGAAGGAATTTGCCTGAAAGACAAAGCAAAATCTTGGTGGGAAAGATGCAAAGGCAAGGAAGATTTCCTTCAGACAAATTATCTGAAGGAATTCCTTCGAACATTCAATTTGAAGGACATAAAGGATAAATCCCACCGAGAGAAAGAAGCCTAAAAGCCACCACATGTCCATTATAAATTAGAGTGGAATACATAATGTGTCTTATTATGATTCAGTGGAGCGTGACAAGTGTTTGCATCCATGTTCCCATTTTGAAGTTGCTCGGGCAAGACGTGCCGTGGATCCCATTTTTTGTGACTTTCTAATGAGTTTCATAATAGCGAAACTTGTCACTCATCAAAGATGCAGAATAAACTAATGAACCAATTAAAATTTAAACTGAACAAGTTCAAAGTTCAATGGTTCAACATGATTTAAAAGTTCAAAGGTGGCCTCAGTCAAAGAAGTGGCACACAAGTGGTTCAATAGATGGTTCAACCAAGGAACGAAGAAGTGATAAAATAAAATAGACAAAATGAACCAATTAAATTTCATAGGTTCAATGGTTTAAAGGTTCAACATGGTTCAAGCAGCTGGTAACCATTGATGGCCCCTTAGATGTCAAATTTAAAGTAAGGGAAAATTCATGGAAATTCAAATAAAGTGGGGAACTTGAAGGAAGAACCAAGTGACTGGCTGAAAAGATAGCCCAATAGCTCAAATCACATCAAGAAGAGACAAAGCTAGAAAATACAAAAGTGGAAAGAGGGAAAAGCCTAAAATATCGATGCAAAAGTTATTCTAGTAGATGGAATAGTTCACAAAGTAGATTTTTAAGCTTGCAAACATCGAAGGTGCGACTTGTTAGTCTCCTTTGGAGTAAAGACAAAATGGACAACTGTGCAAATGTTAGAGCGGATAGACCAGATGATCCAGACCTAGGAAAAAACATATTATATGAATGGACATGTCATAGTTAAGGTGACACATTGTTCCAAGCATGGTCCCTCTAGGCAGAACTGAAGGCACATTTAAGGCATTAACTGTAGCATGGGCCGTCCCATGGGAGAGAGTGCCAAGACTTGCTTGGTGGCTATATATTATAATATTTTTTGTTGTTTTAGGGAGATCTTCCCCTTACTAGAAGCAAAACTCTACCCAAATTGAAAGGCATTATTGAGACTTTGAGCTCAATTTGTAGTTCATATTTCTTTGATTGAATGAGAAAGCAAGTTACTTGCAGACTTTGTGTTGTGATAGCTTGTGCTATGTTAGGAGATTGTTCTTATGTCTATCTTCTAAAATCATTCTTTTTTATTTGATTTAACAATTAGAAATAGTGGAGGTGATAAGGAAGGTGTCCTAAATCCAACTACTTTAAGACTTTACGCTGTCATAGTTGTCTTCAGTGTGTGTTTATTTTCTATTTCTATGTAAATGACCTTGGGATGACTTTGTGCCCCCATTGTTATTCGTATTTCACTCTTGGGTAGTTGAGGTGGAGACTTTGTGCTACATCTCAAGGCTATTGGTTACTATGCACTTTTGGTTACCAATTAATTACCACAAAGATTCCTATTGTTTGCAAGAACAAGCACTTCTGAAAGAAGAGAAGTGACTTTTGTTGCCTCACCAAGATTTCTACTATCTAAGAAGGGATCTGGCTATTGGCTGAATGTTACTTCTGAAAGAAAAGAAGTACCTTCATTAATCACCTAGGATTTTTCCTCTATTTTTTAGCATCATCTCTAAAAAAAGAGAGATGGATGGTTTATACCACCCCTGTGTCTTAATTTCTACTTATATATATTGTATATAGCTCCACATATTTAATAGGGAACTTCCCTTGATGAGAGGAGAGATTTGTCCCCTGTTGATGTAGTAAACCTACACACCAGGATGACCCATCTCCCTATGCTATGGTGATAGGAACTATTTTGGTCACCAGTTAGCTAGCTAATAAAATATTCACCCAATAGTTTTTGGCAACTCCACTGGGGACACAACAATTTTGTGCAATTTGGAACCTCAAGTTTCATATTGAAACATCACCTATGTCTTACCCATTATCATTATACCCTTATCCATTATAGACTCTGGTGACTCCATTACGTGTCCTACCCATTATTAATTATAGCCTTACCATCTTCCTCCACCTCCATTATATTATCTGGTCTGCAAAACTAGAGATGTTGGGAAAGAGTGCGTAGTTTGAAGCCTCAAGCCTCAAGTTGAAGTAGGGCTAGTTCTTTTCCATTTTTTTGTTTTGCAATCTGGCCACTCCACCCAAATTTTTTATCCCTATTTTAAGTAATTAAATCATGGTAGTTTGAGGCCCCTAGGGTAACTCTTTTGGCCCACTCAACTTGACTCCACCTCTGCATGAACTCCCACATAGTTCAAGAAATAATTTCCCCAAATTCTTTGGTGATGGGATAGTTCACCCAGATGAACACATTCCAGCCTTCAACATAGCCTGTGGTGTTATAGGGGTGGAATTTGAAGATGTGGTAGTTAGGCTATTCATGGAGACACTACAAGGCACTGCTACAGACTGGTTCTACCATCTGCAAGCTAGATTAGTGACTAAATGGGATACACTCAAAGCCAAATTTGAAGCTAGGTTCAAGCCTATAGAGGATGCACATGGTTTATTGGCCCAGCTCACTTAGATGAAGAAGGAACCTTATGAGCCTATGAGGGATTTTATTGCCAGGTTTAATAAGCTAAGGCAAAGGATTCCCATGGTTACCCAACTAACACCTTAAAATCTCATGTGCTTCTTCATCAACTCACAGCTGCCTGAAGTGAGTTTTCTATTTAGACGGGCTAGACACATAGACCTTGAGGCTGCTCAAGACTTGGCTACTGAGCTAGAAGATGAACTTATCTTGGTAGAAAAGATAAGGAGAGATCCTAATAGAGGTAAACCCTCTTCATCTTTTGAATACTCACCCACATCCACCATTGACCCAATGGTACAAAAGATGGAAAATGAATTGCTAGCCTTGAAAAAGAAAATGGCACAAGGTATGTCTTCTACTCCTATATATAAAGATATACCAAGGAGGACATTCCCTAATCAGCCATATCAAGGCAATGCTACCAAAAGTCAAGGGAAACCAAATCATCTTCCTCCCCCACAGAGGAACCTTACCCTTGAATCACCTCCAACCAAATTAGCAGTGGGATATCTGGAAATAGAACATGTTTCCTATTTCCAACCTGAGTTTGAGCAAGAAAATGATGTTGGTCTCTTCATGGAGGATCAAGAAGAATTACCTAGCGACTCCCACATTAGTTTCTTGAATTACCAAGATAAACCCAAAAGTGAAGGTGAAGCTGATTAGGAATCATACGCAGTATTCACCCAGTCTAAGAATCAGTCAGCCTAATAGGCTGACAAAGAGAAGATAGAGGAGTGACCCCAACAAAAAATCTCAATTGCTGAGTAGAGAACCCCTCTTCCTTTCCTATCAAAGGACCTGGTGATTGCCAAAGAAGTAAGTACATCAAACATCTCTGCACCTTCTACTTTAACTTTGCATATCAGTCCTCCCCCTCCCAAAAACTAAAAGGATGAACTCCCATCCTCTCTTCCATGTCCATCTCAGTCATTTGACATGATTGATCATGTCAAGAAATCCAAAATTCAAAAGACTGAGTTTGAATCCCTATAAACCCATCTTGAGCAATTAAACATTGGTGGAAAACCAGGTGCAGACCTATTTGAGGCAAAGATTATGGTCACCCAAATGTCAGCCCCTACTATTCAAATTCTATTTGAGCCTTTAGGCAGGGGTAATCACTTCTTGACCATAGAGGATGCTCATGTCCTAGTTGATGAAAATCCTACAGTTGGAAATCTAGGATTTCATCCAAACAAGGCATCAAAAAAATTGGTAGGGTGCAGTACAAATCAAGAAGGATCTTCTATCTCCCATGAAGAGAAATCTGATAGAAGATCAGCTTCTGATGATGCTTGGATCTTGGAATCTAATGGCAGCAATTCTTCCACAACTAGATGTGGATCTCTATTACTTGGATTGAAAACTGCTCAGGGTAAAGAGGTTAAACTCCATCACACCAAAGGAGATGCTGAGCTAATGGTTTTTCAGGAGTTTGATGTTGACAATCAAAGCATGTGCTAGACTGAACTAGTAGAACAACAAGTTATGATGGTGGACCATACTACTTTATTCCAAAGTCAACAAAAGGAACTCTTCACCAAGAGAGCAAGGAGTTATGGTTTTTAATTTGAAGACCACGTCCTGCCATGGGGCAAGAAGAAGAAAGAGCCAATAGGAAGACATAGAAAATTGGTTTCTTGGTGGAGAGTTCCATTTGACCGTCATCATTTTTGGGGACAAAATGGTTTCCTACTAGTTTATCAAGATGGCACACCATTTTCACTGTCTCACAGTGGGCAGCATCTGAAGCGCTTTAAATCTTGAAACATCAGATAAGATCATCTGTACATATGTATATTTATATAGTCTTTGGTTCTATTTTGTGCTTTTCATTTTCATTTTTGGAGCCTTTCTTTTTGGGTAGCATGACTCTATAGCCCAATGGCACACTTCAAGGCACTAGAGATTTTGGTTTCTACTCCCCTCAGCTATTCCAAGTTTTCAACTAAAAAAAGTTCCCCAACTAGAGCCAGCTATTGTCCCCTAAAAATATCACTCATTTTTGGGACAACATTTGAACTATTTTGGTCCTACATATCAAAATCCTCTCTTCCCCTTTCAATTTTTTTTTGAGCATTCAGGTTTTTCATTTTTCAAAGCTTTCTCAGAAATCTATGGACTCTACAGGCTTAAATCTATAGACTTTACAGGCTTGAATCTACAGACTCCACATGCACATTTCTATATACTCTCTGAAGGGACTCAAATCTATGAACTCTATAGATATGTTTCTACAAACTCAACATGTTTGAAGTTAGCAAGTTTAATAGGTTCAAAGGCTTCTACAGGTGAGTTCAATCAAAAGAACAAGTTTCCAACGCTTAGTCATTTTTAGGTTTGGTTCAATGGGTTTAATGGGTTCAATTAGTTCAAAGAGATCCATAGACTAAGACAAAAATATGGCTTCAAATGCAAGATTGAACCATTGAACCATTGAACCAAAGTTTTTTCAATCGGTCAGTTTAATCAGCAAGTTCAAGGGGCTGCCCCAAAGCCAAAGGAACAAGTGCCCTTACGGAGGGTTATGAACCAAGCCAATTGCCCTTGCGAAGGGTAATGAGTAAAAGTAGATAAAGTGAACTCCTTTGGAAAAGTGAACAAGGCAAAAGACAAAGAGAAATCCTTTAGACAAATTGTCCAAAGGAATTCGTCCAAAAGACAAAGCAAAAGCCCAGTGGGAAAGATGCAAAGGCAAGGAAGATTTCCTTTAGACAAATTGTCCAAAGGAATTCCTTAAAACATTCTATCTAAAGGACATAAAGGATAAATCCTGCCAAGAGAAAGAAGCCCAAAATTTTCCATGTGTCCATTATAAAATAGAGTGGAATACGTCAGATGTCCTATTATGACTCAGCGGAGCGTGACAAGTGTTTACATTCATGTTCCCCTTTTGAAGTTACTCAGGCAAGACATGTCATGGATCCCATTTTTTGTGAGTTTCTAATGAGTTTCATAATAGAAAAACTTGCCACTCATCAAAGATGCAAAATAAACTAATGAACCAATTGAAATTTGAACTGAAAGAGTTTAAAGTTTAATAGTTTAACATGGTTCAAAAGTTCAAAGGCAACCTCAGTCAAAGAAGTGGCACATAAGTGGTTCAACAGATGGTTCAACCAAGGAGTGAAGAAGTGATAAAACAAAAGATACAAAATGAACCAATGAACATTCATAGGTTCACTGGTTCAAAGGTTCAACATGGTTCAAGCAGTTGGTGACCATTAATGGCCCCTCAAATGTCAAAATTATAGTAAGGGAAAATCTATGGAAATTCAAATAAAGTAAGGAACTTAAAGGAAGAACCAAGTGACTGGCTGAAAAGATAGCCTGATAGCTCAAATCACAGTAGGAAGGGACAAAGTTGGAAAAGACAAAAGTGGAAAGAGGGAAAAGATTGAAATATCTGTGCAAAAGTTATTCCAGTAGATGGAACAGTCTGTAAAGTAGATTTTTGAGCTTGCAAACATCGAGGGCATGACCTGTTAGTCTCATTTGGAGTAAAGACAAAATGGACAACTACTCAGATGTCATAGGGGATAAACTAGATGATCCAGACCTAGGAAAAGACATATTAGATAAATGGACATGCCTGTTAGGTTATGGAGCTAAAAGCTTCACCAGGATGCAAATAGGAGAAGTTATGAAGGTTGCAGAAGAGTTGTGGAGTGTCACAGACACCAACGACGGCAGGAAGGAGAAAGAAGGAAACCAACGTCGATCATGGATCGGCGCGTCGGCACCCCCAGGCAGTCAAGGACCGGCGTCGGTCACCTGTGGTTCAAGCTGCGAGTACATTACAAGCAGCTGGTTGATGAACCAAGTGTTTGCATGTTTAGAGCTATTTTTAGACTAAGAGCTGTGGATTTAATTATTGTATTATTGTCTAATTATTGTTTGGATGAGATCTATATATGGACTCATGATTGTATTGTAAAAGTGTGCTAGAAAGCCATAGAGATTTTAGAGAGAGCTAGTGTAACTCCTCCTAGTTCCAAAGGGGTGCTGAGTGTGTATGATCAGGGAGAGTTGCAAGGTCTACAAGGTCAAGGTGCTGATCCATTAAGGTACTGGTTGAAGAATCATAAGGACTTGGTGAGGCAAGGACAAGGGTTCTTCAGGGGTGTAGAGATATCTACATGGTGAGTAAGGTCTAGTGATTTGCAGGTAGTAGCAGAGAGCAGGGGATCTACTTGGAGTATGGTTGTGTACTTGGTGAACTGGCAGCGTGTTACTGATTGGTTGGAGAGGTGAACATCAATTCTATATTAGAGTTGATTGTTGTGACCGAGAGAGAGAGGGAAGAAGGTATTGAGGCATGGCAAACCTTTGAGGTGGAGGAAGAAGTGGCATCTTCCTTATTGTATATTCTTCTATGTATTTAATATAATTGTGTATTGTCTCTTATATTCCTATGTTGTTTCATATTTCTAGTTACTTATTGATTCTTTTATAATTCTATGTTTAGTTGCTAATACAAGAAGTAATCACATGTGTTCTAATTGGTAGAGCAAGATCTTAACTCAGTAGGGATCAGAGCATGTTTATTGTTTGTGGTTTCCCTAACACGTGGTATTAGAGCTTTTGGTTGGGTTACTAATAGGTGGTTTCAGATCTGGTAGTGTTTGTTGATTACAGGTTACTCACAGGGGTTTCTGATTGAGTGGGAGTATAGCAATGGCAGAAGGAAGTAAGCTACGAATGGAGAAACTGAATAGCATGAATGGTCTGATTGATGGAAAGAAAGATCAGGGAAAAAGATATTGTTGGTTGGTAGCAGATCAGCATGAAGGAACTAAAGATGCAGATGTTGCAGGTGTTGTTGCACAGGATGCTTTGGGAGGTTTCTTGGATAAAGTTGAATCTTGGTTCATAGATTCTTTTGCCTCTTTCCTTGCAGTTTGAAATAGAGCATCTTTTCATGGGTATGTCTTTGGAGACTTTGGGGAGATTTATTTAGGAGCTAGAGAGCCTTGTCAAAGAATTGGCAAAGGGGAAGTGAAGCTGAAATTGTAAATGGATGACACACAGTGGTTGAAGGAAGTCATGCAGGTACCAGTCTTGGAGATGAGTCTAATTTCTTTAGGAAATTTGGGCGATGAGAGATGTACTGTAACTCTCACAGTGGATACACTTGAATTAGATGGTGATAAGAAAGTAGGTATCCTTTATCTATCTACTTATATTGCTGATTCACCTTCTGTTGCAGAGATTGGCTTCATAGGCTTAGTCACATATGTAGAAGGGGAATGCAGGTTCTAAAGTAGAAGACAGATGTTTTTGACAAGCTAAAGAACTGGAAAGCCTTGGTGTTCATGGAAAAGATGATAGACAGAGATCAGGTGAGGGAACTGATTTATTTTGAGTAGAGCAGGGTTGATTTGATTAGGACTTTGATCCATGGAGAGCTCGCGGGTAAAAAGTTATCACTTACAGATGAACATAGGTACTGGCATCGGTAATACAGTAACCAATGTCGATCATTAAGAAATTGACGTCGGTAGAATGGATACCAATGTCGGCTAGGGAGATGACGTCGGCAGTCAGGGTCAGTGCAGGGAACCGACATCGGTCGGAAGCAGACTGGGAGATGGCCGAGATCGGTCACTAGAATGGATATTGGGCAGACAACAAGTCTCAAACACTCATGTGGAGGTCAAAAAGGGTAAGTGAACCTCATATTCATTGTTCACCTTCTTTATATTGCTTACTGATGGTCGAGAACTAGGAAGATGTGAAGAGGCAATGCAGGTAGAGTCCAGATACAGTGGGAGCTTGGCATGGATGAGGAGTGTGAGTCCTTGGAGAAAAACCAAATAGGTATTTGTTGGTAGAGTTGTCAGCTGGAAGAAAGCACTGAGAGATGGATTCCCATTTTAAAGAAGAGAGTGGATGGATACAAGAGATAGAAGGCCAAGGCATATGATCTTGAAGAAGCTACAGGACAGTGGTACAGGTTTTGACATGTGGATGACTAAGCATGGCTTCAGTCAATGTCAGTGTAACTATTGTGATTTTATTCTTACCAAGTGGATGATGAGTCACGACATTATCCAGTTACTGTATGTGGATGGTTTGCTAGCAGGTTTTGTACATACAGGGATTTGCTGAGCTAAAAGGTAAGGTTAGTTCAGAGGTGTGTCATGGAGGATTTGGAGCAGTGAAATTCTTTAGCATAAGAGACATGGAGATTTTATCTTCAGTGGGAGCTGATGTGAAGATGGTGTTGGCGAGGTTCATTATGTAGGATGCAGAATCAGAAAGCACACCAAGGGCTAGACAGTTCAAGCTTAGCTTGAAACAGGGTTCAAAATTACATGAGGTCTATTGTAGACCTGATTTTTCCCAATCAATGGGGGTTGTCAGAAAGTATGGAGCCAATTTGGGGAAGGAGTATTGGAGGGCAGTTTAGTGGGACTAGCAATAGGGATTCTTGTTATGCAGGGTCAAGTTCTTCACTACATGGATGTGTAGGTTCGGATACGGTAGGTTACTTGAATGATAGGTATAGCATCACAGCTGTGTGGTGGTTAGTCTTCAGAATGGATCTTGAAGAGGGATACAAACTAGGAAACAGATTAGACAGGCTACAGATACAGGTACAGGTGCAGCTGTTTATCTCCAAGTGGGAGATTGTTAGGTTGTGTAGCTAAAAGCTTCACTAGGATGCAAACAAGAGAAGTTATGGAGGTTGTAGAAGAGTTGTAGAGTGTCACAGACACCAGCGTCGGTCACCTGTGGTTCGAGCTGCGAGTACATTATGGGCAGTTGGTTGACGAACCAAGTGTTTGCATGTTTAGAGCTATTTTTAGACTGAGAGCTGTAGATTTAATTATTGTATTATTGTCTAATTATTGTTTGGATGAGATATATATATGGACTCATGATTGTATTGTAAAAGTGTGATAGAAAGCCATAGAGCTTTTAGAGAGAGCTAGTGTAGCTCCTCCTAGTTCCAAAGGGGTGCTGAGTGTGTATGATCAGGGAGAGTTGCAAGGTCTGCAAGGTCAAGGTGCTGATCCACCAGGGTACTAGTTGAAGAATAATAAAGACTTGGTGAGGCAAGGACAAGGGTTCTTCAGGGGTGTAGAGATATCTACATGGTGAGTAAGGTCTAGTGATTTGCAGGTAGCAGCAGAGAGCAGGGGATCTACTTGGAGTATGGTTGTGTACTTGGTGAACTGGCAACGTGTTACTAACTGGTTGGAGAGGTGAACATCAATTCTATATTGGAGTTGATTGTTGTGACCGAGAGAGAGAGGGAAGAAGGTCTTGAGGCGTGGAAAACCTTTGAGGTGGAGGAAGAAGTGGCATCTTTCTTATTTTATATTCTTTTATGTATTTAATACAATTATGTATTGTCTCTCATATTCCTGTGTTGTTTCATATTTCTAGTTACTTATTGATTCTATTATAATTCCATGTTTAGTTGCTAATACAAGAAATAATCACATGTGTTCTAATTAGTAGAGCAAGATCCTAACTCAGTAGGTATCGGCGCATGTTTATTGTTCCAGGTTCCCTGACAATGCCATAGTTAAGGTGATTCACTATTCTAGGCATGGTCCCTCCAGGTAGAATTGAAGGTGAATTGAAGGTGTTGACTGCAGCATGGGCTGTCCCATGGGAGAGAGCGCCAAGCCTTGCTTGGTGGCTATATATTGTAATCTCTTTTATTTTTTTAGGGAGATCTTTCCCTTACCAGAAGTGAAACTCTACCCAAATTGAAAGTCATTATTGAGACTTTGAGCTTAGATTGTAGTTCATATTTATTTGATTGAATGAGAAAGCAAGTTACTTGCAGACTTTGTGCTATGATAGATTATGCTAATTTAGGAGATTTTTCATATGTCTATCTTCTAAAAGCATTCTTGTTTATTTGATTTAACAAGCAGAACTAGTGGAGGCAATAAGGAAGGTGTCCTAAAGCCAACTATTTTCAGACTTTGCACTGTCATAGTTGTGTTCAGTGTGTGTTTATTTTCTATTTCTGTGTAAAGGACCTTGGGATGACTTTGTGCCCCCATTGTTATTCATATTTCACTCTTGGGCAGTCGAGGTGGAGACTTTGTGCTACATCTTAGGCTGTTGGTTACTCTGCACTTTTGGTTACCAATTACTTACCAAAAAGATTCTTGTTGTTTGCAAGAACAAACACTTCTGAAAGAAGAGAAGTGCCTTCTATCGCTTCACCAAGATTTCTACTATCCAAGAAGGGATTTGGCTATTGGCTATGTTACTTCTGAAAGAAGAGAAGTACCTCCACCAATCACCCAAGATTTCTCCTCTGTTTGTTAACATCATCTCTAAAAAAAGAGAGATGGATGGTTTATCCCACCCCTGTGTCTTATTTTCTACTTATATATAGTGTATATAGCTCTACATATTTAATAGAGAACCTCCCCTTGATGAGAGGAGAGATTTATACCTTGTTGATGTAGTAAACTTGCACACCAGGATGACCCATCTCCCTATGCTATGGTGATAGGAACTATTTTGGTCACTAGTTAGCTAGCCAACAAAATATTCACCCAACAAGTTGCACATTATATAATAGGGGTATGTCAATGACTCCTCATTATCTCAAATCATTCAATAGTTGGATAGTAATCACTCAATTGTACCACATTTTTCTTGGAATGGTACTTCTCTATGATACAAATGTCATTTGGCACTTCCCTAGAGCATAGATCTTTAGTAGACAATATTATATAATCTCTATGCTTCTCCATCTATAGGGTACTCAGGGTTTCTCAAAACTTATGAGTGGGCATGACTGAACTTCTTTTAGAAGGGAATCAATAAGGAAATTCAATAGATGGTGGTTAAATGTGATACCTACCAATGTAACAAAGGTGAAACAACACTCATCCCTTGGTTGCTTGAACCCTTTCCCATACCTACTAGGATTTGGATAGATATTTTTATGGATTTCATTGAGGGGCTCCATAAATCTAAATAGAAAATAGTGATCTTGGTTTTTGTTGATCACCTCTCTAAATATAGTCATTTTTTTCCCTAAGCCATCCATATAGTACCTCCATAGTTGCACAAAATTTTCTTATACCATATTTTCCATCTTCATGGCACTCCATCTATTTTCTCAGATCATGATGCAACCTTCACCAACTATTTTTGGATATAACTATTTTGATGCATCAGTACCAAATTGAATATGAGTTTTGGGTATCATCTAAAAATAGATGGTTAGATTGAAATTATCAACAAATTCTTGGAAAAATTCCTTTGTTGTTTCAACTCAGAACAAAAACATTAGTGGGCAAAGTGTCTCCCTCTCACTGAATGTTGGTACAATACCTCCTACGACACTTTAATGAAAATGATTCCATGTGAAGTAGTCTATGTTCAAGTACTACCAGTGCTCCTTCTATACTCCCACAATAGTTAATCAATTCAAGTAGTTAACATAATTTTCTAAACCTGGGATCAAATCCTTAGTGCCCTATGGGAAAATCTTCATATGGCACAAAATTTAATAAAACAATAGGCAAAGAATACAAATCATCATCAAGGTTTTAATTCAATGTCATAGAATACAATCAGAGTATTCAACATGGGAACCACTATTTTAGATTCAACACTAATTCCCACATCTAAAGCTTTGAGGACAAATATTTTTCTAAGAGGGAGGGGATGTTATGAACCCATCATATATCTTATCTTTACTTTGATATTTTAGTAGTTGCTATCGATGCATATGCTTTGTAATTTATCCCATGAGCATTTTATTTTATCTCACATTTATGGGAAGTAGTATTTGCTTAGATTAAAATTCATATATAAGTGTTGAGGCCAATGAAGGCATCCACAAATTTATTGTATTGAGATTTTTCAAAGGAGTTTCCCCCTTGAAGTGGTCTGTGATCAATATAATCATTTTAGTGCTTTAGCTAATTTTATAAATATATTATTTAATTTATTTTTATCAATTTTTTATAGGAGGATCCTCTCACCAACTTCATTCCATGATCCAAGTTTGATTTTATGGGATGAATAGGGGTTCTAATCGTGATTTAATCTTCATAGATAATTTAAGTTTCCTCTTCAAAGTGTTCTTGAAACTTACTAGTAGCTAAAATATGATCCAAATCTTGAAGGATTAGTGTTTCATTAATTAATCTTGATAATTTTTTTCCCACAGTTGGTGCTCAAAATCTACACTCAATGTACTTGGTTCCTCTTCACAATAGGAGAGGGTGGGAGGGTAATGCACTTTATTATCTTAATTTATATTTTATAGGGTGTTCTTCTAGCTTGGAGACTTAGGAGTATCATATTTGGACACTACATTATATTTCTTTCATTATCCAACCACCTTATCAAATTTAGATGTACCTTGATCCTCATGAAGGGATATAATATAAAGGACTAATGGGGAAATTGGACAACCTTAGACATCTCCTAAACTAGACCCCATAGATTTATATTCTTTATGATTATGAATATGCACAAGAGAATGTTCTCTTTCAAGGGCATGTATAACATAGTCTAGTTTTATGGTCCATGAAGGCTTCCAAGATGAAGTTATTGTATTCTTTTGAGAAGGCGTGAATGGATCTTGAAGGGGATCTAGAACATATAAATGTTTATTATGGGTAGGAGGTGGACTACAATCTACACTTAAGGAGTTTGGTATGTAAGGATTAATATGAAACTTGGAGAGTGATCTATATAGACACCTAAAATTGGACACCACTAGACTTTGACCAGACTTTAGATTGATTCCTACCAACCATTGCAAATTAAGCCTAAGAATCACTAAACATCCCAAATTTACTTGTGCGTCATTTATCAAATATTATAATCATGTTGAGACATCCCTAATTAGGGTATCATATAATATGCAACCATAACCTCCATGGATCTATCCCTAATCATCTGGCAACATCTCAACTATTAATTTGGCCTAGGGACCTATTAAGTGGTTCACATGAACTTAAATCAAATATTGAAATAGTTAAATGGATAATCAGAATTAATTAACAAGATAAACCAAATTAAGAGCCTAGTTGAATTATCCATGTGAATTAGTGAAAAAATTAAAAAGGAAATTCAAAAATATGAACTATCCTAACTTTTCGTGATTACCTTTGTGAGTTGTCAAGCCCTTTGGAAATATCCTAAAATATCTCATTTTGGAGACCCATGCCTATTCATTACAAATAATTATTACTTGACAACTATTAACTCTATTAGGGTTACATTTGACTCACTTAGGTTAGGTTTGAACCCATTTTAAGCCTTAACTCCACCTTGATTGACCTTTGGTTGGGGTTAGTTCCTAAGCCTATAAATATAATCCCTTGCCTATTGAATTCTGAGCTTGGATATTGTAGAGTTACAATGCAAGTTTTATTACATGAGATTGATATGAATAATGTTTTAATTTCAAAATATTGAGCCAAGCTACACCAATCTAATACAAGCCATGGTTCCAAGGAGATAAGGAGGTACACAATCTCCATTGCCAAAGACTCTTTCGATCACAAATTAAGCAAGCCACTCAATAATGCATTTAGAGCTCTCAAAGAAGGTAAAATATTATGTGTCTTTTTAATTTTACTTATGCTCTCATTTTTATTTTGTTCAATAAGCTCACCCCTAAGATATATGATTTTAAGTGTTAGTGTTAGTATGTTTATTTGAGTTTTATTTACTTGAACTAACATGTTACTAATCTCCCTTCTTGGATTCCTATGATCACAAATGACATGTGTGGTAGGACATGAACCCCAAAAAGTTGATCTTAAGGATTTTTAGAACACTCCCATAATTATTTTCATATAAAAATTTGAGCTTGCTTCTCTAAATAGGTGAAATTTGAAAGACAAGGGATGTTTTTCTGAAAGTTACAAGCTTGCCTTATGTAATCACATTTTTGCTCTCTAGATAGTAATATGGCAACTCACATAGTTGTTGTTTTATCTATATTTCAGCATTTTTACACCTAATTGTTAATGTTTTTTTGAATATTTTCCACATATAGGGAGCTATTTTAAATATTGCAATATCATGGCTCTGTTAGTTGTGATATTGCAATATCTTGATTTCATGAATCATAATATCATATATCTAGTCATGATTTTGCCTCTAACCACTAGTGGTTAGGCTAACCATTTCAAGAAAATTTGAAATATATTGACTCTTAGAGTACCAATATTACCCTATATTTTATTATTTTACAACCAGAGTATCAATTTTGCCTTTTATGATTTATTTCCTCCCAATTTACATTATTTTACTAACAGTTATAGTTTTGTAGAGTTGTAGTTTTGCTCTGTGTTTTGTGATTTTACACTGTGTAAACTCAAAAACTAAATTTGAGAAGTGATTTATGAATTCATGAAAGTGATTATAATAAAAATTACCCTCTAATGTTTTTTCAAGACCAAAAGGCCACAAGGAAACATTTAAAACACTTCTCACTTGCAAAATTCACATTTCAATTGGTGCTTTAATAATCTTTTTGTTTAAAGTAATTTTTTACTTTGTCCAATTTTTTAACAAACACATGCCAAGAATACCAAAAAATTCATTAATATTTCATATTGGTGCAATAAAATGAATTATCACATTAGTTAGATAACTCAAGAGTTTTTCATTTTATGCTTGTTTGTTTGGAGTTGTTTATTTTTGTAAACTAATTAATGCATGTATGCTCTCCCATCATCTCCTTTAGGGAACTTAGGTGATCAAAAGTGATATTTATTTATATTTATGACTTGTACAAAGGAATTAAAATAACTTTATTCAGGATTTATCCAAAACCTGTATGGGTTGGGTGATCTAAACACAACTTTTAAAGTCTTTTCACTTGATCATTTATTTTATGCAACTTAGCATGTGAGTAGGGATTTATAGCCTCCTCATGAGTTCCTTAGGGGTTCATTAACCTAGGGTTTAATCTCCCAACATCATACAAACCATAATCCATAGTAGGCTATATAAATAAGGGCACATATTATATGTTTTATAGGGGAATGAGTAGGTATCCTCTCTAATCATAATGAAAACCCAAGTTAGGTCTAGCTTACTAGGGGACTCCACTAAGAAGTACATGGATGGAATCATTATGCAAAGTAATATAACCTTACATAATAGGTTAGTTGGTATGAACTCAATTGACGTGATTTCATCTCTAGTATTAACCACACTTGGGACCATCTAGACATTCAAAAATTTAGTTTTAGAACAACCCCACTTACTATATAAATACTATAGATGTAAGGCAATTAGCCCAAAGTTCCATGTCATTGTATAATCTCTTAAGAGAATAGGGGGCCTAAAAACCCTATTTTCCATACAATTTTAGTTTTGGATTAACACTTAAAATCATCCTAAGAGATTTATATATATGGAATTCAATAGTTCTATACAACCCTACCAGTTTTAGGATTTAGGATGTTATATTTATATGTTTATGTTATTTTATCCTTTATTTTATGGTTTTTGAGCTTAAACTCTTGATTTTAGTTGTTATGCCACATACAAATGAGTTTGGTGTCCACATCACTCTGGTATTTGAGGAGGTGTTCTGCCATCCATTTGATACCATACCTTTGTCTTGAAATTTATTTCAAAATTGTTATGTGTGTCACTTTATTGAAGTGGGTAATGTTACGTTGCCTAATCCATTTCAATTTTATGCCTTATAATATTGAAACAAACCATCAATCATATATTTAGAGTGTGATAATGCCGTTATGATTTTTAAATCATTTCATAGACTATTTTTCCTTAACTCCAAGTTTTGAACCAATCTATGTGAGCCTTTTAGGTTTTTGTCTACTATCATTATGTCATTCACTTTTATCTAGATTTTTGATGAAAAATGCCTAGTTTTCCTAAGTTGTGTTTTTAATTAACCTTGAAAACTTCAAATCCAAGCATTGATTGATTTATATTTATGCCTTGTGTAATTTGGGCCTAAACACTAATATTTATCATTTGGGTTGTGTAATTTAGGCTAATTCTTTACCCACTTTAAAAACTATTATTTGTGCCTTTATTTGGGAGAAAATAGTCTATCTCCAAGTTCCTTTTGTTTCATGCCTTATTCCAATTTGGTCAAATTTAATGTCTAAAGTGAAGTGCTTAGTCTATGCCAATGTGATTCATATTTTTTAGATTAAATCATACACTTTTATTTGAGCCTATATTTTGATGCCACATTTTGCCAAAAGACCTAGTAGCCTTTATTTTCCTAGATTAAGACTTATTTGCAACACTTTGAACCTAGAGTTTGGCATTCTAATTTTAGCTCATCCACTTTAAATTTTTGTGTGAGGCATTTAAAATTAGAAATTTGACATTAGGTTAATTTATACCAAGTTTTTGCATAGACATTTTTGGAGATACATCTCCATTCCTTTAACCAACTTAGATTGAGTTTGAACTATTTGTATTTTTAGACATTGTTTTTTAGAGTGTGTAGAACTCTAAACCCTTTTTGCATGAAGAATTCACCATTTATTTGAACATGTCTCACTATACTTGTAGTGGAGTCATGTACAATATAGGGTATAGTAATGTGGTCGCATAAGAATACTTTGTCCAAGACCCCTATGGAGACGATGTCATTTTTGAGATGGATTCTTATCCACCTTACAACATTCAATCAAGGGAATAAATTTAAGATACTTTGGCCCACTATTTGTTCAACATGAATCCATACTTAGAGTAGGGCCAAGAATAATTATCATAATACCTAGGTAGCATACCTTTGATTATAGAACAAGTCCAATAGTAAACATACTATGTTATAATTCCATCAACCTATGACCCTTATTTGTTTGATTGTCACTTACCTGAAAATAATGACAAAGTCTTAATCAGAGCCACAAAGGTAGGGAATAATTTTCTATCAAACTTCCCCCATGAAAATTTACAAGTTTAATAAGAGTGCCTAGCAATAGGCCTTATAATCAAAATATTCAATAGACCTCTTCTAAAAATCCTCAAGATCTAGTGTTGATGTTATATCAAGACCCTCATATGCTTATTAAATTAAAAGGCATAATGGAGGACCACTTCATATATATGCAGACAACATACTGGACTTATCTAAACTTAGCATGTAACTTTAACAACATGACCATGTAAAATGATCATTTTATCAAGATAGCTCCTTCAAAAAGAGTCTTAAAAAAGTTGATAAGGTAGTAAAATCAAGGAATATACCTATTTGTTTAAATCACTTTATATGGGACATGTTCAATGCCCCAACTATCAAAGAAGTGTCTTCTTCTTCTACCCATAATAATGAGCTAAACATAGTGGACAACATGAAAATGACATCTAATTTGGAATAAAGTGGTGTAAATGTACAAATAACTAGTTGACAACAAAATGTGCCTTTAGTTAACACCATGATTGGTTCAAAAATATAAGGGGAAGTAAATTCTACCTCTAAACCTAAAACAACTACATATAATCTTCAACTAGCTACTAATTCTAGCATACAACCACAAGGATTATGTTTTCAAACAATCACTAGTGGCGTGCTTCAATAAAACATGATGAATATTACTCCACCACAATAGATGAAGACTAATGTTCCACAAACATAGGAAAAATCCAACATACCCACACAACAAAGGTAAAACATCCTACCACCTCAACAAGGGGCAACCAATGTTACACCTTGCTAGGTAGTAAGGAACATACCTCTTAAGTCACAAACCAACACACCATTAAAATCATAAATGATGTCTAATAAATAGTGTGTGAGTATTGGTCAGTGAAAAATAGCTAACCTTTAACATTACTCTACTTCTCAACAGGGATTCATTCAACCAAGAGGTTTCAATGTTCCAAAATTATTGATTAGGCAATAATTGCCTTTTATTCCTAATGTGACACAAACTCAATGACAGGGCCTTATTTCATAAGTTCCCCTTAATTAGTAAGATTTGATTAGTCAACAACAAGTCCTTAATCAACCTCAGTAGGCACATTATTTCACTCTTATCCATATCCCTCCATCCCATCCATAATTTCCCCAAAATTGGGCCCATATATCGAATCCTAACAATAATATTGTATTTTAATGCTTGTAATTACAATAATCACATCCTAATCCACATATGAATATTCTTGGTCAATTTCTTATCCAAACCAACATTTCATAACAAATGATGCTTCCACTACACCCCAATTAAAGTAATCCACTTTTGATCACCTAGCCTCCACCTCAAACCAATGTTCCCTCTGGTTTCCTAGCCCAAGAACTACAATAAATTAAGGATGTAATTGTTTCTATCTAAGCCAAAAGTCAAACCAAGAAGTTTAAGTTGGATGACATGTGTTCCTACCCTTTCAACATGGAACATTTACAAATACCATTTATTCTAGGGTATGAACCATTGAAGTTCAATAAATATAAGGGTAAAGGAGACTCCAAGGCCAACTTAACCAATTTTTTTTTTTAATTTTCAACCCATGGCCTAAAATGATATATACCTCCTATTTTTGTTTCTATGGAGTTTAATAGGACAAGCTTTGAAATGGTTCTTGAAATTACCAAAAAACTCAATCTCTAATTTTGATGATATTTTAATTAAATTTATGCAACACTTATCCGAAAATATTAAACATGAGATTTTGTTGGTATATTTGATGTAAGATAAAAAAAGGTTGGTGAAATATTTTCAAATTATCTATAGTGATGAAGATTACTTGCCAGCTGGTTCACACATAGTTTTCCAAATTAGTAATTAGCCACTATGTTTACCAATAATTTACATAGTAAGATATATTACCACCTAGAGCTACAATGTACACACCATTTTAAGGAAATCATTGAAAAAAAATTATTAATATAAATATCAATTATTAAAAAAGGGATCACTAAAATAACCTCATCAAATTAGAACCAAATTATAAACTCAGGACATGGCCAAAACCAAAATCAAAACCAAGTCCAAGTGCAAGCATCCCAACCAACCCAGGCTAGTGATTATTGAAAGTCCAATCCATTCAATCATAGAAAGAATGTTGTTGGAAATGGAGTAAACAAGTCATGACATTTCAAAATGGTATAAAAATCATTTGCTCAGCTTACACCACACATGGCAATTACTCCTAATGAACAACCTTTTTAGAAAATACAATAAATGCATCATCTTAGACCATCACAACAAATGTAACATTCTTTTCCTTTGTAAAACCCTCCTTTAAGGAGAATTGTGTCTAATCATTGTGTCTTTATTGATCTTGGAGAAATCATTGAAACCATGTTCCACAAGCTCATTATTGCTAATCTAACTAGTTAGCCTATTCTAAAGAACTATCTTGAGGGCATTTATTATCTTGATTGTTACCAATAAAATAAATTCGATGAGTATCATCAAGTTAATGGACATAATTTATGTTATTATGTGAAAATTAAACATTTGATTCATAGTATGTTTGAAAATAAGGAGATAACATTGGATAATGGAAATTTCACATCCAATTAGAACTTGGGAATTTATTAAAACCCCTTTCCATAACATAAACAAAAACAACAATAATAGTATCAATAGTCGAGATAGAACCAACAAAAATAATAGTAGAATAAACATTATCCAAATGGATAGAATTAAGGCCAAAATAATGCCAATAACTAATAGACCTACCATGCAATTTCACATGACTATAACAAAGTTGTAGGCCATCTAGCAGAAGGTCATGTTTCCACCATCTCCATCAATCCAAGACCAAGTACCAATCAAAAAATATAATTTCTAATCAATTCCAACCAATCAACCCATGTTTGTGATCCTTCCTTGACCTGGGACCACATATATACATACCAACAACTAGGGATTACTACTTTTGGACCTAATATTAGTAACTCATCTTTGCCTTATGACCACACATAAGTGCACTAAAAATTGAGACTTATTTTATTTTTTCCCCCTCCACCATCATTTTTTAACAACAATGGTCATATATCTAATATTGATTGTACAATTACAACATGGTAATCTAAGATTACCATACAAGGCCCACATCCATCTACCACTACACCCATCCAACCAGTAGTTCTAGTTTAAAATAAGTCATTTACCACTATAAATGAAAAGGCATTTGATATTATGGAATAACCATAGAAGACACCTACACAAATCTCTATTTTATATTTGTTGCATACATCAACCATCCATAAGAACATCTTGATATAGTTCCTTGGCCAATCCCAAGTTCCTAATGACATTTCTCAAGATGAATTCCAATCTTTATTTTGATATCTAGCCCTAGGCTATCAATTAACCTTTGACCAAAGTGATATGTCATCCCTTGGCCTTTTCATAACAATCCATTGTACATTGAAGTTGTCATAACATAGCATAAAGTGAAACATGTCCTCATAGATAGTGGATCAGGTCAAAATATTATGTCTCTAAAGCTCATCAAGATTATTGGGTACATCATAGCCAATTTCCAACCAAAAATGATCACAATCAAGGCCTATGATAATGAAGAGCAATAATCATAGGGTACCATCAGCTTGCAAGTTATAATATTAGACCTTGATTTATCATACAATATGATTTTAGGTATACCTTGGATACATGAAATTCATGCAATACCTTTGACATTGTACTAGTGTATCAAGTTATCCTATTCGGTTATGGAGGTTACTATCCATGGAGATTTTTAGCCATACGAACATTGAAAACATTTGAAGGTTAAGTAATAAAGTTATAACTACCATTTTAGTTTGAATTTAGTTTTTAAGAAAGATAAGGGGAAATAAATACTTGTTGATTCACCAAATACTAATTATATTAACCTAGATAACTTTTATTCATTATCCACATGCCACCTCTTAAAATATATAATCATTATACTATCTCAGATAATGGCCCAAGAGAATATTTGACCCATGATACATTCCATATTTCTTTGCTTTCAAAGAACCGCAAGTCTTATGGAATACCTAAATCCAAACCACCTTTCATGGAATGGAAAAGGAATGGAAAATACAAACTACATAGTCTAGTACCTATCATTTTCATACTAGCCACTAGCTAAGAATAGGACCCTACTTGTAAATGATGAATCTTGGTTGTATAATGACAAACTAGATGATTTTTACCTAAATTCTAAGTATATCATTTCAAAAAAAATCATGGATAATCATGCATATGGAGGAAGAAACCTTGGGATAAATCAATAGGGTCCATTTGAGCCAATTTCTACCACTTGGTACAAAATAACCTATGGTCTTGGATTTAAACCATTTAGGGGTGAGCCCATGTACCTTATTCATGTTCCAATGCCAATAACTAGTGATGAAAATGTTGATAATGAAATAGAGTCTTATCATAGCCCTTTTGATGACCCAACCAATACCAATTTATTTGATAGTAATGCCATTTTTACCCTTAAACCAATCATTCACCACAATCCACTTCCTTTATATTATCCTCAACTTATAGACTAGAACCAACAAGAATCAACATTACTAGTTGACAAGTTTTAGAATGATGAGGTTTTTTTTGATTTTATAGGGCTAAGGGATAATGCTCCATTAGGAGACCCCAAATAAGGGTTATCAATCAAGTTGGATCCTAAATTCTATTTTGGAGAATGGGTGAACACCCTTAGTCACAAATAATTAAATAAAACATTGAGGTCCTAAATTGAAAACCTCTTCAAGACACTTTTGGACTAGGGAAAAAGTAAAGAAAAAGTCTAGTCTAATGGGTAAAACCTATTCTAGGAACCATTAGATGTGGGTGTTCAACCTTAAAACATAGCTTAGGAGATCATCAATGATAAACTTGCCTATGGGTTTGAGTTTAGTTTTTAAGAATAACAAGATTTTGATGGAATCATCCAAGAGTTACTAATAGTGTTTATCACATGCCCATCACTACCATTGGGAGTTCCCAATTACTCATACCTTGGATAAATTGAAGATCCAATCCTAACAAAGGAATCTAACATTGCAAGCCAATTCAAATCTTCACCAACCATTTTAGAAGATGGTTTAGCACTTATTGTTAATGACACAACAAAATTTAACATCAAGACTTTAGATGACTCAAAATGCATCAAATTAGGAGTGTCCATCACTAAGGAGGAATGTGAATTATTTACATCACTTTTGAGGGAATTTGTTAACATATTTTCTTGGGCTTGCTCATACATTCTAGGTTTGGACCCTGCCTTGGTTTTGAACCACCTTATGGTACATCCTAATGCCAAACCTATAAAACAAAAAATGTGTAATATTAATCTTTGTATTTCTATATTAGTGAAGAAATAGTTGGAAAAAATCTTATAAGTAGGATGTATTCAACAGATCGACTATTCAAAGTGGATCTTAAATGTTGTACCCATTAGCAGAAAGATAGAAGGAATTATAATCTATACTAATTTCAAATATATCAAGGCATACCCAAGTATGAATTTATTTTTCCAAACATTGACATGATTTTTGAATCCAAAATGAGTTATGAAATTCTTTCACTAATGGATTGATTTCTAGGATACAACCATATCTATATTATGCCAGAAGACCAACATAAATAACATTCACCAGAAATGTTTTGTTATCAAGTTATGATATTTGGTCATGAATGTAGGGGTTAAATACCAAAGAGACATGACCATCATATTTCATGATATGATTCATGACATTGCTAGAGACTAAGTTAATGACACACTAGACAAATCAAAGACTAGGGCTAGTCATCTAGTAACATTATGGAAGATATTTTAAAGATTGTGTGAATACAAAGTTAGGATCAATCCTAAGAAGTGTATTTTTGGAGTTAATTCAGGTAAATTTATTGGCTTCATTGTGTCTCCCTGAGGTATTGAAGTTGATCTATCCAAAGTCAAATCCATAACTCAGATGCCACTATCAACCCATTTAAAGCAACTATGTAGTTTACAGGGAAAGATATAATCCATTAGATGTTTCATCTCTTATTTGGATGATAAATTCCATCCATTTACACACTTTTTTAATAAGGGTGTCACATTTCATTAAGATGATTAATTCTATAAGGATTTTCAAGAACTAAAATACAATCTATCAAATTTGCCTATTTTATTGCCACCAATGCTAGGAAAGCCTTCTTGTTTTATCTATCAGCTATAGAAAAAGCCTCAGGGGAACTTATATCTCAACATGATGATAATGAAAAGGATCATACCATATAATATTTAATGTGTACATTGGTTTCATATGAGCACAATTATACACCCATTTAAAAATCTTGTTTAAAAATGGTCTTTGTAGCATAGAAACTACAACATTGCATGTTAAACAAGACCATGGTTATTTCAAAAGTAGATTTTCTCAAGTATATACTATCTAAAATATATTTAAAAGGATTTATGGCTAAATATATCATGATTATTATTGAGTTGATATATAATATGTCAACCAAAAAGCCATTAAAGGGCAAGTTCTTATAGATCAACTTGCTAAAGCACCCCTTGCAGATACAAAAATTCTAACCTTCCTATTCCTAGATGAATACATTATGACCATCATTGAAACACCTCTTGAGGAGGAAAACTAGAAGTTGTCTTTTTATGGATCATTCAAAACACATAGATTGGGGGTAGTTATTTGATTTATTACACCAAAAGGGGATCTAATCCCTAAATCATTTTGAATCAGCTTTAATTGTACCAATAACATGGTCGAATATGAAGTGATCATTACAAGAATTTGATAGTTACTAAAATATAATATTTTAGCATCTAAAGTTTTATGGTGATTCTTAGTTAATCATCAATTAGGTTATAGACCATTTTTAGACCAAGGATGACAAGCCAGTACTATACAAAGCCATAGTCAACACTCTCAAAAAGTAGATTCTTGATGTCTAGTTTGAACATATACCAAGGGATAGTAATAGAATAATATATACCATGGCCACCATTGGATCTTTGATTTTTCATATAGACATGACAAAATAATACCATTTCCTCATTAAAAATGTTTTATAAGTGTAATGATTTGTGATATTATTGGTCCCAAATATATATGGTATTTTGACCTTTATGCCTATCTTCATGACCAAATAATGCCAATATACCTATCTCACAAATAATCCATGTTCTTTATCTACCATGCCACATGTTATACCTTACTCAGAAGAACCATTTACCACCATATTTTTGATGAAATTGTACTTAGTTTTTTTAACTTTGGCAAAATCTACATTAGTGTTATGAAAAGTTCATGAAGGAGTACATGGAGCCCACATAAGTGGGGCCATTATAGGTAAAATAATCCTACATAATGGGTATTATTGGCTAATGATGGATACAAATGTAGTTGCATATGTTAAAAAGTGTGATAAATGTTAAAATTATGCCATTCTAATTCATGCCCCATCCAAGACTCTAAACTAATGCTTACAGCATGGCCATTTACTACATGGGGCCTCAATCTCATTTAGAATATAATCCCCACTTCATCCAATAGACATAAACATATCCTTATCACCACCAAATATTTCACTAAGTGGGTTGAATCTATAACCCTCATTTATGTGACTAGAAATAAAATTTTCAAATTCATTTTCAACCATATCACTTGATACTATGGTATCCCCTCTAACATTATATCTGATAATGGTAGATAATTCAAAAATAAGGATGTCAAATCTCTATGTGTTGAGTACAAAATCACTCAACATTTTTCCATGTCATATTACCTATAAGGTAATGGACAAGTAGAAGCATCTAACAAAACCATTGCCAACATCCTTAAAAATATTTTCAATTATGCTAGCCAAGAATGACACCTCCAAATATTTTGTGCCCTCTGGGCATACCACACCAATCACCATACTCCAATAAGAGACACTCTATATTCACTTATTTATGGCACTGAGGCCATTCTTCTCATTGAGGTCAAAATATCTTCTTTATTCATCTCTTTGAACTATGTCTTATATGATGAATATTATCGGTTAGATCACCTATAAAAGATGGAGTTACTTGATGAGAAATGCATGGTTAGAGTCAATAACCTTCAAGCATACTAGAACCAAATCAATGGACACTAAAATCGGCATGTCAAACATAGATAATTTGAGCTTGGTGATATTGTCCTTAAATAAAACCAATAGAATACCATGGTTAAGAAGTTAAAAAAAGGCAAGTTCAAGGCCCATTCATCATTTTTACAAACTATGGCATAAGAGCATACAGGCTTGCTAGACCATATGGGGATGAACTTGATGAGCAGATGAACATTATAAACCTCAAGTGTTACTTTACTTGAGTGACTTGGTGTATTATCTATAAGGTCAATTTAAAATGTATTGTAATATCTACATTCTTCTTTGTACCATATAATTCTCCCTTACCTTTCCTTTTGACTGAGTTTTTATTACCCCTCCCCACCTAGCCTTTTGCCTTTGGTTTTGTTCCATTGGTTCCATGACCATTTTTAGCATGAATATTCATATCCAACAAAAATAGTAAAATTGAGTTTTAGAAATTATTTTAACATTCTAGATAGAGACTGAATTTTGGAATAGTATGATAGTGGTTTGGCACTTGCATCCTTCATTTATTATTCCATTCTATACAATGTAGGCCTGGTTATAACCACCTTTGGGAAAACCAATGTCTCACCATCATGCTACTAATTATAACTACCTATGTGTAAAGTAGTATCATTGACCTATGTTTTTGTTTACTAATTATAACCACTTATGGGAAAATTATTAACAACACATATTTATCATGTCTTGAACTAACACCTTGCCATTCCTATGCTACATTATGACATTTGCCAACTTTGCATGTTTTGTTTGAATTGGCTGCTACCTAGTCAGATTCATCCATTATAAGGGGAAATACAGTGACTTGAGGTCTCATCCTGGGACTATTTAGGTAGTTCTCAATTCACATTGAGGTCAACTCAGTCACCTTAAGGTAATTTCTTATTATTTTGTAAGCAATCTTCAGTTGAATGCTCTCACTATTTTACAAGCTTGTCCATTTAATATATCATCATTTGCTAATGATTTGAGATACATAAATTTTTTTGAAAACATTTTAAAAACCAATTTAAAAAATAATCACCATTTACCACTTCTTTTTCTTTAAGGATTCTAGGATCCCTAGCTATTTTATAAGAAACTACTTGCCAATTAGTTTCCATATCCTTACTAGCTTACCATCCCATGCTCTCACCATTTTGAATATTATATTAAACATAAATATTGAAAATAGAACCATATTTAATTGCACAACACATATTTATGAACCACACATGAAGGCCTATTAAATAGGGAAAGAAATGAACCACCCAAAAAACATGGAAAATGTGGGTGAAACTACCAACATCAGCTACCATGAAATAACTAAGTCTAATTGAAACAAACTAACCTCTTAACCCAAGTGGTTAAGGAAAGTAACCAAAATAGCTATTACCTTAGTCAATAACCCAAGGTAAATACATAATTATGCTAATACCCTCCCTTAATGACAAAACCAAAAATAAGACCAAGTTTATCTCTACATTTTATTAACTTGTCTGCACCAAGTGGTTTGGTCATTATATCAGTTGGTTGCTCTACAATGGGGAAGTAGAAGAGACTAATGTCTTCATTTGTAACCAATTATTAGATTTAATGATGGTAAACCTCAATGTGTTTAGCCTAGATATGGAATATTGTATTTTTCACCATCTTCAGAACACTCTAGTTATCACAAAAAATTAGAGTAGGATTTGATGACCCAAACAAAATATCCTCTAATATCTCTTTATCCACTTAGTTTCACAACCTACACTGACCACAAATTTATACTATGCTTTTTTTGAAGATAATGCCACTATAGTTTGTAGTTTTCTCCACCATGAGAAAACTCCTAAACTAAGATTGAATACATAACTTATTGTAGATTTTCTTTAATCTATTGATCTTGTCCAATTAGAGTCAAAATATCTTGAAAGCTCAAAATCTATAGATTTATCATATAATATGCCAAATTCAAGAGTAAATTTGACATATATTAATACCTATTTTGTAACTAACCAATGTACTTCATATGGCTTAAACATGAAGTGAGATAAAAAACTCACTGTAAAACAAATATCTGATCTAGTGGTAGTGAGGTAAATGAGACTACCTCCTAGCTACTAATACACTATTTCATTAACTAGAGATGAATTAGTGTTAGTTTAAATTTTAGATACAAGTTCCATAGGTGTGTGAGTTATATTAAAATACATCATTCTAAAACTTTCTAGCAATTATTTTTCATACTTATTCTATGACATGAATACAACACAATCACCTTGTTAAATATCAATGCCTAAATAATATTTTAGTAGTCCTAAGTTTATCTGTCAAAATTAAAAAAAATATGAGCCTTCATCTATTGAATAAGGATAACACTATGTAGAGTAAATTTTACTCTACGTTGCATTCAAATTTTCAGTCGAGCACCACAATTTTGGTTCTTGTGCACCTTGGGCAAAGCAGCAGAATTTTGAAGCAGAGGGCCAGTTCATTTTGCCTAAGTATCAAATTATAGCAAAAGCTGCCAAGTGTTGCCCTCTAAGTGTGGGTCCTTTTCCCCTTTTGTTTCCTTTCATTTCGTTCTTGGCCTAAGTTTTGAATTCGATTAGAGGTCACCAAGTGTCGATCTCTGAGAGATGAAGCTAGATAGTTGGCGTCCTCTGAACACCTTTTTATAACTTTTTGGAGAACCACATAATGTGCCACATATCCAATAGCAGTTAAGTAGAATGCACCATGTACCAGCATCTATGTCTCATAAGGGCACCCACATTTTATTTTTGACAAAGACTTTCAACAAGCTAAGTAGTAGAGGTGGCAGTTGTGGAGGCCTTGGACTACCTTTTTGAAGAAGCAGCAAAAGCCACCACGTATCATCATTCGGGAGACTTTGGTCCAACACTTTCATTCAACACATAAAGGTGTCATTTCATTTTTATTAAATACTAAAGTGCAATGGAAGCTTCCAAGTGTCACCTTTTGGGTCCCTCACCACATACCCCAGAAGGAGAAGTAGAAGATGCCACGTATCTTCCCAGGAGTAGTAGAGGTCACCACGTGTCAACCTCCAAGAACCATCTTGAGCCTAACTACTGAATAATGATTGTGGTGGGTCTTGGATGATATTTTAAAGGATTGAGGAAGCATTGAGTGTGAACAAGTGAAGACTACCATGTACATCCATCCTTTCTTAAAGGTTGCCTGAGCAAGGAATGCAGTGAGTTTTGTTTTGATAAAATTACAAAGTATCAAGAAAATGGAAGTAGCCAAGTGTCATCCTCCAGTGTCTTCTAAGAAAAAAGTAGATAAATTTCATAAATTGACTAAGTCTCCTTATTTTTTTCAATAGAACAGAGTGCCCATATACCTGTTACAGTGAAAATGGAGGGAAATTCAGTGAGAGTTATTCCTGGTAGATAGAACATTACACCGGGTAGATTTTTGGGACTTGTAAGTATTAAAGATGCCATCTATTTGTCCCCTATAAGTAAAGGCAGAGTAGATAGTTGAGCAGCCAAACAGGTGATGGAACAAAGAATTTTAGGTGCAAAGAGAGGTACTAGAAAGGGATCATCATGCCGTAGTTAGGGCAGTTCTTGATAAGACCATGACGCATCCAAGGCATTGAATGCGCCATCTATTTTTTCCCCGTGAGCAAAGGATGGAAGAGAATTGCATAGGAAGGGGAGTGATGGAAGGAAACATTTGAGGCTATAAAAGAAGAATAATTGTAAATTAAAAGCGGGGGAAGATTTTTGATAGTTTAGACTTCTTGTAATTTCAACCAGTAATATCATTTGCTCTTGTCTTGATTTCCTAAAGTTGTAAAAGTTGATATAATCATGCATGTTTCCGTGCCCTTTATGTGGCTAAATGAATTAATAAAATTTAAGCTCCATGCCTTGGTTGGTGTTACCTATGTCATTTACATAGTAGTCTATGCTATAGATTTGCTAGTGTTGTGATTGGAAATGTTATTTGCTTTTGTCTCATTTTCTAGAATCTGAAGTTCTACATAACTGTTTGTGACTTCTGTGCCTCTTAAGTGATTGAAGGGTTCTATTAAGAAGATTGAACACTATGCCTTTGTTGACAATTCCTAGATCTCAGCAAAAGACTCCCCCATTGTGAGCCTCTATTTCTGTTATTCCAATCATTTACATTGATGATGCACTTGTCTAATCTTAAATGTAATTGAATCATATAATAGTTTATTTGTGCTCAAGTTAGGATTACAATTACACTCAGGCACATCACCATAGTTAGGTTTCAATTCCTCCATTTGTGTTTTTGTTTAATCTCCTATCCCTTTTCTATAATACTCGATACAAAAGAAGAGACCAGCTTCTCTAAAATCTAGAGGTTGTTTCAAGCCGCATCATCCCACAACTTGAAACTTCCCATTGTTGTTGATTAAAATCAAGCACAATTTTAAGGCATCAACAATTTTTGGCACACCCAATGGGATCAGTCTTGAAGTTTCTATCAAGACCACATGAACCAGAGAGCTACAAGGAGTCAGAGCTGTGGACCAGTCACTAGATTGCAATCTGATGCAAGTCCAGGTATTATTTTGCCACCTCTAGTAGTTAGTCCAAGAAGAAGAGCTAAGCAGTTTCTACTAGTACTAAACATGGGAGCCAACATCCCTCCAAGAAATTATATGAGCTAGAACACTGGTAGCCCCTTAATCCTCTAAACGCCACCAGCTATTTGGGATCCTATTCCAGGAAATGCTCTAAAATCTCTACCCAAATTTAGTGGGAAAGACTCAAAGACACCCATGGAGCATCTTCAAGATGTATCAGATGTCTATGCCATACATGCTGTCACAAAGCAAAATGTGGTCTTAAGATTGTTAGCAACCTCATTCAAAGGAAAGGTGGTAGAATGGTATCAGTCTTTGACCCCAAACACCATTTCTACATGGGACCATCTTGGAGATATATTTTTTGAAAGATTTGAAGAGAAGGGTGATAATTCTTCCTTGTTACAGCAATTGATCACTATTCAGAGGGGACCACAAGAGGACATGACTAACTGCAATACCAGATTCCAGAAAACTTGGGATAGAATCCTTGTTACGGCTAAACCACCACCTGGTATGGCCATAGTATTCTATCTCAAGGCTTTAAATTTAGATATATCTATCATGATTCAGTCACTAGGAGGACACACTTTGTCGGCAGCCTATGACCTTATGGTCATAGCTTAAAATCATTTAATTGATGCCTGAAAGCTACCTCTAAGGCCTCCCATGCCTATGTTCCCAAAAATCTCCTTGCCTTTACCTCAAGAGGTTCTAAAAGCTGTCAACCCCCCTGTGTCTATGTATACTTACCCCTCATCATCTGTGAAGTAACTAATCCCTGCTTAGTCATCCAAGATGGATGATATCAAAAGTATGCTAAGGACATTCTCCAATGAGTTGATTAATATGAAGAGGCAGAAAAACACTTTCCCTAAGCCTCCTTATCAAGGCTATCAAGGGAATAGGTTTTCATCCCAACCAAACCAGTATTAAGGCCTTCCAAGGCAAACCAACAATCAAACAACAAATCAATTAGTTGTTTTTCCCACACCCTCACACACCATTCACCCCAACTCAAATAGGGAAATGGTTCTAGGTCAGAATAATTATGTGGATGATAATAATGCTTTGTGTTTTCCTTGCAATTATGCTAACACACCCAGAGATTGTCCTAGGGGCAACTTGTAGCAAAGGGTAGCTGAGCAGAGGAGAATGGATGGCCAGTTTGCTAGTACCAGTAGTAGTCAAGCATACCAGTGTCATGGCATGTAAAATTTAGTTCTAGTGGCTCAAATACAAGGAATGTCATTGCAACAGGAGGAAGAGATAGCCCCAAAACATGCTTTGTTCTCATGGGTTTAGGATGAAGAAATAGTCTTTTTAAACAAAGCATCCACCTCCCAAAGGCCAGTAGTGCAATCCGACTACTATACCAGGTCAAAGAGGAGAATGGTGGAGCAGGCCAAGATTGCAAGTGGTCAAGTCAAGAATAATCATTCATCTCAATGTCAAAAGAATGCCACTATTATACAAGAAGCACCTCAACCAGTACAAGATCAAGGGATCCCTGTCTAGATTCAAGAAAAGACAAGCTATGCATTTCCAAAAAAATCAGTCTTTGGTGTTGGTCAATGTAGTGGACCAATTAAAGAGGACTCTAGCATAAGTATCTATATGGGATATCTTGGCTATCCCTGAGCAAAAGACATTACTGTAGGAATCTTTGCAAGGGTAAATAGTGCCCAAAGGTACTATTACCAAGGGAGGACCTGCTGGAAAGGAAAAGCTCAAAGACTCAGTTCCTCCAATGACAACAACCTTCATGAACAATGCAACACAAGTAAGTAAATCCAAGCTAGAGCCTTTATATTTGACTCTGATAGTTGGAAAGAAACTTATGCATAATGCATTGATAGATTTAGGACCTAGCACAACTATGATGCCTAAAAAAATAGCTGATGCCTTGAAAATAAATTATGAACCCCTCACAAAAAGAGTTATGCAGCTAGATGGCAAAATAGTGCAAACCATAGGGAGAATAAAACAACTCCCCTTTAAATTATACACATGTCCCAATGTAATTGTCAACTAGGATATAGTTGTCATAGATATCCCTCCTATATTTGGTTTATGTTTATCCAGAGACTTTACAACAAAAATAGGAGGATACATGTCTCTTGACTGGTCTCACCTCATCCTGTGAACCATATATGGTTCAAAAATGAAGATTTTATCTAAACAACTATCCAAAGACCACATCACCAATGAGCTAACAACAAGATTAGAAGTAGATCATACCATGATAAATAAAGAGGAAAGAAATTTTGTTGAAGAACTGGGCGACTAGATCGAGCATGATCAAGAAGAAGAAAATAGTTAGTTGTTGGCTATGATGCATAGTGACCCGTATGGGAACTATGATTCTAATGGCTTGGGAATGTATGTCATTTTTGATGAGGATCAGGTGATCCCAAATGTTATAATTGAAGAGGCACCTATTGCTCAAGATTTAGAGGTTTGGACTTTGAATTTTGATGGGGTCAGAAGTAAACATTGTGCTGGAGTAGGAATCCATCTTACTGTTCCAAATGGTGATAAAATTTTAAGGGTTATCCGATTTCAATTTGCTTTCACTAATAATGATGCAAAATATGAATCTCTAGTACATGGGCTCCTATTAGCCAAGAAAAAGGGGATAAAAAACCTAAGAGTAAGAGGAGATTCAGAATTAGTGGTGAAGTAAATATGGGAAAAGGTAGTGGCCAAGAATGTGAGAATGAGGTCCTACAGGCATAGGATTTGGGATTTGATAGAGGATTTCGATGCCTTCAATATTGAAATCATTCCTAGAATTCAAAACACTGAGGCTGATAGGATGCCTCAAATTGGCTCATAGTTTAACCCAATGACTGGCCTATTGGTTAACAATGAGTCAGTGAAAGTTATAGTGAGGCCAACCATCCCAGACAATGATGAAAATTGGAAAGTGTTTGAAAATGATGCTCAGGTAGTCTCTTTCTTATAGTAATTAGATGAGTTTATAGATCAGTTGCAAACTAAAATTAAAGAGGCATATGGTGATCAGGTTATTCAATTAAGGACTAATAAGATCCCCAAAGGATTGATCACCTTAGAAAATTTATTTGACCCAGAAGATGTAAGCATGGGAAAGAAAAGGTTCTAAGTAGATGAGGCAGACTATTTTGAGGTAGAGGTGAGTGCCAGGAAGAAACAAAAGGTTGGGAATTCTAAAACTCAAAAGGAAAAGGAAAAACTAATTGAATTGTGTCAGAGATATGACAAATTCATAGCTTGGAGCTATGACGACATTCATGGATACAATAAAGACATTATCCAGCATACAATAGAGTTGACTAAAGGATCCAAACCCATCAGGCAGAAATAGAGGCCAATAAATCCAAGGATTGAGCCTCTAATGGTAGATGAGTTGTAGAAGCTTTTAAATTCAAAGATAATATTCCCAATCAAATACTCAACCTGGGTATCAAATCTGGTCCCAGTTAGGAAAAAGAATGGAGACATGAGACTGTGTGTAGATTTCAGGGATCTAAATAGAGCATCTCTAAAAGACCACTATCCCTTGCTCTCCATGGAACAAATTCTATAAACTATGGTTGGATCAGAGAGGTTTTCTTTACTTGATGGTTTCTCTAGGTATAATCAGATCTGGCTCACTAAAGAAGATCAATATAAAACTGTTTTCACTACCAAATGGGGGACATTTTCCTATGTGAAGATGCCATTTAGCTTATCAAATGTAGGAGACACCTTTCAATGAGCTATGGATATAGCCTTTGGTGATATAATAAACAAGGTCATCTTGGTTTATCTGGATGGTCTCACTATTTTCTCAAAAAATGCTGATGATCATTTTGATCATTTGGACTCAACCTTCAAGAAATGTTAGGATTTTAGGATATCATTGAATCCCAAGAATTGTATTTTTGTTGTACCTTAGGGTAAACTATTGGGGCACATAGTATCTAAGGAAGGAGTTTCTATAGATCCTAAGAGAATCATAGCTATAATGAACCTACCTCTTCTAGCCAATAAAAAGGCAGTCAAGTCCTTTTTAGGAAAGATCAATTTTGTCAATAAATTCATTTCTGATTTTGTAGGCTTGGTTAGACCAATGACACTCTTGCTAAAAGATGACCTAGTCTTCAAGTGGACTACAAAAGTGAAGCAAGCATTCGAAGAGGTCAAGAAGGCTATCTCAGTAGCCCCAGTGCTCAAGAACCCAGAGTTTTCCAAACCCTTTGTAATATATGTCTATGGAGGAGAGTCGAGTATTGATGCCATCCTTACTCAAAAGAATGACGGGCTAGAAAGGGAACACCCAATATCCTTCTTCTCAAGAACTCTCAAAAAGTATGAGACTAGGTACAATTTTGTGGAAAGACAGGCCTATGCCATGGTAAAATCCCTCAAGAAATATAGGCATCTGATATTAGGGAACAAGATGTTGATACTTGTAGCTCACCTAAGTGTCAGGGAATATATCATGGAGGGGGAAATTATTGAGAAAAGAGCCAATTGTATCACTAAGATCCTTGAATATGATGTGGAGGTCAGACCCACCAAGCTGGTCAGAGGAAGGGGGCTGTGCCAATATATAACCCAAGAGCTTGAAAAGATGTTACCTAAGGAAGCAGATTCGGAAGGAGAAATAGAGACCGTGTTAAAATTACAAGAGTTTGAAGAGGAATCTTGGGTCACAAACATGATTCAATTCATGAAAAATGGTGTTTATCTGAGAGAACTCCCTTGAAACAAGATGAGATATTATAAGATACTAGGAGTTCATTTTGTTTTAATTAAACAAGTCCTTTTTAGAAGAAATTATGATGGGAAATTATTACGATGTGTAGAACAGGCTGAAGCCCAAAGGATACTACACGAAATGCATCATGGAATATCAGGGGGACATTTTTTTTCAAAGGCCATAGCCATAAAGATAACTAAGGTAGGGTATTTTTGGCCTACTTTATTTGCAAATTGTTATCAGCTGGTTAGAAAATGTCAATCTTGCCAGTATTATATGGGAATGAGGAGGAATGTAGCCATGCCCCTTAGTCCTATAGTTGTGGATGATCCTTTCACTCAATAGGGTCTTGACTTCATTGGGATGATAAATCCAATGTCTAGCATGGGTCACAAATGGATATTAACTACGACAGACTATTTCACCAGATGGATCGAAGCAGTCCCACTTAAGGAAGTAACAAAAAATGTGATCCTAGATTTTCTAAGAGGAATCACTACTCACTTTGGGGCTTCTCACACCATCATTTCATATAATGCTAAAGCATTATTGGGGTTTAAGGTATCTGACTTCACCTTGAGACATGGAATATATCTAAAAACTTCATCTAACTATTACCCTCTAGGTAATGGTCTAGCAGAATCAACCAACAAGAACCTGATAAGACTCATCAAAAGAATAGGGGTAGATCATCACAAAGAATGGCATAAAGTGCTTAATCTAGCACTATGGGCTAATAAAATCATGCCCAAGCAGGTGATCAAAATGTCTCCATATGAATTGGTATATGGAAAGTCAGTCGTGATTCCCCTAAGCTTGGAAATCCTTGCTCTTCAGCTGATTAAATAGATTGAAATTGAAGAAAATGGCCCCATGTAGGTTAGACTCGCAGAACTTTTAGAGGTTTAAGAAAAGAGGGATATGGCCCATGATTCATTGATCAAGCATTAGGGAATGGTTAATAATTGTTTTGATAAAAGGACTTCGAATCCTAATTTTGAAGTGGGCATGATTGTTTTAAAATGGGATGCACGGGCTGCCAAGCCGGGTCAACATACCAAATTTGAAGCACTATAGACTGGTCTATATATAATTTGCATGTGCAAGCAAGAGAATTCTTTTGAGCTAGAGTCGATGGAAGGAGAACCTAAAGATATTCTTTTAAATGGAATCTATTTAAAACATTTCAATTGACTTAGGTCTCTCATGTATTTTAGTTAAATAGTTTCCCTTTCTCACATTATTTTCTATTGTTTTCCCACTTTGCTTTTGAATAAGTGTTTTAAACATATGTCGACGACTCTTTTGAAGCTGTAATTTTCATAATTTTGATATAGCGAGAGGTGGAGTTTTCTTTTTGAGTAGGCTCAAAAGTCCTGATGGTCACCAATAACTATAGAGTAAATTTTACTCTACGTTGCATTCAAATTTTTAGGCGAGCACCACAATTTTGGTTCCTCCACACCTTGGGCAAAGCAGCAAAATTTTGAAGCAAAGGGCCAATTCATTTTGCCTAAGAATCCAAGTGCAGCAAAAGTTTTCAAGTGTCACGCTTTGAGTGTGGGTCCTTTTCCCCTTTTGTTTCCTTTCATTTCATTATTGGCCTAAGTTTTGAATTCAAGTGGAGGTCACCAAGTGTCAATCTGCAGGAGATGAAGCTAGACAGCTGGCATCCTTCAAACACCTTTTTGTAACTTTTTGGAGAACTACAAAATGTGCCACATATCCAGTAGTAGTTAAGTGAAACACACCATGTGTTAGCATCAATATCTCATAAGGGCACCCATGTTTTCTTTTTGACAAAGACTTTTAACAAGCTAAGTAGTAGAGAGAGCAAAAAGCAGCAGGTGGCAGTTGTGGAGGCCCTGACCTACCTTTTTGAAGAAGCAATGGAAGCCACCACGTGTCATCATTCAGGAGACTTTAGTCCAGTGCTTTTGTTTAATGCATAAAGGTGTCATTTCATTTTGCTTAAATACTAAAGTGTAGCGGAAGCTGCCAAGTGTCACCTTCTAGGTCCCTTGCCATATACCGCCAGAAGGAGAAGCAAAAGATGCCACATATCTTCCTAGGAGTAGCAGAGGTCACCACGTATCAACCTTTGAGAAACCATCTTGAGCCTAACTACCAAATAAATATTGTGGTGGGTCCTGGATGATATTTCCAAGGATCGAGGAAGTGCCGAGTGTAAACAAGTGAAGACTGCCACGTACATCCATCCTTTCTTAAAGGTTGCTCGAGCAAGGAATGCAGTGAGTTTTGTTTTGATAAAACTACAAATCATCAAGAAAATATAAGTGGCCAAGTGTCATCCTCCGGTGTCTTCTAAGACAAAAGGAGAAAAATTTCATAAATTGACTAAGTGTCCTCTTCTATTTCAATAGAACAGAGTGCCCGTCTACCTGTTACAGTGAAAATGGAGGGAAATTTGGTGAGATTTATTCCTAATAGATCGAATAGTGCACTAGGTAGATTTTTGGGGATTTCAAGTATTAATGATGCTATCTGTTTGCCCCCTATAAAAAAAGGCAGAGTAGACAGTTGAGTGGCCAAATAGGTGATGGAATGAAGAATTTTAAGTGCAAAGAGAGGTACTAGAAAGGGATTGCCATGCCACAGTTAGGGTAGTTCTTGATAAGATTAGGATGCATCTAAGGCATTGAATGCACCATCTATTTTGTCCCTATGAGTGAAGGATGGAAGAGAATTGCGTGAGAAGGGGAGTGATGGAAGGAAACAATTGAGGCTATAAAAGAAGAATAATTGTAAATTAAAAGGGGGAATATTTTTGATGGTTTAGACTTCTTGTAATTTTGACCAGTAATATCATTTTCTCTTGTCTTGATTTTGTAAAGTTGTAAAAGTTGATATAATCATGCATGTTTCTGTGCCCTTTATGTGGCTAAATGAATTAAAGAAATTTAAGCTCCATGCCTTGGTTGGTGTTACCTATGTCATTTACACATTAGTCTATGTTGTAGATTTGCTAGTGTTGTGATTGGAAATGTTATTTGCTTTTGTCTCATTTTCTAGAATCTGAATTTATACATAACTGTGCATAAATTCTACACCTCTTATGTGATTGAAGGGCTTTATTAAAAATATTGAATACTATGCCTTTATTGATAATTCTTGTATCTCAGCAAAAGACTCCCCTGTAGTGAGTGATAGGACCAAAGTTTTCCAAAGTTCTGACACAACTTGTCAGATTTAAGAGCACACATGATTACCAATGTATAAGCAACTTAAACATGTGGAAATACCCAGAAGAAAAAATAACTATCAATGAGAAATAACATAGAATATGAGAGGCAACACA
The DNA here is from genome assembly GCA_037957365.1 of Torreya grandis. Classification (NCBI taxonomy): domain Eukaryota; kingdom Viridiplantae; phylum Streptophyta; class Pinopsida; order Cupressales; family Taxaceae; genus Torreya; species Torreya grandis. The sequence continues at coordinate 1,703,180 of JARHVA010001934.1, read as the reverse complement.
CAATTGTATTCAACTCATTACCAAGGAAATTACAATAAAGAGATCACACTCTTCTTCCACCTCTACAAGGCCTTCCACACCTCAAGGGCTCCAACTAATCTTCCCACCTGAGTAATCTTCTCTCATAGGTCACAACACATAGCTAACACAAGCTGTTGTTCACCTCATTATACATCTGGTACAACTGAGTATGAACTGGTACTCTAAGTAGATCTAACCATGATCTTGCTCCTGATGTATTGCTATCACCTTGGATCTTGCTCCCCTGGCAATCTCTATTTGACCCTCACATTCACACACCCCAGTAGACCACCCCTGATCTTACTTATCACATGTAGATCTCCACCATGATCCTACAACACCCTGCATATCAAAACCTGATCTTACATACATGGGGAATCCTACTTGATTCCACCATGGGAAGAACTCTCCAAGCTCCACACTTAGTTCTCCATAGTTATTCACTTAAAAATATAGCCCATGAGTCTATTATATAGATCTCATGGATACACTAATTTAGACAAGTAGCTCAAAGACTTGAATTGGTCTTTATCATGCAAACTCTGCGTTCACTTAACTGACTATTCGTCAATAGTAATTCTGACCACCACAGGTGATCGATGTCAGTCCTTGCCTGACTGGAGGTGATCGATGCCAGCCGATCTCCTGCCGATGCCAGTTTCCTTTTGCACTTACCTAACCGACATCGATTGTGGCCTACCGACGCCGGCAACTGTCAAGCTGTGAAGACCTCCCTATTTGCCTTAGGTGAAGCTTTTAGCTCCACACCCTAACAATCTCCCACTTGGAGATAAAGAGCTGCACCTATACCCATACCAGTACTCTATCTAATCTACATCCTGGCTTATAATCCTCTTCAAGCTCCCACTTGAAGACAACCCACCACACTCCTTGTGGTGTTAATCTTGTGCCTAAATTTCTTCATCCTTAGCTTACCTTCTTCTGCCATTGCTATACTCCCACTCAATCAGAAACCCTATGAATGACTTGTAATCAACAAACCACTAACCAGATCTAGCCATCTATTAGTCAAACTCGCTCTGAGAACATCCAACCTCGCTCTGATACCATTTGATAAGACCAAAGTTTCCCAAATTTCTAACACAACTTGTCAGATTTAAGAGCACACATGATTACCAATGTATAAGCAACTTAAACATGCATAAATACCCAAAAGAACAAATAAATATCAATGAGAAATAACATAGAATATGAGAGGCAACACACAATTGTATTCAACTCATTACCAAGGAAATTACAATAAAGAGATAACACTCTTCTTCCACCTCTATAAGGCCTTCCACACCTCAAGGGCTCCAAGTAATCTTCCCACCTGAGTAATCTTCTCTCATAGGTCACAACACATAGCTAACACAAGCTGTTGTTCACCTCATTGTACATCTGGTACAATTGAGTACAAATCGATACTCTAAGTAGATCTAACCATGATCCTGCTCCTGATGTATTACTGTCACCTTGGATCTTGCTCCCCTGCTGATCTCCATTTGACCCTCGCATTCACACACCCCAGTAGACCAACCCTGATCTTACTTATCACAGGTAGATCTCCACCATGATCCTGCAACACCCTGCATATCAAAACTTGATCTTACATACATGGGGAATCCTACTTGATTCCACCATGGGAAGAAATCTCCAAGCTCCACACTTAGTTCTCCATAGTTCTTCACTTAACAATACATCCCATGAGTCTATTATATAGATCTCATGCATATACTAATTTAGACAAGTGGCTCAAAGACTCGAACTGGTCTTTATCATGCAAACTCCATGTTCACTTAACTGACTGTTTGTCAATAGCAGTTTTGACCACCACAAGTGACCGACATTGGTCCCTACCTGACTGGAGGTGACTGATGCTGACTGATCTCCTACTGATGCTGGTTTCCTTATGCGCTCCCCTGACCAATGTCGGTTGTGGCCTACCGACGCTAGTGACTGTCAAGCTATGAAGACCTCCCTATTTGCCTTAGGTGAAGCTTTTAGATCCACACCCTAACAGTGAGCCTCTATTTCTATTATTCCAATCATTTACATTGATCATGCACCAATCTGCTCTTAAATGTAATTAAATCATATAATAGTTTCTCTGTGCTCAAGTTAGGATTAGGATTACACTCAGGTACATCACCATAGTTAGGTTTCAATTCTTGCATTTGTGTTTCTATTTAATCTCTTATCCCTTTTCTCCAATACCTGATACAAAACAAGAGACCGACTTCTCTAAAATCTGGAGGTTGTTTCAAGCCGCATCATCCCACATCTTGAAACTTCCCATTGTTGTTGATTAAAATCAAGTGCAATTTTTAGGCATCAACACACTACTTGTAGTGATGGATATATCATCAACATATACAATGAGAATCAATAGATCATCACTAGACACGTTTACATAGAAATTTGGTTTAGAGTTACACCTTTTGAAACTAGACTCCCTAAGGTATGTATCTATCTTCATATACCAGGATTGAGGAGCCTAATTAAGCCCATAAAAGGACTTGATCAACCTAAATACAGGATTTTCCTTATCAAGAACATAAAATCCCTATGGTTGAACCATGTAGACTTCCTCCTATACATCTCTATTTAATAAAGCATTCTTGACATCCATTTGGTGTACCTACCATCCAAACTGAATAGTAATAGAAACAATCAAATGAAAAGTTACCATATTTGTAGTAGGATAAAAAGTCTCCTCATAATCAACCCCTTCCTCTTGTGCATAAAATTTGTAAACAAGACTGGCTTGTGTTTGTCCAAGGAACCATCTACTTTGCATTTTACCTTGTAAATCCATTTACAACCAATGGATTTATTTCTTGGTGGTAGATCCATGAGCTCCTAAATATTATTTTTAATCAAGGAATCACATTCCAATTGCATGGTTGATTCCCACTCATGCTCCCCTTTATCCTTTGAAAAATAATTAGGCTCAAATACATTTGAAATATTAGTTGTTATAGAAAAATTTCCATGCTCATCTTTATCACCAAACTGCTTTCCTAATATCAATCTTCTTCCTTCCACACCTTGTGGAAAGTATCCTTCCTTTAGTGCTTCTATTGTGGTAGAATACCACTTTGGCTTTTTTGGTTATTTTTTTGGAACCTCACAATTATTTATAGAAATTACCTCACTAGAATGTAATTCCATTGATGAACTATAATCCTACTCAACTTTCACACAGCTTATAATAGAATCATTAAAAAAATAATGATTCAATATCAGAAACTATACCAATTATTGTGAAGTATGGCATCTTTTTATTTACTATGACATCTCTATTTACCACAACTTTGTTAATAGAAATATCAAGTAATTTTTAGTCCTTTGACTACTCACTTTATCCAACAAACATGTATGCTTTGCTTTTTTCATCTAAGTTACTTCTCTTTTGACTAGGAATAACTGTAAAAGCTACACAGCCAAAAATTTAGAAAGCACTTACATCTAGAGTTTGACCTAACCAAGCCTCCTCTAGAGTCATATTCTCTAATGATTTTATAGGACTTCTATTAAAGACAAACACTACCATATTCATTTATTCTACCCAATATCTATATGGTACATTTCTACTGTGGACAATACAATGAGCCATGTCCATCACCATCTTATTTCTCCTTTGCACAACTTTGTTTTATTGCAGAGTATAACATGTAGTATATTGTCTATGTATGCATTCAATGGCATAAAACTCCTTTTAATATTTTGAGATGAACTCACCCCCATTATCCATTCTAAGAGATTTCACTGACCATCTTGCCTAGTTTTCAACCATAGCTTTCCAAGTAAGGAAGTTAGAAAATTAATCAAATTTATTCATTAGAAAGTATACCCATTTTTTCCTATAGAAATCATCGAGAAAAAAAAATAATGGGCTCTAGATTGGGTAGGTGTTTGCATTAGAACATGCAAATCTACATGTACCAAATCCAATACTCCCATATCCCTTGAAGCTTTACCAACATCAAATGAATGTATAAATTTCTTCTAAAACTAACATCCAGTAGATACATGATGACTATCCCAAATATAAGTAATCCCCTTAACCATCTTAGTCTTGCTCAATGTATTCAAATATTGGAAATTCAAATGCCCATACGTTTCATGCCATAGTGAAATTTATTATCAACCACATCAAGTACACTTTCCTTTGCCCTCTATAGATCTTCAAGATTATACAAGCCTTTCTCACCAAACCCAACAATAATAATCTTGTTATCTATGGTAGTAAATAAACATTGTTATCCTTAAAACTTTAAAACAAATTAAGATTTTGAAGTGATCTCACTAATCAAAAGTAAATTTATGTTCATATCAGGCACATACCTAACATTATTAAATATATACCAAATTTCACCATTAAAACTAATCTAAACATTACCATATCCTTTCATAAAATTATTTCTATCATCTCCCAAAGATACATATTCATTATTACTATCATTTTTAACAAAATCCACATACCAGTCCTTATGGCATGTATAATGTCACGATGCCCCTAAATTAAATCACCAAGCTGGATCCATTACATAATTACCATTGTAAGCCATGAGATCAAAATCAAGGGATGTTTCCTCACCTTCACCTTTTGCTACATTCGCATGATGAGATTTATTTCTAAGGTTAGGCATATCCTATTGTATTTTCCTACAATATTTATTAAGGTGACCAAGTTACTTACAATAAAAACATTTCCACTTATATATATTATTAGAACCACTTATTTGTAAATTTTCTATTGTGTATAACTATTAGTTTTACCAAATTTCTTACCCTTTCCCTTGATGAATAATTCACTCTCTATATAAGTAGATGTAGACAACATTGTTTGTTCCTAATATTTCTCCTTCTGTAATAACAATGTGGACAACTTTTAAAATCCCAAAGTTTGTATCTTAGAAATCATGTGCAAGGACTCTATAAATTAATCAAATGAAGGTGGAATATTTTTCATAACTAGAGCAATCAAATCTTACTCATCAATAGGCTTTTGTATAGCCTTTAACTAATCATTGATGTCTTTGATCTAAAACAAAAACTCAAAAATAGATCCACCTTCCTACATATTAGTAGAAAACAAAAAATTCTTTAGATAAAATACCCTACCATATATAGATGCATGGTATTTAGAATTAATATGAGTCCACAAAGCTAATGTAGTGGTTTCATTTCTGACCTCTTATATTAGATTATCTACTATTGACAGTTTTAACAACATAAGAGCCTCATGATGATGTTTATCATAGTCATCATAATCAGTGGTAGGACTTTGCTCTTTATCAAGCACTATTTAATCAAGGTTCTGATACTCAAATATTATCATAACCTTATGACTCCATGAACTAAATTTCTTTCCTATCAATTTTTGAGAATCTAGTAGTAATAGGTGTTAAATACTAGCCATTTGACCTAGTTTTTCATGAAAATAATTAAATCAAAAAAACTATAATGACTTTTTTAAAAATTCCTTCTACACATGGATTATATATTGAAACTAAAAAACTCTACCATTTTTTAGCAACAAACTCAATACCATTTTGAATATCTCAAATTTTATGTCACTAAAATAATTAAATTGGGAAACCTACAACTCTAATTTAAAAAATCAACTAGCTGACATTCTGCTCAAAAACTTCTGGAGCATCCACTTTCAAACCTAGCATGCTTCTCAATTCTTTCTCCATCCACATCTAGATAAAAACCCTAGAAAATGGTGAAATTTTTAAATTTCCAGATGCTTCTATGATTATTAATTAGTGATAGGTTCCCAATAACCCCTATTGGCTAAAGTTTTGATTTATTTCAATTAAAAAAATTAAAAATAATTGAAATAATAAAACTTTAGGCTAAAAATTTCATGAAAATAATCAACCAATTAAAAAATTGTCATACCTGTAAAACTTTAGGCATAGATTCTGAGCTTGTTTCTCAGCCAAATCATAAATCGTATGCACCATTATTTAAGTTGTGAATTAACTCACATTTTAGACTTTTATTTCACTAAAAATGATCAAGATTTGAATTTTTATCCTCTCCCCTAAACTATAATGCATTGTGCACCATATGGCCTACCCCCCAAAAAAAAATAGGCTCCTTAAATAGCCTAAAACTGATTCCTCTAACCCTCTTTTGATCTTCTCAGGTAGAATTTTGGTCTTTAGGTTGAGCTTACATAATTTTGTCTCTACTCTGGATCTCCACTAGGTACATGAAGCTCCTCCCTGGTAAGACACCAACCTCTCTAACTTCCATAGACCTCCACTCAGGCTTTAAAAACCATGCGATCTAAATACCATATTAGATCGAACATAGAGATTGAAAAGAGAACTAGATTGCATTACACAACACATATTTATAAACCATAGATGAAGGCCTATTAAATAAGAAAAGAAATGAACCACTTGATAGACATGGAAAGGGTGGGTGAAATTACCAATGTTAGATACCATGAAATAACTAAGTTTGATTAAAAAAATACTAACCTCTTAACCAAAACGCTAGGGAAACTAACCAAAAGACCTATTACCTTAGTCAATAACCCAAGGTCAATAAATAATAATGCAAACATTGTGATCCTAGTCCCATATTCTTATACAAAATTCATCATGTTTTTCTCAATCATTATTTTCTTCTATCCCATTTCTAGGGAGAACTAAATTTGGCCTAATGTTTTTATTAGATATCATGTCCATGTAACTATGTAGGCAATGTCCATTTTCCTAGTACATTTGGAGATAGCTTGACCACCCCTTCCTTTTCTTCTATCCCCCATTCCTTTTTATTTTTTTATCTTTTATATGCAAGGGGAAATGTTCATTATCCTATTTATGTCATTTTATTTGTACTAACATTCTGATTAACCATTATCTGTTTGTTATTTCTCTTTTTTTCGTTCCATTTCTTTTCCTTTTTTGGTATTTTTTTTTTTTGCCTATTTGTTTGTTTTCTTATTGTGCCTTAATTTACTCTATGTGTATTCATTGGGTTATTCATTGTGTATTATTATTGAATCCATCCATATTCATACATCCACATTATCATCATGGTTTTTATCATTGATTCATTATTTTTAATTAAGTATTGGATCATGTGTCAGTCCATATGTAGATTTTGGCCAAGTTATCATGGTGTTCTATCACGATACCTACCATCACATGCTATAAGCTATAAGAGTCTACATGGAAATGAGGAAATAATATATCTCCTTGGCACTAATACCATTCTTGATCTAATCCAAATCATATCCTACATAGAGTAAATAAATAACAAAATAATTTTCCTCCTTACTAGTTTGGGCATGCCTCTCCCTACTTGCAGATTGCCCAAATTCATCTTTCTCCTCTGTATCATATTTTCCACTATCAGGGTACAATGTTTATAATCACCTCTGGGAAAATCATTATATACCATCCTACTCATGCTACCAATTATTCTAATTGCCTTTAGCTAAATCATTATATTTCCATCCATTTGAAGTTTGATGATTATAATTTCTAATGGGCAAATCATTCTCTTTCTTCTACCCAATTAAGGCATGTTTTAATTATGATAATGATTATAACCACCTTTTATAAAATCATTCTCTTGTTACCCTAAGCTTTTTTCAATGATTATAACCACCTTTAGGCAAATCATTACCTTTTTTATCCTACTTATGTCGATGATTATAACTACCTATGGTGAAATCATCATGTTTTTCTTCCCCATTGGATAATCTCCATATGCCATTGATTATAACTACATCTAGGCAAATTAGTCCTTTTCCACCCCATTTCATCTTTTTAGTCCACTATTTTCTTCCTTTTGAAGGACTAATTATCAACCGCTTTGTCAACTACTCCCTTGAGGGGGAACCTAAAGTTCATCCATTATCATTGAATTCATATCCATACAGGATATTTTCATTATTTAAGAAGATGTTACTATGCCTATAGCTTAATATGCCTTCCTAAATAGGAGAAAATTATAAACACCTAAAAATGGCCACCACTGGTCTTCAATCAGACTTCAAATCAATTATTACCAACCATTGAAAATTAATCCTAAGAATAATTAAACATCCCAAATGTTATTGTGCATCATTTTTAAAATCTAAGAATCACATTGAGACATTCCTAATTGGGGTATCCTATCGTATGCAGCCATAACCTCTCATATATTCATCCCTAATCATCCTATGGCATCATAATAGTCAATTTGGCCTAATAACCTATTAAGTGGGGCACTTGAAATTAAAAAAAATCTTGAAAAATTCTAAATGGATAATCAAAATTAATTAATAATCTATATCAAATTAAGAGGCTAGTTGAATTACCCATGTGAAATTAGTGAATAACTAAAAACTGATATTCAAAAAAATGAAATATCCTAACTTTTCATGATTACCATTACGAGTTGTTAATCCCTTTGAAAATATACTAAAATATCTCATTTTGGAGAGCCATGCCTATTCATTACAAATCATTATTACTTGATAAATATTAACTCTATTGGGGTTACATTTGACTCACTTAGGTTAGGTTTCAATCCAATATAAGCCTTAACTCTACCTTGACTCACCTTGGGTTGGGGTTAGTTCTTAATCCTATACATACAAGCCCTTGCCTATTGAATTTTGAGCTTGGATATTGTACAGTTATAATGTAGTTTTTGTAGCATGAGATTCATATCAATAATTTTAAAATTCCAAAAAATAGAGATAAGATACATCAAGACATCATAATCCATGGTTCCAAGGAGAGGAGTTACACAACCTCCATTGCCAAAGACTCTTTGAAGCACAAACTGAGAAAACCACTCAAAAATGCATTTATAGATCTCAAGGAAGGTAAAATATTATGTGTCTTTTGAATTTTAGTTGTGATTTCATTTATATTTTGTTCAATAATCTCACCCCTAAGATATATACTTGTAAGTGTTAGTGTTAGTATGTTTATTTGAGTTATGTTTACTTTAACTAACATATTACTAATCTTCCTTCTTGGATTCTTATGATCATAATCTAGACCTAATTTTGAATCATATACCATACCCAAGCTTGAAGACCATGAAAAACAAGTATAAGGATAAGTATCCGCCAATCCTGGCTATAAAATCACTTGACAAACATAGAGAAAATTGAGGTGACAAGTCTACAACAATGATGTCTTATAAAATTGAGAGCTTGGGATAAGAATGAAGGGTAATTTGTAAGTTTTTGATAAGGCCAAATGTTATTTTAGTTTATAAATACAATTTAAATTCAACATTGGAGTTAGGCTCATATACCAAATTCAAACTAACATCCACTAGCTTAGGGATAATTGAATTTCTTTCCCTATCATTAAACAAGTAATTATGGACCAGAAGTCTCTAATGATCCAAGAGGTAAGAAAATGAGATAGAGTGATTGAATTAGCTAGATGTTATTGATTTTCAAGGGTGATTTTATGATATACAAGGGCTTGGTATTCAATTTACTTCTATTGCCTAAGACAATCCTTCAAACTATCTCTTTCCTCTTTTAGCTTCTCCATCTCTAAGCCCAAATCACTATATCTTGGTTTAGGCTAATTATAAATAACTTCATTATGATACCATGATTTATTAGGAAGATAAGAGGGTTTACATGTAGGTGAAGGAGGTTCATAATGAGGTTGGCAATCTTGGTATTAAGGATGCTCATTATAGGGATTATAGGGGTAAGCATAAGGTTGATAAGGGTCATAATGGAGTTGATGTGGGTCATAGGGCTATTTATAATGACGTGAATTATAGAATTTTTCCCCATAGGTAACCATAATTCATGATGAGCCACATTCATAATAATATAATGGATTTTCTTACCCTTGATCTGATGACTTGTGTTGCCTTCTAATATGAAACCTAAATGTAAGTCCACTTTTCAAGAGGTTGAAGCTCTCTAAAATGACTAAAAAGATAAAAATGAGTGTTGGTTGAATCTAGTCCCATTGGGTGTTCCATAATTTTTATCAACCTAATTTTTACCCTTTGAAGGATATTTTTCAATTCAACTTCAAATTTAGACTAGTATGGGAATGACCCAAAGGTTGTGGGTAACCTTGTAATTAGACTAAACCTCTAGATTATGGGGATAGCTCCCTTGGTACATAAATTGTGGCTTAGAATCACTAATACATACTAATATTGGGGTGAAAAGGGATATAACTGCATAAAATAAACCTAATATAATGGGTGGTGATGCACCAATATGATCATTCATCCACTCAATTTGGACTCCTAACGACACTAGTGAACCAAAAATAAACTAAAGCACTATCTACATAACTCTTAAACAATAATATTTCATATGAAGGTCATTAGGATTTATTATAAATTTGAGGTGAGAGGTCAGAGGAATATATTGAGGCACTTATATCTAGATTACAATTCAAACATGATCACCAACCTTTGATACTTCATGTAACCTGCATAAGATAACTTATCAGCATATAGGTATGGTAAGGACATGATAAGGGAATATTTATACCACTTATCACATCAAAATAATAATATACATACTATAAACCAATCATGGAGAATCTTCAATAGTCTATTCATCAATCCAATAGGTTCATTAAGTACAAAACTAGGTAGAGTTTCCTCATATCCAAGTGAGGGATATGTTGACAATTTTGACTTCATAGGTGAAGTTGTCACTCATGCCACTTTTAAATTTTATTTTTAGGATATTATTTACTTATTCAATCATAAAAATATCCATTGTATAAATTTTACATCAATTTTATCAGACTTTTCAAGTGATTATGGCATTTTTAGTGCCAAAAGGCCTATTTTGAGGCCATCCATACAATTATCAAGGTGAAATTGAGATTAAATAATATTAAAAGCATTATTTTTCCACTAAAAGGTGAAAAAAATATTTTAAATAGGTTTTAGGTCTCATAATGAAGTAAATCAATTTATCTCTCATATTGACCTCCTTGGTACCTCTAGAAGGGTAGTTTTCAAATGCTCGATAAAGATAGATGAGATACATTTAGGAAATAATAATTTTTATATTATTAGGGTTACTATAAATATTTAAATTATTTGAATAATTTTTCATATTGATGGCCTTTTATTTATGAACATTCACTAAGAGTGACAACAGGTCACTATGGCTTTTTCATCTGAGAGGGGTTTGTTCTTGTCTTTATTTTTCAAGCTCAGAAATAAATGGAGAAGAATGGTTTTTATTTATGATTTTATATTTCATGTATATAATTTTCATGTTGGTTTCATTATGTAACTCCTTCCAAGAAGGTACATATGGCACAAAACTAATTTCCTATAGTATCCTTGTGAATGGTCTATTTTGATAAATTTTGGAGCATAATTTGAGTTGTATAAAAGTTTATTAATATTTAGGGGTTATAAATTAAATGTATAAGTCATTTAAAACCTAATACATCCAAGCAAAGTTTCAAATGTCTCCATCTCGAGTACAATCTCCTTTGAGAGTTTAAGGTGAGTTAGTATCTTTAATAAGGTACAACTATATTTAATGAGACTAATTTTAGTGGTAAAGAGGTTATGAGTTAATGAAATATATTTTTAATAAAATTATATACATACAAGAATTATATAAAGTAAAAAGGTGACTAAATATTCTCCTAGGAGAAAAAGATTCTATTTAGAGCTTTAAAGGACTAAAATAACACTAAAGGACTATATGATATTGTGTTTTTAACTTATAAGACCTTAAAAAGGAATTTATACTCTTATGAATGTATTTTAAGGGTAAAAAATTAGGTTTAATAGTGATATATTCCCTTTAAATATATTAAAGTTCCTATTTTAGCTCTAAGGCTCATCAAAATCATGAAAAAGCTAACCTAAAACTCAATTTAGCAGACTTTAACGTAAGTTTGCATTATTTGAGGTAATAGGTTATTTATTGTTTCTATACTATTTTAACCTAATTATGGAAATTTAATGAATTATAAATGAATAATAAATCATCTATATACCTTGGATTTAGATTGAATGGTAAATTGATTGTTGATCTTAGTCTGTACAAGCATTAATCTCCACCTACATCCATGAACTATACCACATTCAATCAGGTTTCAAAGTGTGAGATTATTATTTTAGGGTATTAATATTTTAAATGAGTTATTATTGGTTTTAATAGAGCACCAAACACTTGGAAATCCATCTACAATCCAAACAAGTACAATGTACCTATAGTTATCCTATTATTGGTAAAAATAGTAAAGTAAAAGAGAGGTTAAAACCTAATGGAGTTGATGGGTTATTAATGAAATATATCAAGGAATATAGATAATTAAAAATTCCAAAAAAATATACATAAATTTTCTCTCTCACCTCTCTCTTATTTCAAACATATATGTAGGAAACAAAATGAACACCTACAATCAACTTGTAGTCCTAGTAGGAGCTCTAAGGTTAAGAACTGAGAGTATGAGACTTAAAGGTATGGTTGAGGGTTTTGATTAGTAAAAAAATAAAATAAAGAATTTTATTATTATAAATGTCATGAAGTACCTTTAATTTAAATAAAACCTTGAAACGGACCTACAACCAATGAAACTTATAGCCAAATATAAGCAAGGAAGAACATATTTAAGTCTCTATGTGACAAGAACTTTTTGAATATTGGGTTGAAGAGGTTATAGGATAATTATGAGATTAAAATTCAAGTTAAAAATATTATTTTTTTCAGTTAAAAATATGGATTATTAATCTAATTAAGATAGAGTAACAGTCCCCTCAGTCCATATAAATCACTAAAAGTCCACCTACAACCATGTCTATTTTCATGTATGTTGAAATAGACTTCATGGAGTAGTTGAGGTGTTTAAAAACATTGAAACATAATTGGATATTAAAATAGGTTAATAATTCATTGAATAGGATCAGGGTTAATATTTAAATATCAAAGTCCAAAACATAGTCAATACCCTCTACAAGCACCTACAACACTGTGCACACTACTATGTACTTAATAGAAAGATACAAGGTGATTTGAGGAGGTCATTGGTTGAAGTTTATCTTATTTGATAGTGACCATGAAATTATCAATTTTTTGTCTCTAAAAATTCATTACTAGTGAATTTTTATTTATAATCACATCTTTTATAATCAATTAGTCCTACAAAAGGTACCTACAGGCTATAAGTAAAGATGAGTTAGTTCTAAGCCTAGGAGGAGAGTAGACATTTTAGGTGATGTTTGAAGGTTATTGAAATAATATATATAATTAAATAAATATAATTATAAAATAATAATATAATTGAGGTAATATTTATTCCTAAACACAAAAATTTAGTCAAACATATATAGTCAAAGAATACAGTCCCCTTTGGAGATCTACCAACCCACTTACAAACTACATATGAGGAACATGTTTTCACTAAGTTGAAATAATTTATATTGAAGAGAGTGTGGATTAATTTATTATGACCTAAATTATGTTTTATTAAAGTTTCATAGAGTAAAAAATAGGGCAAACTCATTCTACTAACCTCTAGGGTTAATAATGCTTGTTAGTATACAAACCCTCAATGTGAGATATGAAGTTATATACCCACTTGAGAGGTAAGTTCCAATGGAGAATAATAATGAGTGATTTAATGGAGGATTATGAAATATTATAAGGATTTAAAGTTTTTTTTAAAGTTACTTATATGTTTTTTTACCCAAAATAGCTTTCCTAGGCCTTTTGCACGTAGGCAACCTAGTTTAGTCACGAAGGAAAATGATGTGTTGAGGCCTCTAAAGGCATGATAAAGATTTCAATTTTTTTATAGATTATGGTCATGATTTTATTTAAGTGTATATGGTATCTCCAATGTCATACCGTTAGTGGACATATCCTCATTTTTGTCTCAGACCTTGCCCACTCCTTGGGCAAGGGAATCCATGAGACCTAGAGATCCACTTAAGCTCTAAGGGCATGAAATTTTTTATCAGATCTCATGAATGGATATTGAGTGTATTAAATAGTCATAAAATATGTATCCATTCATTAACATATGAAAAAAATGGTATTTTTCACTCCAATACCCCTGAGGTCTAGCAAGAAATAGATAACCTTAAACCTTAAATACCTTGATTAGTGTACTAGTTCCATATAGAGGGGTAATGATCAATTATTGATCATGTAAAATAATGTATGGGGTTGATATAAAGTTTTTTTGACTCCTAAAAATAGTAATAATGATTTTTGAGACTCATAATTTAGGTTAGACCTCTCGTAAACATCAAGAATGCTAAGTAAGTCACCATATGAGCAATTTTAAATGATTGTACTATATCTCAAAATTTACATAGGGAGATGACTAATTTGGTATATCTCAAGGGGTATATCAATAATTTTTTACAATTAGAATGATTTTAGTTGGATTTCCCATATTTATGAACAATCATTAAGACCCTAAACAGGGCTTAAATCTCCTAAACCCCCCTTTGTGACTAGTTTTCAAAGAATGAAGTCAAAATCACATATAATGCCAAAATTTTATCCTAAAAATATTTTATGTTTTTTAAGAATAAAAATAGGTTCTCTACATGTGTTTTATTGCTGACATCACTTGTACAAATTTCTCAAAAAACCCTATTTTTCCTAATTTTTGGTGGTTTTTAGGTATTATAAAAATTAAATAACTTTAAAATCATGGGATGAGGTCATTTTGGAATATTTATAACTAATAAAGCTAAAAAAAATCCATGGTAGATACTGTAGGTGGCCAAATGAGGCACATTTTTCAAGGTAGTCCTAAACAAGCTCAAAATAAGCCTAAGAAGCGAGGTGTTTTCTTAGTTTGCATACTTCCATAGGGTATTAGGACCCAAAATTTGAAATGGAATATGGTATTATTATAGGTAAATTTAATCACATTATTTTGGATAGTTTTACATGTATGGGATCTTTCTAGAGTAATATTTCTCTTTTTAAGCCTAGGAGGACTAATTATGCCTTATTGGAGAAGAAAATGAAGGAAAAGGAGTAGTTCCACTTGGATTATGATAATTAAATATTTATTTTAACTATAAGGTGATACATGGTACTAAAAAATGTTCACATATTTTCAATTTGGTTCATACAATATTCTATACAAAGATCTTTTCACATTTTTAGGGTTACAATGAAGGGGTGCTTTAGCAAGCAAAATCAAAAAAATGATGTATTTTAGAATACTTGATGGATAAAAATTCATTTTTTCAAGTATTATTTAATTATAAAATACATACATGGTGTAATATTTCTTGGTCTAATCCAAAAAATTAATTTCTCTTTCCTAAGCCTCTTTGCTTGTGAAGGATATAAGTAGTCAAAACAACCAAATTGATGCATGAGGGATATTAAAAAATATTTTCAAGTTTCTTGATCACCTTACATGATACGTTAAATACAATAAAAATTAATTTTTTATTTGATAAAGTTTTAAAAGGTAGAAAAGTTCTTAAGAACTCATAACTTCACCTTCTTTCCTTTCTAATGCCTAGGGTGTTGAGGAAGTCAAAAAGAATTAAAAACATTATAATATCCCATGGATCATATAAGGACACCATAAATTTTAAATTAATAATAAATTGGGACTTAAATTCCTATTTCTAAGGAGAAGGACCAATTCTGTAATAAAAACATATGACCTAGTATCTAGGGTTCTTGAGCAAGGATTTAGGCATTATTATTGGTCAAACTCCACCAATTAGGGATGATGACCTCTTTAAGACTCCTTAAAATATTTAAAACATGTTTCAACTCAACCCATACACTATTTTTTATAATTAGGAAAAGATATCAATTAAATAATGTTACATTGGAGTTAGAATAATACTTAGTAAAGGTCATATTTCCTAGTTTTGGTGGCTCTTGTCTATCACTCTCTCCATTCCCATTCTGCTATATCTTTAGGCCTTAAGGAATTTATTTTTATCTCTCTATTTGTAATTATGATATTATTCATATATTGTCACTTTTTAACCTATTAATTTAATGAAAATGATTGTTTTTAGACTCTTTGATACTAGTTTAGTGAGTTTTTATTAGTTTGATTTACACGTGGTAGATATCCTCCCTTGGTATGTCATAATATAAACTAATTGATATTATATGATATTAATTAGGTAAAATATAATTTCTTAATTATAATATTATGAGGTTAGATTGTATATTTGATTGGTATGTGCCTTGATCTAGGCCTTCCATCATTACCCTCATGTTTTGATCACTTAGTGTAACCTTTATGTGAAACACTTTTGCATATGAATCTTTAGAGTTATAATATTTATTTACTTGTATTGATTAATATTGTATGTTAAATTATAGAATGAGTGGATGAATTATTTTATTGGTTCATCACCACCCATTAGAATAGATTTCTTTTATGCACTTTCTATCCCTTTTCACCCCAACCATGATAGGTCTTAGTGAATTAAACCCAAATAGATTAACCAAGGGAAATAAACACATAATATAGAGGTATTATAGTTATAAGGTCACCCATATACTTTAATTAATTCCCATGTTATTATAGGTTTGAAGTAAAATTAAACAGTCTCCTTCAATAAGGTGCAACTTGGGTTACTAATAGGATACGAATCAAGGCATTGAGGCCAGAATATATAGAAAAATGAGGAGAGAATTAAAGGTATAATGGAATGTAGGTGAGAGGGAAATGTCATCAATGACCATATTCAACTGACAATATAGTTATAATTAGTTACATAGTTCTCCAAATGACTCCACATGCATTAGTCTCTTCAATGATCCCTTTAGGCATTGAGGTGGAGTGGTGGAGGCTAAAGTTAATTTATTCAAAGAATAACCATACACAAAATAGTTAATCACTCTTCTTTATGGTAGTTTCAAGGTGGAATTGGGGTTTAATTAGTCTCCATGAGGTGTTTATCAGCCCATCACCCTATATGCATGTTGAATGGTCTTAAGAAACTCCTCCCATCTCCCATTATGACCATGAAGTACATTAATCACCCCTATCATCAGTTACATGGTGTAATTAATTTTTATTGACCCTCTTAGTAGTCCCTCAACACCAACTTTCATTCCAATTGGTTGACCAAATAGGTCCATTAGGCCTAATTTTTTGACTATGTGTGTTTGACATCCATGAAAACCTGTATGAGACCTTAAGGGCATATAAACAAGCATGTTAAAATCCCAAAAAAGTGTTTCATACCATGATTCAACTCTTTAAAGCATTTCACACCTACAACCCTACTTCACCTAGGTAACTAGGCCACTTTCTCTTTCATGTTTATAGACAATTTATATGGATGTGGATTATAGAGGTAATTATATTCATAGTTTAGGACATCTAATGACTTGATGAGATAAAAAAAGTCATAAACCTTCACCTCTAATGCTTTAAAACTTTACAAATAGCTCTACACCTATAAAATCTCCTAAAACCTTGAAAATGTTTTATTTTATGGCAATTTCGTATAGTGTCTATATAGACTAGTACTATGGGTAGGGCCTACTTTGAGTTCTCTTTATGGTTTAGGTGTTTTAAGGGTCATTTAGGAGTGTTTGAGTGAAATTATCTCCATTTTTATCAATTTAGGTCTGTATTAGGGTTTAAGTAGGGTTTCAGAGGTCTACCATCTTAATGATGGTTCATAAATATCATACCTCTAATCCCAAACTTATGTTCATGGATGTTTATTACATATAACCCATAAAACCCCTAAAAATATTAATGTTCCATACAACTAGTGTGGAGAGATATGAGTAGAAGATGGTAGGTGTAGGCTCATCTATAGGCCTTCTGGATATGTATGTAGTCTTAATCTTTGTTCATAAAGGTAGACCCCTTAAACCAACTCCCTCTACCATGAATATTGAATCCATAATGGTTCCCAATTTTCTCTAAGATCATTTGACCTGGGTGCTTTTGTGATGAAAGATGTGAGTACCTAAAAGTGTAGTTTGATGTGACTATGTAGGACTATGGAATTTGAGATGGTGATAATATTGAGTTTGGTAATTATTTTCATTCCTATAATTTAAACCATCTCATTAGGACCTGAAACAACCTTTTATACCTTCTCCTAGCCTTGGATTCATTTGGGAGGATCTAGGTATACCCTAAGGTGGTGGTGGAGTTTGAGACCTAAACCATAGCTTAAGGCCTAATGGCCTAGACTGAGTCTTAGAGCCTTGAATATTATAAGGGTGGTCACTAATTTTTCCATTTTAATCCTATGGAACCGTTTCCCACTTTATTACATCTCTTGTAACTACGTCTAGCTTCCCATACTCCCACTTATCTCCATTGGATCATGTGATTGCCTACAGATTATGATATCTTGATTATTTGATAGGAGTGTGTTACGCATGAGTGGATTATTTACTTTTACATTATGGATTTAATGGAGTTATTAAATCCCATTAAAAATGATGTTAAGGCCTAGAAACATACTTGGGGTTATGTCTTTCCCAATTTTGTTCCTTGTGCATTCTCATCTTTTAGCTTAGGGTTCATACACAGTCAAGCCTATGTAACCCTTAGGTATGAGTTTAGTGCTCTAGATACTCATTTGAGACACTTAGTCCTTTTTAATTCATTTAATGTTCCTAATAATTAATTCCATGTTAGTTTAAACTTCATTCAAACACCAAAATATGTAGGTGACCTCAATTATAGTATAGGCTTATCCATGTTTGTTTTAGTCTAATGGCCTAATAATCCATTAGTTTCTCTTCACCAAATTGAGATTTTTTTCACTTGGAAACACTTTTTACATATTTTTACCTCCATAATTAGGTTCCTTAAAATTCTCATACATTTTTTGAGCTTGTACAAGCCCTCAATTTTGGTACATGCCTGTTTAGGCCTATTATGTCTAAGAGGCCTAAGTAGCCCACCTTATGTCTCAAGGGCTACCTAAATTTAATGGGGAATAATGGGAAAATTTAGGAAAAATGATAAATATTAATTTTCAAACTTTATCCCATCTCTTCACAATGTTTTATGCTTTTACTATTCCATTATCAAGGTTTTATTTGTAGGTGATCATCTAATGCCTTGATTGAGTTGGCATGATTAGTTCCTTTTTGCAACCTAGGTCTCTATCCTCTTAGGGAATTTGAAATATTTTCCTTACTTCTACCTTAGGTGTTTATATACCTCCATATGGCCTCAAACCTACATTTATCTTCAATTTCTCATGTACATGCTTATTTAGGCATAACAGGCCTGTGTATGCCATAAATCCCTTATTATCTCATATATTAAAACATATTAGTATGAAATATTGAGATATTTATAGCAAGACACAAGAGAAATGTAACTTAAATTTCATGTCTCACCTCTCTGTAGGGCTCTCACTTAAACTCTCATTCTCAAGTCCTATAGTAGGTGGGTTATTTAGGTTTAACTAGGATTAACTAAGTAATTTGGGCCTTCTCCTTCCCAAGGGTCACATTACTTGGATAAAGGAATTTAGGATCTTTAATAAATAGAATGAATAATATATCTTTCCCTTTTTTCATCACCTTCATGTCCTTAAAGACAATGCTGTCTCCCTTATCAACACTACCTTGTTTCCAATAGCCATCATGTGTATGGTGTTTGGTCATTGGTCTTAAAAACAATCTCTTTCTTTCATTTTATTCGAGTTTTTAATCTTAAACCACCATTTAAGGATGAAGATAGGGAAAACTTGAGTTAACTAATATTTCAAATTGAGTGGTATGGTAGGGAGGCATTGAAAGGATGCATTTTGGCATATGTGGGGTCTATTTATTGAGTGGGAGGTGGGTACGAGTCTAAAAATGGGCCTTTTATGGTATGAAATGCCTAGTTATGGCTTAGGGACTCTTTATAGACATTTATTAAACCATTAAACACTTGAAACATTACCCCTTTCTAAAAAATTTATAGTGCATTTTACCAACATGAGGTTTTTGAAGAGTAATTAATGACCTTTTAAGGGTAAATTAAGGCTGAAAATGGGCTTGGATAAATTTATCATGAATAATGACCTTAAACACAAAATATAACTCATGTCATGACTTCAGAAAATGTTTAGACACCCTTACAATGCATTGGTAGAGTTTTCCTTTCTTCAAATCACATAGACAACCCTAAAACCATAAGAATCAATAACCTCAAAAGGTTCAAATCACCTTAATTTTTACAAAAGATCATTAAAATTATCAAAAAAGTTTATATCTACTCATTATACCTCACAAGACACCTTGAAACTCTCCTACTCACTCAAGGGTCATAATCATAGACACCTTAACATGGATATGATATATGAGGATCCTTACAATAAAGTCTGACACAATATGAGACCTTAGTCAATGATAAAAGTGTTCAAACTGAGACCACATGAGACATCACCTATGTAAGAGATCATCATGTGCAGGCTTGGGTAGGTGTCATGAAAAGTTTTTTTCTAGAGGGGTTGGCATGTGGCTTGTGATGCCAGATTGCCAATAGTAAGTTTGAAGGTCATTCTCTTGAGCCAGATGGTTTATTTCACCATAAAGGGCATGTCTATGTTCCTTAAAAAGGTGTTTTACACGAGCTAATTTTATTTGAGTCTCATAGAGCTCCTTACCAAGTTCACCCTAGAGTTACGAATATGCATGTTGAGTTAAGGAAATTATATCATTGGTTTGGTATAGGATGTGATATTTTTAAATTTGTAGTTCATTATCTAGAGAATTAGAGGGTTAATGCAAAGCATCATCATCAAGTAGGATTATTATATCCTCATTATTTTTTGAAATGGAAATGGTACATCATTTCCATGGATTTTATTGTAGGCTTTCCTACTTGTTTGTACCATCATGATTCAATCATGGTCACTATGGATAATTTGACCAAAGTTTCTCATTTTTCTCCTATAAAGACCACTTATAATGCCAAATAAGTGGCAAAGGTATTTTTAGATGATGTTGTTAGATTGCACAAGATTCCCCATAAGATTATTTTTGATTGAGATCTACTTTTTAATTATCACTTTTGGACTTATTTATATAAGGAATTGGGCACACAACTCAATTTTAGCACTTCTTATCACCCTGAGATAGATGGTTAGACTAAGAGAGTCAATTAGGTTTTGTAAGACATGTTGTTAATGTATCTTATGCACTAATAATCCCATTATAAATATTATCTATATATTTTTGAATTTACTTATAACAATATCTATCATAGTTCAATTAACATGCAACCTTTCTAGGATTTGTATGGTCAATCGTGTAGAATCCCATTGAGTTGGGACTAACTTGAAGATAGATTCATAATTGGCCTTATCATTATTAGACAACATCTTGGGACTACTAGAGATCAATAGATTAAGTATGCAAATGTAATGAGAATTGATAAACATTTTAATTTTGGTGATAAGGTGTTATTGAGTTTGAGACCCAACAAGAGCCCTATTTTTTATGGAGAAGGGTCAAAGTTGGCTCCTCATTTGTTGGACCATTTGATATCTTGGAAATAGTTGGCCCAATAGCTTATAGACTATCATTGCCACCTAGCCTATCTCATGTTCATGATGTATTTGATGTTTTTATTTTGTGTTAGTATGTTATTGACATTTTTGATGTTTTGGATTGGACTGCCTTGCGGGTCGAGACCAATAGGATATGACCTTCGATCCCATCAAGATTTTAGTGCACATAATGATAGAACTTTGAGGCATAGACCTAGATTAGGTCAAGGTCTAATGGGACAAATATGATGAATTTTTAACAACTTGGGAAGATGTTTCACCATTTATGATTTAATATCCTCACCTTTTTTAGTGACTTCTAAGTAGAAGTCTATTTAAAGGAAGGGGGATGTAAGGCCCCATTTTGCATAGTTCTCATTTTTGGGAAAGATGACTATGGTATTATGACTCATATATTTTGATTATTGAATTATGTTGTTAATTCATGTCCAACTAAGATGTGAAAGGTTGTAATAAGTCTTTTCATGTGTTAGGAACCATGGGAAAGACCTATTATCAATCATGTTTTGATGGCTCACTTATGAAACTATGATGTTAAGATTATGTCTCCTTATGAAAATTAATTATGTTTATGGGATATATTTACTCAAATCATGTTTGAATTATTGATCCTAAGTTGATAAATTGGTAAGTAATTGTATATTAAAGCACATGAAATTACGTATACAAATGTGACACTCCATGAATGTTTAACAATGGACAATTTATTAAAATTAAATTGTTTGATTAAATTTCATAACTTCAATTATTAGGGTAGAGTAATTTTAGGTGTGCATCAAGTGTCCACAAATAGGAAAAGGGTCAATTAAAGAAATAAACTATAACAAACATGGTTTTATCACTAATTAGTACCTTAGCCTTTCTTAGAGCCATGCTAAATTAATCAGATACCTAGCTTGTCACCCTTTCTGACTTAGATTATGTTTTAGGTAGCTATCCTTTAATTATAATGGGTGAAACTTGTTACATATCCATAATTTATTGTAACCAATGCCTAAATTAACTAGTGGTTGACTGAGAGATTTTCCATTAAACACTTTAGAATGAAATATAGTAAGGATCGAGGTGGGATAGCCCTAGAAGAAACCATAAAAGTATGCAAGAGCCATACACCTTAACTAATTATAGAAAATAATGTTCCTTATTGATTCATGGGTTGATAAGTAGCTAGTGTTTAGATAGTCCTAATATGTGTGTGTGTGTGTGTGTGTGTGTGTGTGTGTGTGTGTGTGTGTGTGTGTGTGTGTGTGTGTGTGTGTGTGTGTGTGTGTGTGTGTGTGTGTGTGTGTGTGTGTGTGTGTGTGTGTGTGTGTGTAATTGTATATCCTCTTGTTGGAGACTTTTTCTAGTTCAAAAATGAATTAAACTTAGTATAGTATAGGAGAAGTGATATATAGGATCAACTAGTTAGGAGAGTTGTGTCTAGAAAAATAGAGAGTAATGCCCTAGTGGTTTGGAGGTTGATAGGTGGGATTTATAGCAGCTTGTGTTTTCTACTATTCATTTGGAATGAAATAAATGTATTCTCTATTTTATCTTCTTACATCAAGAGAATAAGACACTTGGTTTATTTTTACTATTTTATTGATTACCCATGGTTGTGTATTAGATTCCATGTTGTGCTTGTTTTTTGAGGACCTTAAAGAGGTTGTTCCTCCTTATTTTCATGAATTAGTTTGATATTATGCATGTCTTGTTATATTATTGTGGCATTGAGTGATGGTGGTCATAGAGAAACATCTTCATGATGGAAGTGTATCACAGTCCTCTTGTGCAGGGCACAATGTAAGGTTGTTTGATCCTCCCATGAATGTCATTATGGTAGAGGTTGAAGTCTTCTTACAAAGGGAATAATTATAGCTTGTTTAAATCTCCCTTGACCATTGTATGTAAGAAATAGAGTGATGTAAAACTCTTTCTATTTCATGAATTTATGTAGACCTTATTATGTTTTAAGAACTTGTCTACATATACTATATTATTAAATTATTTGCTTCACTTAAAAAAAACATTGGAATGATTATTTTCTATTGTTGAAATTGTAATTTCTTTGGGTATGAAATGGGAATAGGACTATAAGTGTTGCATGGTAATATTTTTTTAAAAATGCCATTGCTTATATACCCATCCTTACCATATCCAAGTGATAAAAACCTACTCAAAGTTAGGAGTCTCGATCTTGGGGGTGTATAGAACAATGACTTGATGATGATAACAGGTTGGGAAGTGAGCCTTAATTTTAATGGATAGTATATTAGTGTGAGCATATGTGGAGTGACATTGAAGACTGATTGGATTTTACCTATTTGATCCAATTTATAGATGTATTTCTCATGTTAATAAGATGAATGATTGTGATGTATCATTAATAATTTTGAAGCTAGCTTGATTTTTATATAATTTTAAATTAATAGACCTCAAACATCATTCTAAATATGGATTAGTAGATGTATTTTTAATTATGAATTCCTTATAATAGAATTGAGATGTTAATATGATGAGCTCTTAATTATAGGACCTTGAGAAAAGTCCTATTATATCAAAAGCTTTTAGTCTTTAAGACTCTTTTTAATAAATGATAGATTGATTTACTTAATAAATTTATTTTTATTAGTAACTTATCTTCAAGGTTTACGCATATTTATCTATCTAGATATATTGATCCTTAGAAGTTAATTATCTATGGATGTAAGTAACTTACATAGAAGATAGAAGATTGTTATTGAAAGAACAATATAGTTTATTGAAATGAATCAACCAATGATGTGTTTTGGTTATGTGCAAGTGTATTTAGACCCTAGTGAAGGATTTTTTATGTGAATAAAATATCCTATTGGGCCTTATGGATTTCCTTATAAAAGATAAGGTATTAATTGACTTAATCTTGATGTAAGAAATTTCTCATTTTTGCCTTTGTCTCTCCTTGTCATATTCTTGGTTAATTTTAATTGGACTAAGCTTGAGAAAGGATTGAGTTGAATGTACCTATTGATCCTTGGATTGTCATTTAAAATAATAATTAATATTAATGGTAAAATATTGTTATGATGTTTTTGGAAGGATCCCTTAGGATTTGTAGATGAGTGGTTGCCTTTATTAGGCATTTCCATCAACTAGATAGTTTAATAACATTGATGAAGTTTTTTTAAACTAGTTCATCTATGTTATCCTTATCTAAGATATAAATTTAGTTTGGTATAATTATTTATTGACTTAGCTTATTCATAGTTGAACTTTTAGCCTATGTCTTTATTAAAGATTGTTATCTATTTTAAATTTTGGCAGAAATGGCTATGTCGTTAGCAAAAGATTAGGCATATTTTCAAAAAGTTTGGACTTCAAAAAAAGTGGTAATAAATTTTATTACAAGTTTCTTAGAACAAATATCATGAATAAATGTTCCAAAGTCTAGAATCTTTAATTTAAGTTATTTAGTCTTTGGATATATTATTGTAGAACTATCAAAACATTTACCATGAAAAATAGTTTTGAAGATGTTGGTAGATTTTTTCAAGACTTTGGGTCTTAGCGATAACTGTTTAAACCAATTTTTTCAAAATAAAGGATCTTTGAAATAATATCCATAAAAACAATCCTCATAAATTTCTTAAGTGTAGGTATCCAAAATTAGTGGATGAGATTTGTGTGGGACCCCATTAGAATAAATTTTTTGAACAAAACTTATCAGGGCTTGTGCCTTCTTCAAACTTTCTTTTTCCTTTAACCTTCACAAACTACACAAGTTACTGTGCAAAACATTTGTCTTAAGATCCTCAATGATTTCCTTATGTAGGTTTTAATGCATGATGGTTCACTTAGCCATTTTGACAAGAGATTTATGTGCCCCTTTTTGCCTTAGCTGATTTAGTACCTCAATAATTTTTTTTCAACTTAGCCATTTAAATATGCCTTATTAAATTTATTAACTTGGATGAGTGGATTATAAGAAGCCACATGTCTCTTTCCTATGAACTTGGGACTCACATCATCATGGTATGGTATATGGTCAGTGTTAGGATAATAGATGTTATAAATTTGGCCTATTAAGGCCAAATGCTAATCCCTATAATAGAAAACTTTTTGTGGCCATCATAGTGTTCTTAACTATCAAGTGAATAGAGTTTGTCTTAGTTTCATGTCAATAGTTTCAAGTGTCATTATGATGTTATCACAAAGAATTCAAGTGGTCATGTGATCTAAAGTACCTTGATGAGATGCATGAAAGGTGGAAATAAATGAATCATAGATATATTTATTATTTTCAATCATAATGGTCTATAATCCTTAAATAAGGATGATGAAAATACATAAAATTCTCATTAAGAGCTTTTAAGAAGGTGATAAGGTACTTTTCCAAAATATTCATTAGTAGTATTCTTATGAAAGTATGTGTATATCGTCAAAAGTAAAGGTTTTTATTTTAAAATGATAAAACTACACTTTAAAAGGTCATTAAATCATTAATTATGATTTTAAACCTCTTAATATTCATTTTATTACTCCAAGTCAAAAGTTTCATACTTTGAAGTTATCTCTTCAAGCAAAGTAAAGCATAGAAAAGACTCTAAGACCTCATACATGCAAATTTTCCCTTATTTTGGTTTCAAAAGACTTAATTTTTTTAAAATAATCTCTTTGACTTGTTGTATTCCTCAGCATGCCCTAAATTGGTAGTTCAAAGATTTAAGTTTGGATAAAATGCAAATAAATGAGTATTTTCATGAGTTTCATGTAGGGAGTATAGATTTGTATGACCTTTTCTATACATCAAAGGTCAATATATTTAATTTAAAGATAAAATAGTTGTTTCAAAAAATAATCAAGGTGAAAATATCACAAATAGTCTCAAAACCAATCCAAAAGCACTCCTTAGCTTCTTTGGACATTAAGAGAGCTCTTTAGGTTTGCAGATGGTATGACCATGAGAGAGAAAATCAATGTCTAAAATTTTGGGAAAAGGAAGGGGTCTAAGAGAGATTCCATATATGGAAATTTGTTATTAGTTTAACTCTCTCTCTTTCATGACCCATAATTAACAAGTTAAGTCACTCACTATGCCTTATTCATTCAAGCAAGTAATCATTTTTTTGAGATTTCTCCTCATCTAGGCATCATGATAGAAACATCAAGTTTGAAGAGATTATCAATAATATTAATCACCTTCCCATTTTATTATTAAGCTTATTTACATATGTATGAGGGTACATGGATCTCAATAAGACATATAATGTAAATATACATTCTATAAGCATATAAACAAAGTTTGTACAGTTCATGAAGCATCTAAGAACATCAAGATTTGATGGAATTTGGTTTTTAGGGGTTTAATTCATATTATATTTATTTAATTCAAGTGACACAAATATTATTGAAGGTCAATTCCTATCATACATCATGAATAATCCTAAAACTACCTCTTAGTCATAATTTAATATGTGTTAAGGTTTTTAAGCATATGTTAATGTTATTAGCAGAATCCTAAGTTTCTTTTATACAATGTATACCTCCTTTAAGAGACTCTAAAGTGGTATTTATGATTGTTATATATGCCTATGCTCCCTAAGAGTCTCTATGAATGTCAAGGTATTGTATTCATGAGTCTTTCCACTCTCCATCATGTTCAACCCATCTCATAGTCTTCTCACTACCATTCACCATTGTAAAATCTTCAACTCCATCTCCATCTCCATCTCCATTATCATTTCTCATCATCCATTATCATAATATCACCTTTCATTCACTTTCACCTTATTGGTCCACTATCAAGAAGGAGTCAAGACTATTGGAATCATCATGGTCATGCAAATATTATATAAAACCTTAAAACCCTATTAGATAGATATGAATGATCACCTATAGCTAAGAAAAATTCATTTAAGAATTTGATTCATGAAGATGGAATTTTGAAGAGACAAAAAATCATGGTTATCAAATGAAGAAGGTTAAACCATCTCACCAATTTGTAATTAATGAAGGAAAGGATCATAGTCATGTTTTGTGACTTCTCAATGTCTAAATCCACATCTATCCATATAAAGGAACCCTACACAATAACCTACAACCATGCTAATAGAGTTGAGATCAAAGACAAAAAATGGGGTCAAATCAAGACTTTGAGTAGAGAGTTGAGATAATGAATAACTTAAACCAAAGGAAAAGAATGAGAATGATTATTTTTAGGTTTGTTGGTGTTGTTTCAAGACCTAATACTTGTACATAGTCCACACAAGAGCCAAACTACCATACATAGTTAATCTTATAGTGGAGAAAAACCTATGTTCAAGATATAAAGTAATGAATATGGAGGTTATAGTGTGATAAAGTTATGTGAATCAAAATATGATAAATTTCACACCATTTTATGGATCAAAGTTAGGTTAAGACATGATTTTATGTAAATAAACACCTACAATAGGGTTTGAAGTTTCTTAAAGTATGCAAGCTTGATTCACATCAAAACTATGAGAAAGGTGTTATTATGACTTAAATTTCAATAATGTTTCTACCCATGTTTGAGAATAAATTAAGATGATTGGAAATGAAAAAATATGAGGTTTAAATTTCAATTTATCATAGTCATTCATCTCATGAACCATCATCTAAAGCCTTCCCAACATAAGCCTATCTCCAAGTTGTAAGGAGTCAAGCATAATAGTCTATGATAGAGCTACATGGTCAAATGAAGATTCATAAGGAAAATTAAGATATGAATAAGGTCAGGGTATAGAAAAGAGTTACCCATGCAAGATCTATAATTAATGTCATCTTTAAAATGTCCACCTAGAACCATACTAGGGTTAATTGCATTGATATATCTATATGCCCTATATATTTTTAGTTTAAGATACATTTAAATCAAGGGTAAACTTGTGAATTCACCTATTAAATCAAATGAAAAACTAATATATTTAATCCTTCATCAAGAACATGTCCTCTAATACCAACTTAGGAAAATATAGTACACAACCCTATGTATGGAATAAGGATTGTAAGAAGCCTAAGCACACTATTTGAAGAGCAATATATTGAAGTAATAGTTGAGAGGAGGGATTAAAATCACTTTGAAGGTATAAAAGTGACAAGTCATGGTTAAATATATCTCAAACACTTCCATTTACTCTAATCACCACCTACAATAGTTAGCAAGGCAGTCACTTTGAGGTTCTTTTAAGATATATAGTGTTTGATGGGGTATATATGACTAATTTTGACCAATGAATGATCAAAAATATTTCAATAAGGTACATATACTATATAAAAATCCATATAATAATTATTATACATAGTGACAAGGTGATACAAGAAGGAAAGTTAATTAATAACTTATAAAACATGAAAACGCAGGCAACCTAAGCTAGTTTTGGGGAAAATGTATCTATGGGCCTCAAGAGAAAATATCCAACTATGGAAATTGGTAGAGGTGGTTATAATGAGTGGTTATAATTTTATATGTTCTTATATATGTCACATAAATAGTGGAAGCATCCATTATTTTGTCCAAATCATATGTTTATCTGTTGATAGTCACCAATGGAGCTCAGAGAGCTTTTTAGAGATCTATAATTATGAAAGATGGTTTCAACCTCATGAGAGGTATTATGTGGAAATTAAATATGGTTTATAATTATTAAAAAACCTAATTATAATTATAAAATTAATGATTTCATATAAATATTCCCTTGAGGGCTAAAATGGGCAGGGAGGTCTAAAACCGTTGAGAAACCCTACCATAATTTTAAACTCTTCCATGGGATTTATCTTCATTTTATGAGAATTTAAATAGTTTTGAGACTCATTTAAATCCTATATGAGGTGTTTGAGTGGATGGAATACAAAATTCTTTCTATTTTTTGACTCTTGGACCTACTTTTACACACACAGTCCAAGACAACAAGTCGAGGCACCACTTCATCACACACACACACACACACACACACACACACACACACACACCCACACACCCACACACAAACACACACACACACACACACACACACACACACACACACACACACACACACACACACACACACACACACACACACACACACACACACACACACACACACACACACACACAAACACACAAACACACACACACACACACACACACACACACACACATTGATGCATATTTTGTATGGGATATTGTGGTTATCATGGGTGTTAGAGGGGCCAATATAATTCATATTTATTAAAATAAGTTTTACATTAGGGGTTTGTACACTATGAACTATTGTTAAGAAGTTATAGACCCCTAAAACCCTTAAAAAACATTAAAACCTACTTGATGGACTATAGAGGCATAAATGTGCATTAAAATTATGTATTTGAGATATAAAATTATCTTTATGGTAATAAAAAAATTTGAGCCTCTTCACAACCTATTGGTTGGAATTTTCAAGACTCTTATTGTATGGACTAGGATAAAGAAATATATTTTGATCTTATAAGCAAGAAAATGAAGGGGGATTTCACATTAAATGAGCTATAGAATCAAGATCAAGTAATTAACTTCTTGAAGAAAATTTATATAATCATCTACATGGGTCTTTATGACCATTTTCACAAGTAGATAGGCCTAGATGTTCAAACAAGAAACTATGTGCATGTAGGTTGAAAATGGATGGATTGATCAAGCCAATTTGATGACTCTAAAAGATCATATATAGGTTATTCATGTCCTACACACTATATAGTGAAGAACCTTGTATACACATATACCTAGATATTGACTTCATGAGATAGTGACATCAATAAGGGGTACCGATAAATGAAATAAGGTCATGAGGGCACTTTAGGTCATTAGGAAAATCATAATAATGTTTTAATAGAAGTATATGCCAATTTTTAGTCACAAAGGAAGTGGAATGAGTTATCATTTTGGCCTCAAGATACTAAACACTACCTAGAAAGCTTGTTTCTTACTAGAGAGGTGACTTTACATGCTCACCATGGTAAAAATATTTTGTATGGGAGCTTGAGCACTTTGGGAGAAGTATATGGCGTAATTCACTAATGTTTTATGGCATTGGTTCAGTCATTCAAACTTCAAGCTTTGTGAATCATCGTCAAGAACCTTGATCACTCTAAAACCCTTAAAAAATCCTACTACAACCTTGATGGAGAATATTTGAAAGGAAAAGAACCCAAATATATTGAAACAACATAAATACCACCTAGATCATCTATTACTCTCTAAGAGATTCATATCCATGGCAATTTATTATATTGATGGTGCACTGACATGGAAACAAATAGGATTTTGAGAGGTAAAAGTGCATAAAGAGAGGTACAAGGAAGTTTAATAAAGTTATAATCATTTGAGAGTGAATCCTAACACTTTTTATACCTATTAGAGTCATTCTATGATCAAAACCATGACTACAAGTGCCCTTGGGAGCTCATTCAAATCAGCTAGTATATAGGATTGAAGGATAAGGTGTCACAGTCACCTAGTTTGACCAAGTTAAAAGTGTTTCTTGCCTAAGGGCACATATTTCATGATATGGTAGGTTTTTCAAGTTCTTAAAATCACTATATTTTTATGTTTTCAAATCTCATGTAGCTTCTTATGGCCATCAAATTAAAATATTTAGGTTAATAGGCCTAATTGGCCTATTAGACCTACTTAATCAATAAAGAGTCGATAATGACATAGGAAAAATAATTGAAGAGAGTTTATAAGAGGTATTTCACACCCACATAACTAAATTTTGATGTTAATCACATGCATATATGGTCCTAAAGTGGCATCTCCATGCACAATTGGTCTTAAACTGCCAATCACATACATGATTCATCTTGAGTGTTAAGTCATGAGTTAACTCACCCTTGAGTGGAAAAGTGTAGGAGTTATCTAACAAAGGTAAGTCATAAAATGTTTCAAGATCAGTTTGAATCAGTCAAATAATTCTTTAACTACCTCATTCTAATTCCAAACAACTCATGTAAGGCACCAAACATGGATATATTCTCGAGGATTGTTTGTAACTAGTCATAAATAAAGTTACACTTGAGTTAATGATTGAATAAATTCTTATTATCTCCTCTATGACACTTTTATATTATCTTATTATATATTTTTTTATATTCAAGTCCTTATGGATTATTTTGGGATCCCTTAGGTTCATATACAAAAACTATTTTGAAATTGTAACTTATACCTAGAGTTAATAAGAAAAGATTGTTATAGACTTATTCATGGTTGTTGGTGTGTGTATATTGATTGTTTATTTGTAGATAAGTGTAATATTTATCTCCTTTTTTAGGTCCTCTCCTTCACCAAATTTTATGTGTCATCCTCTATAGCTCACCTAAAGTATTAAAGGATAGAAACTATGTTGAAGAGTGTTAGTATGTAGTGTCTTTATAGACATTCATTCTCATACCTTCAAGTTATAGACCATATTTCAAACCTTCATTTGAAAAAATCATGTTTAGGATTATTTTAATAAGATAGTGTTGATAAGATATTCCCTTTTTATTCACAAGTGTGTTCAAGATTAAGGTTTACATAACATCACTCATCATTTAGGTGCATCACAATCACTAGCATAGGATTTACCCTTTAGTAATAATTCTAACTCTTTTCACGCCAAAAGTAAAGTAGGTTTTAGTAACTGATTCAAAATTTATATATTTAGAGGAGCTAGTCTCATGATATAGAGGTTTGGTCTAGTTATAGGTATTCCACAACCATAGACCAGTCCAATGTTAGTCCAAGTTTGAAGGAGATTTGAGAAATTTAATTCAATAGGGTGAAACATGGGTTGGTATTAGTTATGGAATGCCCATTAAGACTACTTATTCATAGGATTTTGAGCATACATCTATATATTTGAGTAAATTATAAATCTTAAAAGGTTTTAAAGGCAGATTTATAGACATTTTATGCCAAGAGTTCCTCAAAAGGGAAAGAGACTAAATTTACTGAGTTATCTTTTCAATCAACTAAGAAAAAAATCTTATCAATTATATCCAAATCCTATACCTATTATTTATACCTTTTCCCCAAAGAACTCCTTTAAAAAAAATATATTATCCAATGAAACATTATATTAAGTCCTATACCTCAAATGGCTATTCCCAAAAGATAAGTTTTTATGCTTTTTAGTGGTGGTATCCCTTTGAAATTTAATCAATTTGATGGAATTCTTATTTTTGCCTTAAATATACTTATTTATTTCATAGGATAAAATATGATTACTCCTATTTATCATATTTTAGATATATCCAATCTTTGTTCAGTGCATAATGTAACTCAAGAAAATGTGAATATGAGGTTTTTGGAAACTTATTTCAAATCTAAGGCACTCTAATGGTACAAAAGTTTGACACCTACATCCATTAATACCTAAGATGAGTTTGGAAAACTCTTGTGTAAGCACTTTGAAGACAAGAGTGATCATCTTTCCTTGGTGGAGAAAATTACTACAATCAAGAGATTCCCTCATGAGTTCATAGTGGATTTAAACTATAGGTTTCATAAAACTTAGAATAAGATCCATGGAGTTATCAAAACCACCCCTAACTATGCATTATTCTATTACTTAAAATATCTCAATTTATATGTTGTGGTTATGATATAATACATGGGATTAATAACCTTTTCAAAGGCTTATGAAGTATCCATTAGTGATGAGAACTGCCTAATATAAGTAGTAAAATTATCTCCTAGACCACCTATGCCTTTTTTTATATAGATTCATCCTCCTATGGCTATAATTACTCCTTTACCAGATTTAACTAATCTTCATCAAATAGATGGTAATCAGGTGGACATATTAGGTAAGATAGGGAGCGCACTCAAGGATCATAATAATAAGTTAGTGGATTTATGAAGGCAATAAGTTACACCTTATAGGCCTTACCAATCTCCTAACCAATCTTAATAGTACAATAGGCCTCCTTATCAGCACAATCAACAAGGTCAAGGGAAAAATATATAATCAATACCATATAATTCTTACAATCCCAATGCTTCTAGTATTTATAGATATTTGGTTCCAAATCAAATAAATAATGCTTAAGAAGGCAAATGGACTAATCAATGGGAGTAATCAAACAATATGGCAATGTCTCCAACTGGTGAGGTGAGTCAATACTCTTTTATGCAATAGGGTTCCGCTCTTGTACCACATGATAATCATCCATCTTCACAACATAAGGAAGATTCTCTATCACATGGAGACATTATTTCTTTCACTCAGGCTGAGGTACCAAGTCAACAAGTTGTAGGTAGTATAAAAACACATTCTGAAATTAATTTTTCTAATTTCCAAGAAGGTGAAAATACATTTAATTATATGGTAGAAAATCAAGGTCAGAATATGTCTAATGTGGATAACTCAGTTGCATATCATATAAGTTCCAAAATATGGGCAATTGGTGATGGTTTGTGTCCTAAAAAGGTATATCCTCTACCTTCTCAACCACCTAAAAATACTAATACTCAAGATGCACCTCAAAATTCATCATCAACTCAACAAGTACAAGATGGTAAGGGGAAGAACCAGAAAGGTCCTTTCATTCCATAATTCACACACCATTTAGGTATAACTTATGCTCCTATATTGTATATTAGAATAACCACTTATCCTCTTATCATTTTTAATTAAATGAATAAGGCCCTATCTCTATTTTTATGTGGGACACACTACTTATTCCAAGATAAAAGGACCACTTAAGGGAAAAACTATCCAAGCTTCATATTTTATATAAATAACCAATAAGAGTAGGTTCAATTAACATAAATAATAATCAACCTATTGATCCCAATCTCTAAAAGTGATTAATCCACCTCCCTTGAATCTTTCAGTTGTCATAGGTTATTTCCTTGTTCATAATTGCATGAGTGATAGTGGGGCTAGTGCTTTTGTCATGCTTAAATCTATAGCTGATAAGTTGAGACTTTAATATGAGCCTCATGATAAGTGAGTTTTAATATTAGATGGGTATATTACTATGATCATGGGTGTTCTTAGGGATCTTAAGGTCATTTTAGTTTCTTTTCCTAATTTTACTATCTCCAATGATGTGGTATTATTTGATCTTCCTCCTAATTTGTCTTATGTTTATCCAAGGATTTCACTACCAAAATAGGAGGATATCTTTCTTTTTATTGTTCCTATATGGTTTTTAGAACTAGGTATGGGAAAAATATTACTAAAAGGTCTGAACCTATATACAAATTCCATTTAGAACCTTATATGTCTAACTTATTAAATGTCAATTATACTATCTCAAAAGAATATGAACACTTCAGTGATTAAGAATATTCCAAATCACTTGAAGTTATACTATATTTACTCCTTAATGAGTGGGAAACTAATAATAATGGTTATGATCCTTACAAAATCATTGAAGAATAAGGTTTGGGTGTCTACTGCATGCATGAAGAAGGTGACATAATGCCTAGTCTAACTAACACAACACATGATCAAGGAGTTAGAATTTTTTCTGTGATGGATCCATATCAAATAATGGGAGTGGGGTAGGTGTTATTCTTGTTGATCCTCTCAATCATAGGTATTATTCTTCTATAATATTTCAATTCATTTATACCTTTAATACTACATAATATGAGGCTCTTATTCATGGTTTATAGTGGGCAAGGAACATGGGTATTAATATTATTTAGGTTAAAGGTGATAGTGAATTAGTAGTGCATCAATTAAGAGGTCTAAGTTTTGGACCTTATGGAGGACTTTCAAGAATTTGGCATTCACTCCATTCCTAGAAGAGCTAATCATCATGCATACATATTAGTTGTTATAGGGTCACAATATGATATTGTTAATGATATCAAGGACACTGAGGAGAAATCCCAAATAAAGGTTGTATTCACACCCTCATTTATTAATATCAAAGTAATAATTTTTTTTATAGTGCTAAACATATTTCCTATTTCCTACAACATGAAGGAAAATTTTGCCCAAAGAACTATGATAAGTTGTAATGCCAATATGAGGAGTAGATTATCTAATTAATATTAAATAATATACCTAAGGGACTGGTAAATTTGGAGATAAAATTTAATGAGGATGATCAACTTATAAAATATAAGGTAAGCATTTCTGCCAGAAAGGAACATTATGAGCAAATTATCATAGCTAAATGTAAGTTACTCAAGTTAGGAAAAGTGAATATTAAGTAAGAGAGATAAGATTTCATAGCATTGTGTAAGGATTTTATGGATATTTTTTCATGTTAAAATCATGATTTGAAAGGGTTTGATCCTATGTTGGCACAACATACCATATAACTATAAAAATATGACAAACCTGTGAGATAGAAACAAAGACCAATCAACCCCAAGTTTGAGATCTTTATGAGAAAAGAACTCACAAATATGATTGAATCTATCATAATATTTCCCATAAAATATTATACATGGGTGGAAAATATTTTACCTATGAGGAAAAATAATGGGGAGATAAGGTTGTGTGTAGATTTTAGATATTTTAATAGAGTGTCATTCAGAGATCACTACCCTCTTCCCTCTATGGATCAGATTTTTCAAATAGTTTTAGGTTCACAAAGGTTTTATCTACTTGATGGATAATCAAGGTATAATTAGATATTGGTGAATAATAAAGATCAATACAAAACTACCTTCATAGCTAATTGAGGCACCTATGCATATAATAAGATGTCTTTTGGACTCTCCAATGCTAGAGCTACTTTACAAAGGGTAATGGATGTTGAATTTCAAGGGATCATAAGTGAAATGGTACTTATTTATCTTAATGATATTACTATTCTTTCTAAATATCCTAAATATCATTAGACATATTTGAGATTGATCTTTGATAGGTGTAGATAATTTGGGGTCTTTTTGAACCCTAAAAAGTGTTTCTTTGCAATGCATGACAAAAGACATCTTAGACATGTTGTATCTAAGGCTAGACTTTATATTGATCCTAAAATAATAGAGCTAATCCTTAATTTGTCTTTTCCTAAAAACAATAAGGTATTTTAAAGTTTCTTGGGAAAGATCAATTTCATTAGAAGGTTCATACCTAGATTTATATAATTGGTAAGGCCACTAACTCACATGCTTAAGAAACATCAAGAGTTGTCATGGAGAAAATAAGGTAAGAGAGTTTTTGAGGCCATTAAATATGAAATTAGTAAATATCATTCCTTTTTTAATCCTGATTTTACTAAATATTTCTTCATGTATGCCTTCTCCACATTTAACACAATTTTTTACATGCTCATGTAATAAAACAGTGAAGTAATGGAACAAGCTACTATTATTTTTAGTCAAGCATTTCAAGGGTGTGAATAAAAATATATATTTTTTGAGAAACATGTTAATTATATAATATTAATATTTTAAAGAAATAGAAATTTGGTCTCTAACAATAATATTTTTCTGTTGGTAGCTCATCCTAGTGTGAAGGAATTTATCCTTAACAGAGACCTAAGTGAAAAGAGGGATAGTTGGGTGACCAAATGCATGGAATATGATATTAAAGTGAAGGTTAAAAATATGGTTAGAGGTAGGTTAATTTTTTAACACCTTTAATTAGATGTTAAATAATAAAAATAAGTGATTTTGATAGTTCAAGACACTCAACATGCAATTGTAACTATTTCTCCTTCTAGTTGGACATAGGCTATAAAAAGATTCCTCCAAATGGGAGAGTGTCCTATAGGTTTATATGGGAAAAATATGAGAATTTTAAGGGTGAAATATACCACTTACATCTTTATTAATGTATTAATCTTAAATAATGACATTGGAGGTATATTTTTAAGATGTGTAGAAACTAGTCAATAGACAAATTATTAGAACAATTTCATGTTGGGCCTTTAAGAGGCCACTATGTAGCTAGTAATACAGCATCAAATATAATAAGAGATAGTTATTTTAGGTTTATTTTTTTCAAATACTCACATACATAGGTTAGAAGATGTTCACAAATAAAGACTAGTTGTCATGCCTTTGAAACCTATTTAATTTAAGCAACCCTTCATGCAATGGGGATTATAATTCATTATCATGATTAATCCTCCATCAATTTATGGACATATGGGGGTTTTGAAATTTAAAAATTACTTTAATAGGTGGGTGAAGGTAGTTCCACTTAAGGAAGCAAATGAGAACTTAGTGTAGAAACTAGAAAACTACACACTTATAATTTTTTATGACTAAATGCCTCAGGACCCCTAAATAACCCATAAAACTTATTAACCCTTAACCAAACCCTCTTAACCTAACCAAATAAATATTATTTTAGTCACATATTACTATTCAAAATTACTATTCACTATCACTATTCACTATGGGACCCATTATCGCTATTCATGATGACATGGCATGTGACATGGTAAGTGACATGAAAGGTGATTTTGGAGGTGATATGGTAAGTGACATAGATTATAAGGGAGGTGGCTGGATTTGGGACATCATATGCCACCTAAGACCCTTTCCCAATGTGCTTAATGACATCATTTAAGCATCATAAATCCCCCCCTTAAAATATGGAGAATTTCCACTTAAGGGGCCATAATTCAACATATATTTTACCTTCACACATGAAAGTGGCCTTAAAAATGAGATACATACCTCTTTAAAGACAAAGGGAACCCTTTTGTAGATTTTTAACCTAAATGAGAGAATCATGATCAAGGTGGGAATCGCACCAACCTCATATTTTGACTCATTCATGCACCACATGGAAAATGGTGACACATTTTGTGTGCCATCTCTTTAAGTTCTTGAATGAATACAAGTAATGGTGGTGAAAAGTCTTTGGTCTCATTCAAACCCATTTACATGTTTTCAATTCAAAATTAGATTCATGTGTAAGGTAGGAGACACACCAACCCAAATAGGAGACCATCAAGGTGGGAATCCTACCGACCTCATATTTTGACTCATTCATGCACCACATGGAAAATGGCACCATAATTATACTATTCCCTATTTTATCATGATTCTTCACAACAAATGATATATATACCCTCCCTCTCCTTCACCCAAGGTTAAGTTAGAATTTAGTCTTTAGTTATTAACATCTTCTTGTAGGTATTTAAAAGAGGTCATCATTTTGAAGGTCATCCAAATCTTGGAGGAAAATAA
Organism: Torreya grandis; assembly: GCA_037957365.1. Lineage (NCBI taxonomy): Eukaryota > Viridiplantae > Streptophyta > Pinopsida > Cupressales > Taxaceae > Torreya > Torreya grandis. Next base: position 1,664,569 of record JARHVA010001934.1, on the reverse strand, counting down.
TTCAAAGCAATGAATCTCTATTGAAATTGTCTCAAGACAACTTCAACAACAACAACAACATTATTCTCTAAGCTTGGAAGGTAACATTTGATTTTGTTTCTTCAATTTTATTTTATCATCCCCTTGGATTTTTATTCTCTTCATCCCCACTAATCCATTTTCTACATTTATAATTTAATTATCTCAATCCATTTTTTCCCTTTCCATCTTTTATCCATTCACACCTTTGCCACTTTTACCCTCCTTATCCTCTTCCCCTTTTGGCATATTAACTACTTACCTTCTTACCTCATCAACCATTCACCCAGTTATCAAATTTGAATATTTACCTTTTTATTATCTTAACCATTTATCAACCAACAAAACCAAATTTTTTCTAATCCCTTGTTAAATTTTCAAACCAAAACCATAGCCTTGTCTTGACTAATTTTCAGCATTAGTTGCTCTATTTAGTCATTATTTTGAAAGCACTTAACTTTCTTGCCTTAATTTAGTTATTTGATGTTATTTAATTGTTTTTAATTTCATTTATTTTAATTTTTAAATGCAAGTATATTTCATTTTTATTCACAAACTTAAGTGTTAAAATAAAGTGGATTGATATCCTTCTAGAAAGCTTTCACTTCTAGAATCTAGCTCACGCTAGGCAATCCACCCAACTACTTGTCTAACCAACAAATTTTATGTTAGTGATTTCTTATTTAAATTAATTTTTCCCTAGACAAAGAGGATTTATTAAAAATATTAGATTCAACATGTGTTCATTCAACAAGTATTCTTCTACATACCCTTCTTAACTAGTTTCTTCTTTTCACACTTAAGAAAAAGTGAAAATTAGACAGAAACATTTTGGCATGCCCGATGGGACCCTTGAGTTTTCATGGGTTCATAAATTTTTTAAGATATTTATAATTACATTAGTGAAATTTATTTAGTTTAATTATATGAAAATTAAGATTTCCTTCTTTCTTAATAAAAAATAAAAACACAAGTTTTAGTTGCATTTTTATTTTATAAAAGTCAAAGTTTATTTTCCTTACATTTTTAAAAAAAAGAATAGAAAGAGAAATCATCTTAGGATTAGGACTTGAATTTTCATCTTGAATATAGATTACATTTAGATATGTTTTATGCATTTAAAGAAATATAAAATTATGTTTTGGCTTTAAAATAAACCTTGCATCCATTATTTACTTGTTTGTTTTTTTAGACACCTAAAATTGACCATTGATAACCTCCAATTAGGGTTTTGACCAATTTCCACCCAAAATACACAATTTGTCCTAAAAATAGTAAAACATGATAATTGAAGTGAAAATAACATATTAAAGTGCTAATTTTGGCTAGGGTGTCCCTAAATGGGTTAATTCAATTTATGGGCCAACTAACTTTGATCAGATCATTTTGAGTCAAAATACTAATTTTGCACTTGGGTGCTCTAGATTTCTCTTTCATATCAAATATTCCACACAAGACATGTGCCTTTTTAATTTGGTGTTAGTAACATATTAAATGGGATAATGGTTCTAATGCATCTGATATTTTCTTCTAATTCCAATCCAGTCAAAATTTGGACCAATAACAAGGCATTCTAATCAATTTGGGTAATTTATGCATAAAGTGCTTAAACATGATTAAGAGCTAATTAATCCAAATAAAGTCTTAATTAATAATTCCATGGAAAATTTTTGAATAATTTGTTTTGGAAATGAATATTGAAGATCTTCATCATCAAGTAACCTCATTTCTTAAGAAGACATCCCTAGGCCATAAATGTGACAAATATCAGGATTCATGCACTCCATGCCTCATCAATGCCTTCCATTATTCCCTCCATGCCTCTTAATTACCCCATCTTCAAATGTAATGATGAGGATAATTATAAACTTAATCATAAAAATTGAATGAATCCTCAACCACTCCTACCCAACAACCTTTCTAACCAATACTGCAAGTGTAAAAACTAAGACCTGCACATCAAATAAAATAACTGTTACCATTACAAACCCCTCCTCCTAGGAAAACCATGCCTATCATGTATTTATTGACCTAGGATAACTTATTGAGTCTATATTTGAAAATATTACTACTAATAATATTATTAGTTGGCCTATACCAAAGCATTATCTACAAGGAATTCCTTATCCTGATTGGTACCATGAAAATGAATTTTGTGACTATCACCGGGCCAACGGGTATAATCTATGAAGATGTGTCCAAATAAAATATTTAATTATGAATATGTTAGATAATGGGGAGATAACATTGGAGAATGGTGCTTCTACTTCTAATCAAACTCTTGATATTTATCAAAACCCCTTTCCCCAACATAACAATTAGTAGGATCAACATAATTAGCAACAACAACAATAATAGTCAGTGCATTAGCAAAATTAACATCAAAGGTTGAACTAGAAAAATAAAAAAAGTCAGCAATAGAACCCAAAATGATAGAATAATGGACAAAACCAAGGTCAAAATGGTAACAACAATAAACCTACCATGTAGTATCACATGACTACAAAAGGATTATAGGTCATATTGCAGGGGGTAGCATTAATACCATCTCCATTAATCCTAGACTAAGAACTAATCAGCCTAGACCATTGCTAAACAATAACATTTAGCCAAATTACATGGATATCCTTCTTTGACCTAAGAATGCATATAGACAAACCAACAAACTAGGACTTCCCCTTTTGGACCTTATATCAATAACTCATCATTGCCACGTGACCACATGTGAGTGCACTGATAACCGAGACTTGTCCTATTTGGTCCCACACCATTCCCAACATTTGTTACCAATAATGGCCTAGTATTTAATCTTGATTATGCAATCAAAACTTAGATGTTGAATATTACTATCTCAAGTCCACAACCATTCACCACTTTGCCTATCATCCAACCAACCGTTTAGCCTTGGAATAAATCATTCACTACTAACCAAGAAAAGAAGTTTCATATTATGGAATAATTACAAAATACACTAGCAAAAATTTCTATTTTATATTTTATATGAATGTCAATAATCGATAAGAACATCTTGAATGAGTTTTTAACCCAATCTACTATTGCTAGTGAGATATATTTTGATAAATTTTAAGCTTTGGTTGGACACGTAGCTCTAGCCCAACAAGTCACATTCAACCAAAGTGATATGTCTTCCCTTGGTCTACTCCATAATAATCCATTATACATAGAGTTTTATATATGATGGCATAAAGTGAAACGTGTCCTTATAGACAATGGATCTAGCTTCAGCATAGTGTCACTAAAGCTCATCAAGCTTTTAGGGTACATAATGGCAGATCTCTAGCTAGAAACAATAACTATCAAAGCCTATGATAATTAGGTAAGAAAATTTCAAGGTACCATTAGTTTTCCAATTATCATTGAGATTTTAACCCATGATACACTTTGCCATATGCTTGATCTTGAGTTGTCATACAACATGCTTCTAGACATGCCTTGGTTACATGAGATTCATATAGTCCCATCAATGCTACACCAATGTATCAAGTTTTCCCACTCAAGGATGGAAGTAAATATTCTAAGAGATTTACACCATATGAACACTACAAGCATCTTGAGGCTGAATTTCAAATCTATAAATATCATTACAACATGAATCCAAATTCCAAGTAGGAGAAAGGAAAGGCCATATTTATTGATCCTTCACCAGATAATTACATAGATCCTAATACCTTGGATTCCATTTCCCACATACCACCTCCTAAAGCTTTTAATCATTTTAGATAATGAGTTGATAGAGTATGTGACCCATGACACATTTCTTATTTCCAATCTTCCTCAGAATCTAAAAACCTTTGGGTGACCTAAAGTCACCCCACATATGCATTGGTAATAGAGGAAGAAAGATAAGAGACCTATCACATTCATACCAGCATCTAGCCTAGGACATGACCCTATTTATTTCAAACTTCTTCCTTGAGCTTACCACCCATCAAAATTTTTAACCCTTCACATACCAAACCCTCTTGGTTTAATGATAGCTTGATATGTGCATACCATAGGACACCAAGACATGACATAAAAACTTGTAAATCTCTCCAAGCACTTGGATATAACCTATATGAATATGATGATCTATTATCAAACAAACCTTCTTCATCCCCATTGCTAACCCAACCACCAACTCAACCCATCTAAGATTTAATCTCACCCAAAAGTAAAGAGGAAGAACCAAAACAACCACCCAATCTAAAAACCCTTATCCACACTATTCACATGGTTACTTGATCTAAAACTTAAACAAAAGGATAAAGAGAAGGCTAAAGCATCCATTCCTTGGACTCACCCCTCCCCAAACTCCTAGAAAAATAATACCCAACCATCTCTATCTTCAAATAAACCCAAGGTGTCTATCTTAGGTGCCTCCCCATCTAACCCTCCATGCCCTAACCCATATGTAATATCCATCTGAAAAGTTATCCTTAAGCAACTTTACCAAACTCTAGTAAAAATAAGCTTATATGAGTTAGTCTCTACCTTTCCCCATCACTTCCAAATACTCATAGAAGAATTGAAATCCATCGAGGGCTAACCAAATGACCCTCAACCTCTATCTACTTTTGTTGGTTCCCTTCAAACTTCCAACCTTGTCACCTTCAAAGATTCAAAAATACCATCTATTCATTCGGAGGATATTTATCCCTTCTCTTCATTATGGCATACATTAATGGTGATGTTTGATGGAGGATACAACATCAATATTATCTCTTCTTATGCCTATGACCAGCTACACTTACCCATGAACATCATGTCTAAAAGCACAATGGTCCTTCATTCTTTTAATGATATTATGGCTACTACCTTTTGCATAGTTGTCCTCTATATTTGTGTAAGGCCCTATACCATTCCTAAGTTTTTTATTTTATATAAGTAGAATTTTAATATAGTGTTTTACTTAGGCACCCTTGGATTTGTACCATGAGTTGTGTCCCTTCCACCTTACATAGATGTGTCAAATTTGAGCATGAAAGGCAAGTTATGAGTATCCAGGTTGACCCTAGTCATTTCACATCTTGAAATATGAAATATCAGCCTAATGATGTCCTTCTTCCTCCTTCATCCACCTCACAACCATTTTCTAATGATATAAAACCACCAACTAAAACCCGTGACACTTCCACACCAAATTTTGATGAAACTTCTACTAGCTCATCTATCCCTTCTTCCTAGATTCATATAAAAGACCCCATGGTAATCAACTTACAACATCTTTCCCTTGGAGAATATATAATATTATCCTTGGATGGATTTTCTACTCCCTAATATTATGGGAATCTCAGACATGACCCTTCTTATGAATTTAAAATTAAAACCAACATCCCCTTTAAAATCCCTAATCATCAAACAAATTTCATTTATGAGGGACTTGATTAGTCACTTCTTTCCCCTACCACTACTTCATCTATCTCACCATTTATTTCTAACTTTTCCTATCTTATCAAACTAGAGTTCCTTAAGATAAATCTTCATAGATGTGCTTGGAAAGGATTTAACCTTGGTCAATATGAACAAGGGCCTCATGAGTTACCCCATATCAAAACTTTGTAACCTCCTGAGTCATTTGGCTTTGGGTATGAACCACCTAAAGAACCTAATGATTCACTCAAACCCACTACCACCATGGAGGAAGATATCTCATCCTCACCAACCTAACCACTTTCCCTACCTAAATATCTTAACATCATCCCCCCTAATTTTTTTTTTATAGTCAATACCATTAGTTTGGGCCATTTCATCTACCAAAAAGGTGTCCAAACCAATGTCCTTCCACTCGTATACCCTAAAATGGTAAAGAATGATTTTCCTACCATCAACACAATCCAACATCAAGATGATGATTCCATTCTTACGTACCTCAATGTGGGGGATTATTCTATCCATAATCCCTTCCTCTTAAGGCCTCAACCATGTCAAATGAATCCACAATGGTTATCAATCTGGTCACTCTAGAAAACCCCTATATTATCAAATTTGGCCAATCACTAAATGTTGAGGAACTTTGAAACTTATCCTCTTTCCTCCAAAGCCATAGCATAGCTTGGTCTTAAAATGATATGTTTGGGATTGACCCCACCATTAATACCCATATCATAGTCACTCATCATGATGCTAAGCCTATTAAATAAAAACTTCAACACATGTCTCCTTACATAGCCCTTCTCATCAAAGAAGAGATTTAACATCTCTTATTTATAAACTTCATTCAACCCATTGACTACACCCAATGGGTCTTGAATATCATACCTATCATGAAAGTCACTAGGGGTGTAAGCATTTGTGTGGACATTCATGAATTTAACCTCATCTACCGCAAGGATGACTTTCCTCTATCTAGTATTGACCATCTTGTTGATCTTATAGCTGACCATAAGATGTTATCTCTCATAGATGAATTTTTGGGTTATAACTAGATCTTGATTGCTCTTAAATATTAGTGTAAAACAACCTTTACCACCCCTTGGTGAAATTTTTGCTTTAAATTCATGCCTTTTAGGTTAAATAATTTTGGTATAACCTACTAACATTCCGTGACTTATATCTTCCATGATATCATCTATAATATATAGAAGACTATGTGGATAACTTTCTCAAGAAATCCAAAATCTAAAAAGATCACTTGACTATTCTTATGATCATATTTAAATGCCTAATCCTTTATCATGTTTGCCTTAATCCCAAGAAATGCACTTTTGGGGTCCTTTCAAGAAATCTTCTTAACTTTATCATCTCTCTTAATAGAATCAAAGTATAGCCTACTAAATTTAGAGCAAATTTGGACATGCCTCCTCCAACCAACCTTAAGCATCTTTGTAGCCTATAGGGAAAACTTTAATCTATTCACCATTTCATTTTCAAACTGTTAGATCGATACCAACCTTTCCATCACCTTCTAAAGAAGGATGTCTCTTTCAAATGTAATAGTGATTGTCAAAAATCCTTTTATTTATTCAAATAGTAACTTTTGTCACCACTTATCCTCACCCCTCTTAAAGATGACCACCCCTTTTACCTATATATCTCTACCACTAGCCATTCCTTAGGGGCAATGTTGGCTCATTGAGATCTATAACACAAAGAGCAAGCCATACACTACATTGTCTACACACTTGTAAAATACAAGAATTGGTATACACATATCAAGAAAATCTACTTAGCATTGACCTTTGTGGCCACCAAACACTTCCACTACCTTCTTAACCATAAAACCTACGTCATAACTAATACTAACTCACTCAAGTACATGCAATCTAAACTATACCAAAATCAATGTATGGATAAGTGGATTATGCTCCTAACTAAATTTAACCTTGAGTTCCTCTAAGAAAAGTTAATTAAAAGGTAGCTCATTGTCAACTAATTAGCTGAATGTCTTTTACCAAATAACCAACCACCTCCTCTTGCCCTTTTGGATGAGTCTATCATGACTCTTTTTCAAGAAGATGGCATAAACTACCAAATGACCATGTTGTTTGATAGATCAAAGTTCCTAAGGAGGGGGTGCCATATTTATTCTCATTCCTCTTGATGACAAACTCCCTCCTCTCTCCTTCAACCTTGAATTTGAATGCACCAATAATATGGTTGAGTATGGAGCCCTAATGATAGGTCTATGAATTGATCTAACCTTAGTAATTAACACAATCCATGTCTTTGGTGTTCCCAATTTTTGGTCAACTAAGTCAATGAATCTTATCAATGTAAGAATGATGTCTTGAAAAAAATAAAATTTTAGTTGACAAACTCTTAACATCATTTGGACATTACCTAGTCCAATCCATCCCCTAATCTACCAATAAACTTATAAATACTATGATTTAGGAATTTGACTTAAGAGAGGATGGTTAGTATGGTGTTAGTTCCAAAATGAAAACAAAGTGAAATAAACACACTAATATCATAACATATCTAGGCCTAGACACTAGTGAGAGCTTAGTTAACAATTTGAATTGAACACACAACTAAAATGCAAAAAAAAACTCTTTTACCTTCCTTGGATGCTCCAAAATGATTATTGTGGCGGCTTGCTCAACTTGTGCTCATGAAGTCCTTAGAAATGGAAGCTTGGAAACCTCTATCTCTCCTTGGTACCTTTGTCTTGTGGCTTGGCTTGGAATCAATTTGGAATTATAACACTAGTTTCTTGAAGCTTTTGGAACCAATCCTTCATTATAACTTTGCATAAATTAAGCTTAGAAATGATGTTGTGAGGCCTCCTATTTATGTATTTTTGGATTTGATGAAAATCAACCTAAACCATCCATATCAAGATTGAGATGTGTGGTTGAGGATTAATTCAATTTTTGGAATTAAGTTTGTAATTATCCTTGTCATGGCATTGGAAGAAGGGGCAATTAAGAGGCATGGAGGGCATCATGGAAGGCATTGATGAGGTGTGGGAGGCATGAATCTTGATATTTATGAAATTTATGGCCTATGTATGTCTTCCCAAGAAATGAGGTCACTTGATGATGTAGATATTGAATATTCATTTCTAAAACTGAGTATTCAACAAGTTTCCATGGAATTATTAACTAGGCCTTGATTTGGGTTAATTAACTCTTAAACATGATTAGGCACATTGTGCACAAATTACCCAAATTGATTAGAATGCCTTGTTATTGGTCTTAAATATGACTAGATTATAATTGGAAGTCACTATCAGATGCATTGAAACCATACTCCCATTTAGTATGTTGCCAACAAAAAATAAAAAAGGCATGAGTTTTGTGTAAAATATTTGATAGGAAAGAGCAGTCCAGAGCACTTAGGTGCAATTTTAGCATTTTGACTCAAAATAAATTGATCAAAGTTAGCTGGGCCATAAATTGTATTGCCCCATTTAGGGATACCGTAGCTAAAATTGGCACTTGAATATATCATTTTCACATCATTTTGCATGTTTTAGTGTTTTTAGGCCAAATCCCATGTTTTAGATGAAATCCCATGTTTTAGATGGAAACTATCCAAAAGCTTGATTGGAGGTTATCGATGGCCAGTTTTAGGTGTCTACAGTTTGCCCCTTTTTGGGAAGGCATTGCAAGATATAAGAACATAACATTTTCTAAAAGAATAAAAAGGTCATATATGCCTACAACTACAATGATGATAAACTAACTATATGATGCCCCCTTGAGGGAATGGTTGGCACAATGAGGTCAATGAATGATCCCTCAAAAAGAAAGAAACAAAATGAGGGGACCAAAGAAAGGAAAGATGATAATGTGAAAACACAACAATAGTAAAAAAATAGTCAAAATCATTGAGAATGCAAGTGGGATGGTATGCAATGGTTTGTCCAAAGGTAATTATAAGCATTGTACCCCGATAGTGGTAAAGTGGTATGATAACACAATGATTTTACCAAAGGTGGTTATAATCATTGAGAAGATGGAGCTATCCTAGTTAGGATAGACAAAAAAAATAGTAACATGCCCTTGTATAGGTAGAAAAATTAAAGTGGTAATAACATAATGATTTTCCCAAACACAATTATAATCATTGAGAAATGCATGTGGGATGGTGTGCAATGATTTACCCATAGGTGGTTATAATCATTGAACCTTGATTATGGAAAACATGATAAAAGTGGTTGAGGATGATGACAACTTGACATAGACGGTAATGATGAATTGGAACAACCTACTAGTAGTGAGATGCTCATTTGAACTAATAAAGGTTGGAAATCATTTATCATTAATGACTCTATTTAGGATATGATTAGGAGTGAATTAGGATGTCAGTGCTGAAGAGATGCCACCATTGATGAATAGACTTCTTGAAGATGAGGTTTATTTTATCATGTGATGTTAGGAGTTATGATATAACATCTTAAAGACATGGCACAAATATGCATGAGGACTAACTCCCATAATCCAACACCCAATAGAAAACAATGCACCGATGATAGAAACCATGATGACAATGTAAACATATGAATAGGGATGGATTCAAGTGTAAGTGTGGGCAAGGAATTACCCACTAAACACACATAAACTTAATCAAATAAAAAAATTCTTGAAATTAAATAAACATGCAGACAAAAAAATAAACAAAAGTAGAAACAAACAAATAATGCAATAAAAATCCTATGAACCTTGCCCCTAGAAAATAGGCAAAAACTTAACAAATGAATTAAATGGGGGAATAGAAGAAAAGGAAGGGGGTGGCCGAGATATCTCTATATGAACTAAATAAGTGGATGCTACCTACAGAGTTCCATGGATGTAATATCCAATAAAAAACTTCAAGTTAAATGTAGTTCTCCCAGGGAATGGGAAGAATGTGATAACTAATGAAAATAAATAGAATGGATGTGATAGAAGAATAAGAATGGTCTTTTAAAATGTAAAGAGCATGAGAAAAAAAGGCCAATAAGGATGGAGAAACTAAATTAAAAGTGATTTTCTTGTAACTTAGTAAAGGTTCCTAGAATCCTTAAGGCAAAGAAGTGGTCAATGTTTTTGTGCTTTTCTAATGATTTTCAATTTTTTTGGAAGTTTAAGAGTGTCTTAACTCAATCAATAATGATGAAACACTAAATGGTTCAAGTTTGAAAATGGTGAGAGCATTCATACTTAGGTTTCTCTCAAAATGGTGAGGGTGTGGCTTAGGTTGCTCACAAAATGGTGAGAGTGTTCAAACTTAGATTGCTAACAAAACAATGAGAGCATTGAGAAAAGGGTGACTAAGCTGACCTCAACAAGTATTAAACATTACCTACATAGTCCCAAAATAAGACCTCAAATCACTATAGTTATGCCCTTATAATGGAGGAATTCTACTAGTGCAATAGTCAATTCAAAAAAAATAGGCACAATTGTTAAAAAGACACAGCATGGCATAAGAAGTGGCAAGTTGGTACATCAAGGTTGAATGTTGCCCCTAGTTTTCCCATAGGTGGTTATAACCATGACACAACAACATAGATCAAAGGTACTAATTTGTCCAAAGGTAGTTATAATTAACAACAATATTGGTGGTAAGAAAGAATAACAAATAAAGGATGAAACTACCAAAACTTTTGTCACACTATCCCAAAATATGATCTATATCTAAAGTTCTTGAATAAAATGGTGAACTAATTAGATACTTTGATGCTGAAACTATGTAATGAATGACAAAAACCAAGGTTAAATAGGCTAGGTTTTTTAACATGCTATGTCTATAGGTAGGAAATGAAAAGAAGATATGGCAAAGAGGATGGATAAGAATGGTATGTGTACAAAGAAGAATAGTGACAAAAAGGCATAACTAAATTGGTCCTTACATATAATACACTTTAGTATTAAAGCATAGTATCACTTGAGATGAATAATATTCATTAGCTCTAGAAGTTCATCATCATATGGTGTGTCAATATTGTATGTTCCTAATCCATAATCTATAGTAATGATGAAAGGCAATATCTAGTTTGGTTTGAATTTCCATTTATTTTTCTTCTTAGTCATGTATTCTTTTGATTTTATTTAAGAATAAGATCACCAAGTTCAAATGTTCTATAATTCACATGCTAATTATAGTGGCCTTTGAGTTGATTCTAATATTCTTGAAGATTATTTATCATGGTTATGCATTTTTCATCAAGTAGATCTAGCTCTTATAGGTGATCTACTTGATAGTCACGATCATCTAAGACATGCTTGAAAGAGATGCATAGTGAAGGAAAATCAACCTCAATGGGAAGGATGGCTTCAGTACCATACACAAGTGAGTATGGAGTGGCTCTTATGGGGGTATGATGATTGGTACAATATGTCCAAAGGGTAGCGAATATTTGGAGGTGTCAATCATGATTGACATCATTGACAGTATTTTTGAGAATGTTGAGAATGGTTTTGTTAGATGCCTCAGCCTAGCCATTACCTTAAGGGTAATATGTTGTAGAAAAGTGTTGTGTGATGTTGTATTTAGTACATAACTAGTCTACATCCTTATTCTTGAATGATCCTCCATTATCATATATAATGTAAGAGGGGATACCATAGTGGTAGATGAGATGATTGAAGATGAATATGGAAATTTGATTTCCAATCATGTAAGTGAGGGGTATAGCTTCAACCCACTTAGTGAAATATTCAATGGCATCAAGGATATGTTTATGGTTATCAGATGAAGTGGGGTTAATCTTCCTAATGAGGTCAAGTCCCCATGTATAAAATGGCCATGGTGTCAACATCAATTTCAAAGTTTTTACTAGGGCATGAATCAAATTAGCATGTCATTAACATTTGTCACATTTCTTTATATATACATTGGCATCTACATCCATTATGGGCCAATAATAAGTAATATGAAAGAGCTTTTTGGATAGGACTACCCCACTAGAATGGGCTCCACATACTCCTTCATGAACTTATCTTAATGCTAATGTAGACTCTACTAAAGTTAAATGATGAATCAGAGTTCTATTAAAACTATGATGGTAAATAATGGATCCAAATAAAGTATAATGAGTGGAATGATGAATGAATGATTTGGTTTGTTTTAAAGATAGGTTAAGTGGTATAACTTGGTCATGAAGGTAGTTAGAAAGGTCTAAGTACTAGATAGAATTAGGACCAATAATATCACAAATCATGGAAATGGTTAAAGGTTCATACACTGGGGTTAACAAATTATTGATGAGGAACTGATACTCTCTAGCTTTATCTATTTGTTGAATTAGTGAGCCAATAGTATCCATGACATCTACAGTTCTGTTACTAGCCCTTGGTATGTGTTTAAATTGAATGTTGGCAATTTGTTGCTTAAAAGTGTTAACCATGGTTTTATATGGAACCGACTTATCATCTTTGTTTTGAAACTGATCTGTGACTTGATTGATAATTAATTAAGAATCACCATAAACCTAAGATGAGATATATTCCATTGTACTTCTTGTCAAAGTCTTGTAACAAGTGTTTCATACTCGACCAGGTTGTTTGTACAAGGAAAGCTAATTCTGAATGATTTAGGGAAGAGATCCACCTATGGTGTAATAAATAATAGGCCTACCCCTAATCCATGTGTAGTGAATGAACCATCAAAATATATCTTCTAAGGCTATTCCTCAAGGGGTGCATCAATAACAGTCATGACGGATTTATTAAGGAATGGAAACTTGAGTGGTTATATGTCTATAAGAGGTGCTTTAACAAGTTGATCTATAAGAAATTATCCCTTGATTGCTTTCTAATTTACATACTCTATGTCAAACTCACTAAGAAACATAATCCATTTAGCCATTCTGCCTTGAAAAGCTATTTTAGATAGTAGATACTTGAGTGGATCTACTTTTGAAATGACCATGGTTTTATTATTCAACATGTAATGATGCAATTTTTGAGTTACAAAAACCATGGTTAAATAATCTTTTTCAATAGGTACATATTTATATTCATACGTATCTAAGGTATGGCTTAATTAGTATACAACATGCTCCTTTCCATTTTCATCATGTTCAGCCAAGAGTGCCTGTAGGGCATGATCAATAGCTGATATGTATAACAAGAATGGATTTCCTGGCATAAGAAGTAATAAAATAGGTGGATTAACAAGATAATCTTTGAGTTGTTGAAAAAAAATTTGGTAGTGATCATCCCAATGAAATGCAACTCCTTTCTTCAAAAGGTGCATAAATGGATGGCGCTTTTTTTCTAACTAAGAGATGAAGCATCAGATGGATTGGATCTTACCCTATAAAAAATGAAGTTGTTTAAAATTAGTTGGTGGTAGCATTTTCCTTATAGCATGGAATTTAACTAGATCAAATTAAATACCTCTATGAGACATGATAAATCCAATTAATTTTCTTAAAGTTACACCAAACACACATTTCTTTGAATCTAGTCTAACTTTTTACTCTCGTAGTCTTTCAAATATCTTACACAACACTGTTAGATGGTCATCTCTGGTCTTGGATTTTCTCAATATGTCATCGACATAGTTTTCAACAATATTGTGCATCATATCATGGAATATGATAGTCCTGGATCTTTAATATGTATTTCCCACATTCTTAAGTCCAAATGGTATCACTTGATAGCAAAATTTTCCCCATGGACTGGTGAACACTATTTTATGTTGAGCTTCTAGCACTATTTTGATCTAATTATATCCTAAAAATCCATCCATGAGTGAAAGAATTTAATAACCTACCATGAAGTGAACAATCATGTTAATATTAGGTAATGGAAAATCATCTTTAGGATAAGCTTTGTTGATGTCTCAAAAATTAATACAAGTTCTAATTCCTTAAAGATTTTTGCTAATAGGTACAATATTAAAGATCCATTTAGAGTAGTCAATGGATCGGATACATCCTGCTTGTAAAAAATTTTCCAACTCTTTCTTTGCCAATAAAAAAATGTGAGGATGCATCTTACATAGCTTTTATTTTACTAGTTTGGTGTCAGGATTAACCACAAGGTGTTGCAAAACTAAGGTGGGGTCTAATCCTAGCATGTCAAAATAGGCCCACACAAATATATCCATAAACTCTTTCAATAGAGTTATAAAAATGTTGCATTCCTCCTTAGTGAGGGATGCACCTAATCTTATCCATTTTAGGTGTGATAGAGTCCTGATGTTTACCTATGTTTTATCTTCAACTAGGAGGGTCAAACTATCTTCTAGGATAGTAGGTAGTAACTTTAAATATTGGACTATATCAAGGTCCTCTGTTAAGACATGCTCTTTAACTTCTCCTAGGCATGATGAATATGAATCTCCTATTGAGATATTTTGCCATGTAACAAAAATAGTTAGAAATTCTTAGAGAATTTTATCAAATACTTGTTTCTCAAAACTGAACTTAAATCTATGGGCATGTTCATTATTGGTGGTCTCCTAGTCTAAATTCCAATAAAAATGAACATCCCCATCTAATGATGCCTAAAATAGGTCTTCACCATTAGATTGGCTTGTATTTTTACTTTTTCCCTGGTCAAAAAGTGCCTCAAAGAGGTCTTCACTTTGGGTCCTCAATGTTTTACTTATTTGTTTTTGGCTAAGGGTGTTCACTCGCTCTCCAAAATAGGCTATAGGATCTAATATGATTGAGAATATTGATTTGTGATCTCCCAACAGAACATTGTCTCTAAGGCCTAAAAAATCATAGAATGCCTCATCATTCTATAACTCATCAATTGACAGACTGGATTCTTATTGGTCTCAATCTGTCAGCTGGGGATAATATAATTGAAATGGATTGTGATGAACAACTTAGGTAAGGGTAAAAATGGCATTGTTATCAAACAGGTTGGTTTTAGCTAGGTTATCAAAGGTAAGGCTATGATCAGACTCTAATTCACTATCAACATCATCATCGCTAGTCACTAGTGATGGAGTTTGAATTAAATATGTGGGGTCAACCCCAGGTAGTTTAAATCTAAGTCCATAACATCTTTCATACCTAGTCATGGAAATTGTCTTGATAGATCCTTGTTGATTCAGTCTAAGGCCTCTTCCTTCATAATTATGACACTCCATAATCCTATTTGAAATAGGATACTTAGCACTTTTATAATAGTCAACTTGGTTATCATTGTATAACCATGATTCATCCCCTTCAAGAGGGTTAGGTCCTAGGTTAGATGTTGGTACAAATTTGACAAGTCCTTTGTCTTTGTTCTTTCATTACCAATGTATATGTGGGATGACCTTAGGTCACCCAAAAGTTTTTAGATTCTAAAGAAGATTGGTAATGTGAAATGTGTCATGGGTCACATATTTTCTTGATCCATTATCTAAAATGGTGAAATGATTAGAAGTTTTAGGAGGTGGCATGTGGGAATGGGAATCTAAGGTATTAGGATCTATTAAATTATCTAGTGAAGGATCAATAAGTATATCCTTTCCTTCATCCTATTTAGAACTTAGATTCATGTTGTACTAATAGTTATAGATTTAAAACTTAGCCTCAAGATTATTTTAATGTTCATATGGGTACAAATCTCTTAGAATATTCACCTCCATCCCTAAGTGGGAAAATTTGATACATTGGTACAGTGTTGGTGGGACTACACAAATCTCATGTAACCAAGGCCTACCTAGAATCATGTTGTATGATAACTCAAGATCCAACAAATGGAAGTGTATCATGGGTCAAAGGCCCAATGATAATTGGAAAACTGATGGTGTCATGTGATTCTCTTTCATAATTATCCTAGGCTTTAATATTTATTATTTCTGCTTGGAGATCCATCATTATGTATCCAGGAAACTTGATGACCTTGAGAGACACTATGTTGAGGCTAGATCCATTATCGATAAGAACATGTTTCACTTTATGTTGTTTATTACAAACTTCTATGTATAATGGGTTATTATGGAGTGAGCCAAGGGAAGACATATCACTTTGGTTGAATGTGACTTGTTGGGCTAGAGCTAGGTGTCCAACCAAAGCTTGAAAGTTATCAGGGGATATGTCACTAGCAATAGTGGATTCGGTAAAAAACTCATTCAGGATGTTTTTGTGGATTATTGATGTCTATAGAAAATCTAAAATAGAAATTTGTGCTAGTGTCTTTTGTAATTGTTTCATAATATCAGACTTCTTGTCTTGGTCAGTAGTGAATGGTTTATTCTAAGGCTGAATGGTTGGTTGGGTGATAGGAAAAGTAGAAAATGGTTGTGGGCCTGGGATAGTAATATTTAACCTCTGATCTATGCATAATCAAGATTAAATACTAGACCATTATTACTAACTGTGTCAAAAATGGTGTGGGACCAAATAGGACAAGTCTCAATTATTGATGCACTTGCATGTGGTCACATGGCAAAAATGAGTTATCATTATAAGATCCAAAAGTAGAAGTCCTAATTTACTAGTTTGCCTGTATGCATTCCTAGGTCAAAGAAGGATTATCCATATGATTTGGTTGAATATTGTTGTTTATCAATGGTCTAGGTTTATTATCGCTTGGTCTAGGATTAATGGAAATGGTATCAATGCTTACCCCTACAATATGACCTAAAACCCTATTATAGTCATGTGTAACTGCATGGTAGGTTTGTTGATTGTTACCATTCTGACCTTGGTTTTATCCATTTTTATCATTGTAGATTTTATTGCTGATTTTGTTGATTCTACTGGTTTGGCCTTTGATTTTGATATTGTTGATTTTTTTGTTGCATTGACCATTATTGTTATTGCTAATTATTCTATTATTGTTGATTTTTATGTTAGGGAAAGGGGTTTTAATAAATCCCATGAGTTTGATTTGAATTGGAAGCACCATTATCCAATTTTATCTCCCCATTATCCAACATATTTTCAATTAAATGCTTGATTTGGACATATCTTCATATATTATGCCTATTGACTCAATGATAGTCATAAAATTCATTTTCATGGTACCAATCAGGGTAAGGAATGCCTTATAAATAATATTTTTGTATAGGCCAACTAATAAGATTAGTAGGAGAAAGATTTTGAAATACAAACTCAATAGGTTCTCTTAGGTCACTAAAGACATGATGTGAAGGGATGGTTCTACTAGGAGGAAGGGTTTGCAATGGTAAAGACTACTATATTTGTTGTGTAGTTATTGGTTGTTGCACTTATAACATTGGTTAGAGAGGTTGATGGGTAGGAGTAAGCTAAAAAAGTGATGTAGATAATGTTTTCACAATTTGGACATGACAAGATTTGGTTACTCCATTTCCCACAACATTCTTGTTATGGTTGAATTACTTTGATCTATCATGATTATTAGCCTATACCGATTGTGATGCTTGTGCTTGGATGGTATTTTGGTCATTTTTATGATTGGTACCTTAATTTTGATTAGTTGAATTAAGCTTGATGACCCTTTTATTGATGAGAACCCTCTCGATCAACAAACCTTTATCAATGATCACTTTGAATGTATGTACACATTGTAGTTCTAGATGATATGCTATCTCACTATGAAAATTTTTAGCAAACATAATATCTAATTGTTTATCTAGTAAACTATGGGTGAAATGGCTTGCAAGGGCTCTCCATCACTATAAATAACTTTCAAAACTCTCCCTAGCTTTCTACTTTACTTGTGTTAGTTCTACTAATGAAATCTCATGCTCAAGATTATAGGAAAAGTGCTACATAAATTTATTAGAAAGATCATCAAAATATGTTAATTATTGGGAAAATTCAAAAACCACTCTAAGGCTTGTCTAGCCAAGCTTATTTGAAACAATAGTAAAAGGTATATGTCATTATATGCCACTAGTTGACATGCGATAAAGAATTCAGTGAAATGAGCATTAGGGTCACCTTTCCATTTGTACTTATCAAATTTTGGTGGTTCATATGCTAGAGGAAATGGTATATATAAATACTCCATATTTAATGGATAGGAACATATGTCATCCAATTTGAGCTTTTTAATTTTCTTCCCTACCTAAATAGAAACAATTGCATCCTTGATTTATTGCAAATTTTGGGATAGGAAACTGTATGGAATATTGGTTTGAGGGAGAATATTGGTTTCGATATATGGTTAAGAGGTCACAAGTGGGGCACTTTGACTAGGGTATGATGGAGACACCTATTTTAGTATATTGGCTTTTTTAGGGAATGGACTAGGAATACACATATGTGGATCAAGATGTACTTAAAATTGTACCTTTGGCTATGTGATATTTTAGTTTGGGTTGATGATAAAGGTTTATTCTAGTGGATTTTGTTGTTTGGATGGAGGGATATAATTATAATGTGCCTAATTTTTTTGAAAAAGGACATGTTGTTTACTAATCAAACCTTTCTATTGAGTAGGAACTTGTGGACCAAGATCCTATCTCTGAATTTGGGGCACATTTTGAACCAATGGTTTTCTAGTAGGTACCTGAGAAACATGGGGACCTCCTTATTACATGAATACCTATGAGGAAGTAAAAGTAGGTTATAGATTTGGCATTTTTCATTTCCTAATATTTGCATGTTATTGACTAGTCATTGCTTGGTTTTGGACAGGCATATTATTTTGTGGCTGAAGAAGTATGTTTGTTGTTACTTGACGAGGTGGAATATTAGTTACCCCTAATTTTGGTGACAATGTACTCATCCTCTATTACATTGATACACTATATTTTTTTTTTAATTGTGTAATTCTACTCACTGCTTATTAAGGGGGAGTAGGAATCATCACATTCTATCATTGAGGCATAACATTAGCCATTGTTTTATTATCTAATCTTGTAGGTTGTACACTTGAAGAAGTGGCTGGTTGAGGATGGGGTATAAAAAATCTTATTCCTTGGTCTGATGATATGCTCATGGGATTAACTATAGGCAAATGTTTTTGGCTATTTATTTGTGTATTAATACCACTTTGATCAAGATTGGATGCTATTTGCACATTATCCACTACATTTGGCTCACTATTTAGTGTAGAAGATAAAGACATTTCTTTGATAACTGGCATATATGTCAAGTTATCTATTAAATTGGTTTGTATAAATGGGTCTGAACTCATATTTTCTTATCCAATTAATTCCATAAACACTCATATTGAAGGTACTAGGTCAATGAGGGGCTTACTCACCATGCTTATCTGATTGAAATCACATGCTAAATTCAGGTAGGTTTGGTATGTTGTCTGTATTTGGTTAAAGTGGTATTCCATGATGTTTTTATCCTTGATTGGATATATTGGGGTCTTGGTACATTATTTATACTAGATCCATAAGATTTATAGAAGATGCCTATTGATCATAAATGATATTGTGGGGCACTCTTACTAGACTTGGTAAATTTTCATGGGGGAAGTCTGCTGGAAACTTAGCCCTTATCTCTATGGCCCTAACCAAAATATCATTTTTGTTCTCTAACCAATGTCACCAAAAAAATGGATCATATGTGGGAGATGTATTGGTAGAGTATGGTTGTTGAAGTATTGGCTCATCCACTATAGGTATTGTAGCTAGGTATTTCATGGTTTGTTCTTGGTCCTATTCTATGTAAGGTGGTGTGTTAACCAGAAAGTTAGCCAATAGATCTTGTCTTTGTGCCCCTAATTGAGTATTATAAGAGGGATAAGACTCTATATCATAATCAATGTTATTTGCATAGGGGTCTTGCTCCATTTCTTCCTATGTAACTACATTAATAATCATTGGATTATACATGAGTCCACTACGAGTGTATGAATACTTGTTGGGATCCATAGTCAATGCTTGGCGATAAAAGGTCAAAGAGTTATAAAAACTCTAAAAAGGATAAAATCTAAAACAAATGATGCCTTAAACTTGGTCTAGATTTTTCAAAAAGGATCAAAAGGTTTATGCAAATTTTTGTGAGGAAACAAGCTAGAGTGAAGTATCCAATATTTCACTATTCACACAAAGGTAAGCATGTAAATGGACCAAAAATAGAAATGCCAAACACTAAGGTAAAAGTGTTTCAAATTAGTCTAATCTAGGAATTTGAAAGTTTCTAGGTCTTCTAGCGAAACACAATGTCAAAATCTAGGCTCAAATAAGACATGTTCTAGGACTCTTGGCTAAACAACATCAAAAGATAGACTTTGAAAATAGGTGAAAGTTTTTAATCTAACGGATTTGAAAAACTTCTAACAAACACTAGGCATTTGATTCTTGGACATGAACTTGGTCAACTAGGTATAAGGTATGAAACAAAAGGCACTTTAACAATAGTTTACTTTCTCACAAATAGTGTTATAAGACTTGGTTCTTTTGACAAAGAGGCTAGACAAAGGTTAACATTATAACTATGCTATAGATAAAGGATCAAAAGTACACTTAGATCGATCTAATTTTGTAGGAATACATTTGGAACTCTATGCAAGAGGGTCTATGAAACAATGTTTGAAATGATTTGGGTAGTGTAACAAGGCTATACTACCCAAAATTTATGATAAAAAAAGTTTGTTTTAAAGACTCTCTAATGCAAAGACATTTTCCCATAATTTTGACAACATAACACTACCTTTATTGACTCAAAATGTTGTGGTACATAAGCTTAAAGTGTAGTGTTTAGCACAAAATGGCTTACGTATATCAAGTGAGGACAATTATTATGAGTCTTAAAAAACCTTCAACCTAAAATTTGGAAATTAAACCTAAGTTCCTTTGAGTTTAGTGCAAATGGAGAACCCATTTAACACATCAACTCTATAAACTTGTAAAGGTGTAATTTTGAATTTAAATTATAAGTGAAGGACTTACACAACTTTGGTAAAGGTCTAGACTCAATTGGGCAACATAACTATTGCAAAGTGGATGATATGACTCTCAATTTTTTGATGAAATTTTGAGCAATTCAAATGGATGATCTCACGTGGGCACCATAATGCCTCTTTGTTCAAAGGAAAAATTGGACTGTGTTTGGTTTGGATTTTTTTTTACACCAAGTTTTGACTCCAAATAAGACTTTAATCTAGAACAAGACTAATTAATTAATCTCCCTTAGATCCTAAACTGACAAGGTTTCTTGGTATTGTTGGAATCTATCAATATATATTATTTTGAGAGGATTTTAAGTGTTCATCCAAAATTAAATGCATATTATAGAGTAGGGTTTTTACACCTCTCCATCTCTCAAATGATAGTATTTTAACATCGACCTTGAGGCACACCTTTCACCAATAATACACCCATAGCAAGTGGGGATCTATATAAAATATAATAAGTTTTCAAACTATCTAAGGGAATCAATTGCACAATGACTTTCATGTCAAACAATGCAAAAGAAAAGCATGGATTTTGGGTCTATATCACTGATCTTGTTTCAAAAAGGTCTAGTCCTTTTTTTAATCATTACATCCTATTGTTCACTTAGTGTAGTGCAATGTCCAAAGTGCCACTACATCCTATGTGTAACTCTAAAAGATTAAAATTAAGTCAATGCTGGGAGATGAAACCCTAGGTCAAAGCTTCCCTAAATAACTTATGGGAGGTGATGAAGTCCCCCTCGCAAGCCAAGATGCATAAATAAATAAATCATGAAAATATAAAGACTTTAGGGTAATTTTCAAGGTCACCCAAACTTTGATGAGTGTTTGGGGAGTGCTTTAGATGACTTTATTTCTAAGCCTTGGACTAGGCTACTTTTAATACGAGTGGTGATTTTGATTCCAACAGTTCTCTATAGGGGAAAAATGAAAGATCATATATGCAACATTCCTCTCTTTTTCAAATAAAATTAATCTAATCAACTATTGAAAACAAAAATTGACAAGTGTGTTCAATTTTAAACCCTAAATGAAATGTTTGGTGGTGTTCATTTGAACCCTTGGTCTTAGTTGTAAACTTTAAAAACATTCACCAAAAACACCTAAAATTCTTTGTTAAACACCAAAAACAAAGTTCTTAATCAAATTTTAAGCATGCAAAAGTGATTTAAACATGTTTTGAGAAAATATCTCACTTGGTCTTGTAACAAAATTGTTAGCATGTCCTTTAGCTTTGAAGCTCTTTTGACTTTGAAACAATAAAATTTGAAAACATAGCTCTAAGGTCTATGTTTTTGGAAAAAACACAATGACTAATATCAGTCAATACCACCAACATCAATTATAGGCAACTGAGATCTAACTGATTTTGGTTCTCTTTCAGGTGTAGGATGCATCTAACCCCACTAGGCATGCCAATATGTGTTTTAGGACTTTGACTCAAGAGAGGATGGTTAGTATGGTGTTACTCCCAAAATGAAAATAAAGTGAAATAAACAAACTAATAGCATAAAATCTTTAGGCCTAGACACTAAGGAGAGCTTAGTGAAGAATCATGAATGAAACACAACTAAAATTCAAAAGAAAACTCTTTTACCTTCCTTGGATGCTCCAAAATGCTTGTTGTGGTGGCTTGCTTAGCTTGTGCCCATGAAGTCCTTGGTAATGGAAGATTGAAAAACTCCATCTCTCTTTGGTACCTTTGGCTTGTGGCTTATATTGGCTTGGAATCAATTTATCATTATAACTCTAGTTTCTTGAAGCTTTTGGAACCAATCTTGCACTATAACTTTGCATAAATTAAGCTTAAAAATGATGTTGTGAGGATTCCTATTTATAAATTTTTGGATTTGATCATAATCAAACTCAACCATATATCTCAATATTGAGATGTGTGGTTGAGGATTAATTCAATTTTTGTAATTAATTTTGTAATTATCCTCATCATGGCATTGGAATAAGGAGTAATTAAGATAAATAGAAGGCATCATGGAAGGCATTGATGAGGCATGAGAGGCATGAATCTTGATATTTATGGCATATATGGCCTAGGGATGTCTTCCCAAGAAATGAGGTCACTTGATGATGTAGATATTCAATATTCATTTCCAAAAATAAGCATTCAACAATTTTCCATGGAATTATTAATTTTGCCTTGATTTGGGTTAATTATCTCTTAGAAATGATTAGGCACATTATGCACAAATTACCCAAATTGATTAGAATGCCTTGTTATTGGTCCTAAATTTAACTGGATTGGAATTAGAAGTCACTATCAGATGCATTGAAACCATATTCCCATTTAGGATTTTTCCAACAACAAATAACAAAGGCATGAGTTTTGTGCAAAATATTTGATAGTAAAGAGCAGTCCATAACACTTAGGTGCAATTTTAGCATTTTGACGCAAAATAAATTGATCAAAGTTAGCTATACCATAAATTGCATTACCCCATTTATGGATACCCTATCTAAAATTACCACTTCAATATATCATTTTCACATCATTTTTCATGTTTTAGTGTTTTCAGGCCAAATTGCATATTTTAGATGGAAACAAGTCAAAAGCTTAATTAGAGGTTATCGACAAATTGTTTTAGGTGTCCATAGATTCAATAGCCTACCTTATTTCTTAGATCCATTCTTATTCTTATAATTATAAAATATTTTTCACTATTAATCATTTTACCATACTCTCTTATAGCTAATTTTACCTCCCTACCATTTTCAATGTGGAGGAATCCCCATCTATCATTTGGTATGACAAAACTTTCAACTACCTCAACCTAGTCATCGTTCCTCCTAACCTCTCTAAGAATTCCCACCATGAAGCTTCTAAAATAGTAATCCTTTATAAACATGGTTTTGATGGTCTCCTTCTTCATTGCCTACACAATTGTGAAGCTTCTCATGTCATCAAGGAAACACATGATGGGATATGCGAGGGACACTTTAACAATCTAGCAGTTACTAAACATATCCTTCATCTTGGCTACTATTATCCCACACTCAACCAAGATTGTTGTGATTATGTAAAAAAGTGTGTTAAATGTCAATAGCATGCTAATTTACATGATGCACTAGCTAATAGCCTCTAGGTATCTAAGGAATTTTGGATTTTTTCTAAATGAGGGCTCGATCTCATTAGGGAAATTAACCCACATTCTTCATGATGACATAGATCCATCATCACAACCACTGAATACTTCATCAAGTGGGTGGAAGCTATTCCTCTTGTCTTTACCAAAGCAAAAAATATTTTTGACTTTATCAACCATCATATCATCTGCCACTTTGGTGTTCCTCATACGATCATCATCGATAATGGTAAATCCATCAAGAATAAATAAGTTTAAGGTTTATTTGATGAATTTGGCATTCAATTAAGCTTTTCCTCACCTTATCTACCATAAGAAAATGGAAAAATGGAAGCCTCTAATACAACCCTCACCAAAATACTAACCAAAGTTATTAGTGATTTAGGTTGGGATTAGCACTTGCACATCCCATTCACTTTATGGGCCTATTGCACTAGCATTAAAACTCTATGGGTGATACCCCTTTCTCTCTAGTCTTTAGAGTAGAGGTAGTATCGCCTCTTAAATTCCAAATCCCCTCTCTTTGTATATCTTTCTAGGAACTAATTTCTAAGGAAGATTTTCATCATCACCATTTAGTTCAACTTGAGCTACTTGATGAGAGTTGTTTAGCATCTCTCACCCACTTTTGTATCAAAAAATGGGAATTCAATATCAGAGACCTCATCCCAAAGGAAAACCAACACATGACCAACATGGAGAAGAGTAAATGAAGAAAGTTTGCTTTCAATTGGCTTAGACCCTACATCATTACCCATAAGTATGGATTAGGAGATTATCATCTATACTTTCTCAAAGGCAAACTAGAACTTGGGCCCCTCAATTCTTCACATCTGTGTCCATTTTTATATTAAATAAGGATCAAACTCACTCCTTTTGTCTAACTTAAGCTCATCCCTTGATTATGATATTTTAACCTTAATCCATCATTCTCCTCTCCTTTTAAGGGAAATTGATTAAAATATAGAAATATCTGATTAACCATCACAATCATAGCCTAATCTTAAATGTGGGTACCATGGATCTACCCATAGCATGGTTCTCATGGATACTTTTCATCTCTAATAAGATGGAATCTCATGGTCATTGACTCTAAAAAAACCATACCTTTTCATATCATTAAGCTTATTAAGTTAAAATTTTCCATCATAAAGGTAAACCTCTGAACCTAGTTAGACCTATCCATGTCTAAAAAAATCACATCCAAAAACAATTTGAATACCAAAATATCACTTGGGTCAATATCTTAAGCATTACAAACTACTCCCTTGAAGGATAACTACCTAAAAATGAAATAAAAATTTCCAAATATAAAGTAGACTACTCCCTTAAAGGATAACTATCAAGAGAATTAAATAAAGACACTAAACTTAGACCACTCCCTTGAAGGATGGCTAATTTAACTTTGTCAAAAGAAGAGAAATTACTTGGAATCTTCTTGCATCGATCAAATTTCCATATACAAAAATAAATAAAAAGAACCATTATCACAATCAAAGAAAATTATAAATAATCTTCTTCACTGACATGATTATCCATTATACCAATGGGTAAGGTCATATGATGTCATTGATTCCCTTGAATAGTCTTCCCACTTGAAATGGTCATGTCTACTTGCCTTTTTATGTAGACACATACCCCTTGGTCCACCTAGCTATTTTGATAAAGTTATCATGCACCATTATGATTTCACTTTTTTACCCTTGTCATCTAATCTACATCTGATGTCTTTGATTTTTTTACATCTTTCAATCCTTATGGGCTTGATCATTGTCACCTTTATCTCAGTTGACATAAATTGGCTTCTATTCAAGTGTCACTACAATGGTCACACCTCCCAAATTACCACTGTTGCTGGTAATGTCAACTTCCAAAATCATTGCCACTATAGAAAATCTTTCATTAGAGGTAGCCTATAATGAAATCACAATAATACATTCACCTTCCTATCCCATCTACCCTCTTATTACTACCATCCCATTACCATAGGCTCTAAATGTCAAACACCAATGGTAGTGCTTGCTCAAACATGGTAGTCTTTTCTTTTGTGCTAGCTAAAACTTTATCCATACTAGGGAAAAGATCACCTTATCCAACTGTATAACCCATATCCTAGACCACATAGCTCCTTGCTACCAGGGCCTCTTCTAAGTGGAACCCTAATTCATTAGTCCTAAAGAAATATGACAGAGGATGCAGACATGGTTGCCTTTCATCTAGCATAACCATGCAGCTCTTGTTTCAAGAACGGTCCATCCTCTATCACTCACGACACTACCAATTTTATAACTTATAGAATCTACTTAGTCATCAAATAAATAATTTTTAGGTCATCACTTCACTACTACCCTTATAACTTAGCTCGTGGAGATGATGAATTTTTTCTAACATGACTATGTTGATCTAGATAGGCACCCACCTCCTAATACTCAGATCATAGTGATTGATGCCAACACTATAATTATACCCTCACATAATTTTAGGAGGTGAAACCTCCTTATAAAGGCACCTCTTCTTTGGATTAGCTCCATTAAAGGTCATTTGTGGTGCTTAACATTGTGTTCCCTTCTTATTTATCCCACCTTACCCATCTGTGTCTCTCATCCTACTAAATGTGGGAACACTATGGTAACTATTCACCAATCTACACAATGCACTTTCACCATCACCTTCACCAAAACCTAAAACCTCTATTTTATAAAACCTTCTCCATTAGCCCAAACCAACCCATGTGGTCCATCAAATTAGGGTAGCCAATTTGAACACCACTCACCCAAACCTTATTGAACTACATTGGTCTAATGTCCATTGACTATGTTGTCACTACTTGAATTCTAAGGGCAGTTTAGGCATTAACAACTAATTAACCCCCTTGTTCCTTCTCATTAACTTCTATTTCTAACAATTTCTTCTTGCCTAGGGTGTCCTATATGAGGGAAGATTTGTATTTTTCCTAACATCCTTGTATTTTAACATCACCTAATACTTCTTTATTTTTCCCCAATTGTTGGGAGAACTACATTGGCCTGAGGTCTTTTTGGACTATATAGGCATTGCTTAGTTACTAAGGTTAACTTAGCTGCAACCTTTATTTTTTTCCCTTCTCACCTAAAATATCTTCCTCTACTTCTCTACCTATTTCTTCACCACTTCCCTCCCTTTAGTTTATCAATCTTTTTTAACCACTTTTATAGCTTGTCAATCCTTTTAACATAAGGATTGATAGCCTTCTTCATTGGCCACTCTTATCTCCCATAAAGACACCACCTACTTTGATTCACTAATCTCCCCATCACCTTTCCTTATGCATTCTTTTTATCTTTCTCTCTCACCCATGTTTCATTTTTTTGTCACCATCTCTGATTATTACCAACCTTACCCTTTATCCCCTTTATCTTCTTTCACCATCCTCCTCATCTCTCCTTGCCTTTGGCTATTTATTGTACCCTCTTTATCACTCTTTTTTCCTCACCATTTCTACATCATAATTTGCATATTTCAAGCTTTCTATTTCTTTTATTTTTTCACTTTTTCATTTTCCATTCTTTTTGTTTGATTTTTTCATCCTTTTTGTCTTCTTTTTTTCCTCCATAACTAGTTTCTACCTCAATATTTATCCTTTCAAAAGCCTTTCATAATTACATCTTTTCTTCTTCTTAGTTTTTTCCTTTTGCCTTTTGAATTCCTCTTTTCCTCTTTCCATCTCGATACTCGCCTATCTTTTACATCTATGTGAGTATCCATGGTTTGTATCCCTACTTTAGTTCTTCCTTTTTCTTTTTATCATCCGTGAGCTTCATCCACTATTTTCATCTCATTCCCTTTCACTGTGTTCCCCTATTTCTTTACCACCTCATCACCTTTTCATCTTGTCAGTCTCTTCTAACAAGATGATTGACACCTACCTTATCTCTTCACCTTCTTGTCCACCCATCCTTTGATTCCCCTCATTGTTCTTAACCCCTTTCCCATTTCCATCCCATTCTCATCTCCAAAACCACCATCTACTTTGATTCATTATTACTTTACTTGCTTATCATCACCCATGCTTAATTGGTCTAGATACCACCTACTTCTTCACTCTCCTATCATCTTTTTTATGTCCTTATTTCACTCCTTTTTCCTCATGTTTCCTTTTATTCCATGTATTCCCTTGTTTTTCATTTTCATCACCAAATTTTTTCTCATTGGTATTTTTTAGACTTATTTTAAAACCTTTCATGGCCTTCCATATTTCTCATTCTCCCCTTACCCTTCATGATTTTTACACTTCTCTCCCCATCATTTTCAACTCTCTAATCTGTCATTCTTTAGTGCATCCCTCACTCCCCCCTCTTATACATTTTATTTTTCTTCTCTTTTCTCCATTTCATTTCATCTTTTTCATCTCCCTTGATGACATTCCTTGCTCTTCCCAACCTTATTTTTTTCCTCCTATATGTCCATGCTTGGCTTCTTCCATCCTTATCCACCTTCATCTTTATATGTGACCTTGTTATTTTCTCTACCTATATCTTCATCCATCTCCTGGTCCACCTTCACCTCATCCCTTGTTAGATCTCCCTTATTTTCTCCCATTCAACCTTCACCTCCTTAGAGTACGGTCACCAATTGTACTACTTTTACGTGCATCTCCTTGGATACTTCCTTGTGTTCTCCATGCCCTTTCTTTAATGCATAAAATCTAGTCAAGTTCATTACTTCAAGTACATCCCTTTATTCCTTTAATTCCTTTGCATGTTGAGCCTAGATCCTCTTTTTTCCCCTATATAGCTACTCCTTTCACCCTACCTATCACATTTTTCCCTTTTAAACCTCTACCCATTTTTATCTTATATGATCACAATACATAGCATGATATGACCTCATAGCTCTTCCATTAAACCTTGGGATATATATCGATCCTATGGCTCTATAACATAATTAGCCAAGCCCACAGGCTCATATGACCAATAAGTAAGACTAAGCATTGCTAAGCCATTAGGATGAAGATTCCTTCCACACTCCCTCTAGTCTTACCTATTTCAAACCCCTTTTACTTTGACCTTTGGAGATGTTAGAATCAAAATTAAAACCACCTTTAACTAGAAGATTTAGGGTAACCATGTGTGGATGATAACTATACCCTCTCATGTGACCTACCTCCCAACTAATAATTTCCCTTGATTCTCCATACCTAGCCTACATCCTCCGATGAACCGTAATGTCCCTAATCTTTAATCACACCAACTACTTATCAAATTAATAAGCTGTAATATCCCTACTCTTTAATAACATTCTTCTCTAAGCTTGAAAGGTAACATTTGATTTTGTTTATTCAATTTTATTTTATCATCCCCTTGGATTTTTAATCTCTTCATTCCCACTTATCCATTTTATCCCTTTGTAATTTCATTATCTCAATCCATTTTCTCCCTTGCCATCTTTAATTGATTCACACCTTTGCCACTTTTACCCTCCTTATCCTCTTTCCCTTTTGCCATCTTAAATACTTACCTTCTTACCTCATCAACCATTCACCAATTTATCTCATTTGAATGTTTACCTTTTTATTTACTTAACTATTTATCAACCAACCAAACTATCTTTCTTTAATCCCTTGTTAAATTTTCAAACCAAAACCATAGCCTTGTCTTAACTAATTTTCAGCATTAGTTACTTTATTTAGTCATTGTTTTAAAAGAACTTAACTTTATTATCTTAATTTAGTTATTTATTGTTATTTAATTGTTTTTAATTTCAGTTATTTATTATTTTAAATTTAATTATCTTTCCTTTTTATTAACAAACTTAAGTGTTAAAATTAGTTGGATTGACAACCTCCTAGAAAGCTTTCACTTATATGATCTAGCTCACACTAGGAAATCCACCTAAGTACTTGTCTAACTAACAAGTTTTATGGTAGTGATTTATTATTGCAGGTCATTATTCCTTAACCAAAGATGAGTTATCACAAATTATGGATTTAACACATGCACATTTAATAGGTATTCTTCTACACACACTTCTTAACTAGTTTCTTCAATTCACACTTAAGAAAAAGTAAAAATTAGATAAAAACACTTAGTTTTAGAATTATATGATAGCCTAGTGACACATTTTAGAGTCCCTTCAACCATAATATTAGATAATTATTTATATTTCATTAGTGAAAATATATATGAATGGGATCTTCATCATAGTATTTATGTCAAGTATTCATCAAACTACTATCCTTAGAGTAATGGACTAGTAGAGTCCAATAAGAATATGATTAAGATCATTAAAAGAATAATGGAAGATAATCAGAGAAGATGGCATACCAAGTTAAACACTACCTTGTGGGTAGATATTATCACTCCAAATAATTCCATTGGTAACTCTCCTTATCTCTTAATTTATGGTATTAAAAAAAGGCTTCTTATTTCAATGGAACTTATAGCTTTGGAGCTTGTACATCAGTTGGAGCTTATGGAAAATGATGTAATGGAGGTAAGAATGAATGAGTTGAGGGAACTGGAGGAAATAAGAGAAAATTTTATGCACACTATGTGGTCCAACCAAGAACAAGTCAAAAGGTATTTTAACAAGAGATATTCATCCAAGACTTTTTAGTAATGTGATATTGTGCTCAATTGGGATGAAGACCATGCTAACTAGGTAAACATTCCAAATTTGATAGTCTTTGGAGTGGTCCATACGTCATTATTGGTTATAAGAAAATTAATGCTTTATAATTATCTAATTTGAGTGGTAAGGATACCCCTATTCCTATTAATGGGATGTTCCTCAAATATTACTATTAAGAGAGTCATCTTTTTAGACATAATTATAGTTTCATTCCTTAAAGTGTATATACTCACATGTTTTTTAGTTTTTGTTTTACTTAAGTTGTTCATTGTTATTTGTTATTTATGTCTTGTTTATTATATTTTGTGTTATTTTCTTGACCAATAGGCTAGTTAACCCCTATGAGTCACCAAAAATGCTAGTAATTTGCCCTATCAAGGCCAAATGCTAACCCATACAATTTAAAAAATTTCATAGCCATTGTAATGTGCTTAACTATCAATTGAAGAGAGTTTGTCTAAGTGGCATGCCAATGGTTTAAAGTGTCATTACGATGTTCTAACAAAGAATTCAAGTGGTCTTGTGATCTAAAGTGCCTTGATAGAGATATATGAAAGGTGGTAACTAATGAATCACATATATATTTAATATTTTCAATAATAATGGTCTATAATCCTTAATAGGGGTTATGAAAATACATAAAAGTCTTATTAAGAGATTTTAAGAAGGTGATAAGGTACTTTTCCATGATATTCATTAGCAATGTTCTTATGAAAGTATGTGTGTATGGTAAAAGGTGAATATTTTGGTTTTAAAATGATAAAATTAACTCTAAAAGTCCATTAAATCATTCATTATGCTTTGAAAAAACATTCATATTCATTTTATTATTCCAAGTCAAAAGTTTCAAAGTTTGAAGTTATCTCTTCATGCAACCTAAAGTGTAGAAAAGATTATATGAGTTCTAAGTTCAAAATTTATCCTTATTTTGGTTTTAAAAGACTTAAAATTTATTTTAAAAATCTCTTTGACTTGTGGTATTCCTCAAATTTCCCTAAATTGGCTGTCCCAAGCCTTAAGTGTGGAGAAAATGCAAAAAACAAGGAGTATTTTCAAGAGTTTCATATAGGGAATATAGATTTATATAACCTTTTTTGTATAGTAGATGTCAATACATTGAAGGTGAAGAGAATACAGGTGTTCCAAAAAATATTTAAGTTGAAAAGATCATAAACAGGCTCAAAATTGATCCACAATCACTACCTAGCTTCTTTACACATCAAGAGAGCCCTTCAAGTTTACAGATGGTATGACCAAGAGAGAGAAAATCAAGGTCTAAAATTTTGGGTAGATAAAGGGGTCTAAGAGATATTTCAACTATGGTAATTGGTTTCCAATTTTTCTCTCTCCTTCATGAACCATCCTTAGCAAGATAAGGCACTCACTATGCCTTCTTTATTCAAGCATGAAACTAGTTTTCTAAGATTTCTCCTCATCTAGGAATTATGATAAAAAAATCAATTTTGAAGATTTTTTAAGTAATATTAATCACCTTCCCATGGTATTCATCAAATTATTTCCACACATGTGAGGGTACATGGATCTCAAGAAGACATATAATGCAAATATGTTTTCTACAAGCATATAAAGGAAGTTTGTATGGTTCATGAAGCATCTAATGACATCAAGATTTTATTGAATTTTATTTTCAAGGGTTTCATTCATGTCATATGTACTTCATTCAAGTGACACAAACATTCCTAAAGGTCAATCCCATTTAAACACCATCAATCATCCTCAAACCACCTCTTAGTCATAATTTATCATATATAAGGTTTTAAAGCATATGTTAAGGTTATCAATAGAATCATATGTTTCTTTTGTATAGTTTATAACTCCTTTAATATCTTAAAAAGTGGTATGTTTAATTGGTCTATATGACTATGCTCCCTAAGAGTCTCCATGACTATCAAGATATTGGATTCATGAGTCTTTCCACTTTCCATCATGTTCATCCTATCTCATAGTCTTCTCACTACCATTCACCATTGTAAAAGCTTCATCTCTATCTCCATTCTCATTTCCCATCATCCATTACCATCATAACACCTTCCATTCACTTAAACCTCATTGTTATACTATCAAAAATGAGTCAAGATTACTGAAATCATCATGGTCATGCAAATATTATATAAAACCTTAAAACCCTTCTAGACTGAGACGAATGATCACCTACAACTAAGAAAAATTCATTCAAGAATGTGATTCATGAAGATGGTGTTTTGAAGAGACTAGAAATCATGGTTATCAAATTAATAAGGTTAAACCATCTAATAAAGTTTCAATAAATGAAGGAGATGGTCATAGTCATGTTTTTTGGCATTTTCAAGGTCTAACTCCACCTCTAAAATATAAAGGAACCCTACATAGTCACCTACAACCAAGTTAATAGAGTTGAGATAAAAGATACAAACTAGGGTCAGATCAAGGCTATCAGTAGAGAGTTAAGATAATGAAAAACATCAAGAAAATTCAAAGCATAAGAGTGACTATTTTCAAGTTTTTTGGTGTTATTTGAAGACCTAATACCTATACACATTTTTTATAAGAGCCAAAATCTCATACACATTCAATCTTATAATGAAGAAAACCATATGTTCAAGATATAGAGTAATGAATATGGATGTCACAGTGTGAAAAAGTTACGTGCATTAAAATCTACTCAAAGGCACACCCTTGTATGGATCAAACTTAGGTTAAGACATGTTTCAATGTAAATTAACACCTACAATAGGGTTTGAAGGTTCTTAAAGTATGAAAACTTTAGTCGCATCAAAACTCCAAAAAAAGGTTTTGTTATGCCTTAAAGTTCAATAAGGTTTATGGAAATGTTATATAATCACTTAATATGGTTGGGAATGACAAAATATGAGGCTTAAATTGCAAGGCAACATAGTCATTCACCTCATGAACCATCATCTATAGCCTTCCCAAGAAAAACCTCTCTCCAAGTTGCAAATAATATTCAAGAACAATAGTAAATGATAGTGGTAAAATGAATAATCATAAGGAAAATTAAGATATTAATAAGGTTAAGGTATAGATAATATTACCCCAAGAAATATCTATAGTTAAGGTCATCTTTGAAATGTCCACCTACAACCATAATAGGAACAATTACATTGATATATCTATATGCCCTAGAAATTTGTAGTTAAATACAAATTCTAGTCAAGGGTAAAATTGTGAAGTCACCTATTCAATAAAATAACAAATTTATATATTTAAACCTTCATCAATATCATGTTCTCTACTACTAACTTATGAAAATATAGTACATAGGCCTTTATTTGGAATCAAGACTACAAGAGGCATACAAACATTATTTGAAGAGAAATATACTGAATGAAGAGTTGAGAGGAGGGTTTCAAATAACTTGGAAGGTCTCAAAGTGGAAATTCATGGTGAAATATATCTCAAAAACTTCCATTTCCTCCAATCACCACCTACAATAGTTATCAAGGTAGTTACTTTGAGATTATTTGAAGATATATGGTGTTTGATGGATATATAAGACTAAGTTTGACCAATGAATGATCAATCCTATTATAATAAGGTCCATATAATATCTCAAAATAACTATCAGCATTATTAGACACATTATAAACGTGATAAAATAAATAAACTTAGTCATGAACTTATGGAACATGAAAACACAGGAAACCTAAGCTAGTTTTGGGGAAAATGCATCTACTTGCTTCAAGAGGAAAGATCCAACTATGAAAATCAGTAGAGATAGTGACCATGAGAGTTTATAAATGTATATGGTATTATATAGGTCACATAAATATTGTAATAATTCACTATTTTATCATATTCATATGCTTGTTTGTTGATAGTCACCAATGGAGTTTAGATAGCTTGTTGGAGGTCTACATGTATGACAGATAATTTTAACTACATGAGAGGTTTAATGAGGAAATGGAAGATGATTTATAAGTATTTAAACACCTACTGATAATTATCACATTCATTATTTAATTCAAATACTCCCTTGAGGTCTAAAATAGGCAAACAAGCCTCAAACCCTTGAGAGACCCTACCACGATTTTGAACTCTTCTATGGGATTTGTATTAATTTGATGAGAATTGAAATAGTGTGGAGACTAATTTAAGTCCTATAAGAGGTTTTAGAGTTGAGAGAATACATAAAACTTGTCATTTTTAACTCTTGAACCTTCTTTCTACACACAGTCCAAGATAACCAGCCAAGGCACCACTTCAGCATGTGAACATCTTGATGCATATTTTTCATGAGATATTGTGATTATCATGGGTGTTGGATGGTAAAATATAATTAATATATATGGAAATAGGTTTTATATTAGGGTTTTGTATGTTATGAACTATTGCTAAGAAGTTTTAGACCCCTAAAACCCTTGTAAAACCTTGAGACCTAACTAATGGACTAAAGAGGCCTAAATGTGGATTTAAATGATGTGTTTGAGATATAAAATTATATTTATGTTCTTATAAACTCTCATAAACCTCTCCAAAACCTATTTATTAGCACTTTTATGACTCTTATTATATATACTAGGCTAAAGAAGGCTATTTTGAGCTTATAAACAAGAAAATGAAGGGGAATTGCATATTTAATGAGTTAAAGAACAAATATGAAGTCCTAAAATTCCTAAATAAAATTGATATAATCATATATAGGTGTGTTTATGACCACTTTAAAAAACAAATAGGCCTTGAGTTTCAAATAAGAAGCTATGTGCATCTAGGTTGAAGATGGATGGCTTGGTCAAGCTAATTTCATGACCCCAAAACACCTCATATAGGTTATTCAGGTCCTACACACTATATAAGATCCTTTATACTCATCATAATGTCAACATATTGAAGAACCTTACATACACATATACCTAACTATTGACTTCATGAGATGGTGCCTTCAAGAAGGGGTAACATGAGATAAAATAAGGTAATGAGGGCACTTAAAGTCTTCATAAACATCAAAATAATGTTGTAACAGAGGTGTATGCCAATTTAGAGTCATAGACGAAGTGGCATGACTGATCATTTTGGCCTCAAGATACCAAAAACTACTTAGAAATCTTATTTCTTATTAGAAAGGTGAATTCACATGCTCATTGTGGTATGAGTATTTTACATGGGAGGATGAGGACTTTAGGAGAGGTAGATGTCCTAATACACTAATGTTTTGTGGCATTTTTTTAGTCATTCAAATCCCAACATTTATGAATCATCATTAAGAACCCTAAGCACTCTAAAACACTTTAAAAACCCTAATACAAACTTGATGGAGAATATTTGAAAGGAAAAACATCCAAATAGATTGAAATGACCTGACTACCTCCTAGATCATCTAGTACATTTTGATAGATTCACGTTCATGGCAATTTGTTGTGCCGATAGTGTAAAGACATAGAAAAAATAAGATTTTGAGAGGGAAAAGTGTAGAAGGAGATGTACAAGGTAGTTTAATGAATTTATAATCATTGGAGAGTGAATCTTGACACTTTTTATACCTCCTAAATTCATCATATGATCATAACCATGCCTAGAAGTGCCCTTGGGAGGTCATTCAGATCAATTAGTCTACAAGATTGAAGGACAAGATGCCATAGTCACCTAGTTTGACCAAGTTACAAGTGTTTCTTTCCCATGGGGACCTATTTCATGATATGGGAGGTTGTTTAAGGTATAAAAGTCACTATATTTGTATGTTTTCAAAGCTCATGCATGTTCTTATGGACATCAAATATAAATATTTTAGCTAGGACTAGTAGACCTACTTACTCAACAAAGAGTTGAGAATGGCATAGGAAAGCTGATTGAAGAGATTTGAGAAGATAAATTCATACCACATAACTAAACATTGATGTCAATCACAAGAATAGATGGTCCTAAAGTGTAAATTCCATGCACAACTGGTATTTAACTACCAATCACATGTATGACTCATCTTGAGTGTCAAATCATGAGTTAACTCACCCTTGAGTGGCAAAGTGTAGAAGTTATCTAATAAAGATAAGGCATAGCATGTTTCAATATGAGTTCAAATAAATCAACTACTTCCTTATCTACCTCATTCCAACACCAAAAAACTCATGCAAGTTACCAAAAATGGAAATATTCTTAGAGGACTATTTACAACTAGTCATAGCTAAAGTTGTACTTGAGTTAATGATTACATAACTTCTTATTCTCTCCTCTACACCAATTTTAACTTCTCTTCTTATTTTATATATATTCAAGGCCTTATGGCTTATTTTGGGATCCCTCAAGCTGGTATACAAAAATTATGTTGAAATTATAACTTGTACCTAGAGTTAATAAGAAAATTTTGTTACAAACTTATTCATGGTTATTAGTTTGTATATAGATTATTGATTTGTAGATAATTTTGATATTTATCTCCTTTTGTATGTCCTCTCAGTCACCTACTTCTATGTATCATCCTCTATAGGTCACTTGAAGTGTTAAAGGATATAAATTATGTTTAAGAGTGTTAGTATGCAATGTCTTTATAGACCTTCATTCCCATACTTTTAAGTTACAGACCTTGTTTCAAACATTCATCTAAAACACTCATGTTTAGGAGTTTTTTAAGAAATTATTGTTGACAAGCTATTCCATTTTCATTCACAAGTGTGTTTAAGAATAAGGTTTACATAGGATCACTCATCATTTAGGTACATCACCATCACTATCATAGGATTTCATTTAAAGTAATCATTCTAACTCTTTTAAATCCAAAAGTAAAGTAGGTTTTAGTAATTGATTCAAAATTGATATATTTAGAGGAGCTAACCTCATAATATAGAGGTTTGGTCTAGTTATAGGTATCCCACAACCTTAAACCAATCTAATGTTAGTCTAGGTTTAAAGGAGATCTCAACAATCTACTTCAACAAGGTACAAATTGGGTTGCTAATAGTGGGCTCATATATTAATTCTATGTGACATCATCCAATGACCCACACTCCCATAAATGACTATGTAATAAGTTTGCCTTTAGGCCAATAGGATTTTAGGATGATGTGTTGTGACATCATCCCAACAACTCATGATCTTATAGAGGTTAATACTAATAAATTGCCTTTGAGATAGTATAAGAGTGAGATTCTACCACACAACATCATCAAAATATCCCATGACTTAGAGATGCTAATGCTTTGCTAAGACTGATGACCTGTGTCTTTCTCTTGAGCCTTTGTGCCTTATACTATGAATTGGATTTTACCTTATCTAAGTTTTTTGTTTTACTCAAATCAGCTAGCTGATTCCATATGGAATCATCTTGGTATCCCATAAGATTAAGATTTTGGGATAAGGACTCTATGGCTCCATTACTCTAAGGGGATAAAATGTTTCCATGTGGCACTATCCTAGAGCCTAGAATCCCAAATGACTTGATTTGGGGTAGGACTAGGTCAATGTCATGAAAGGCCCTAGATCCCATGATGTCAAAATGTGGTATCATCTTGGGGATTACAATTTTGAAATCTAAGAGAGGAGTGATGGATCTTAGGGGGCCATTTTTGCAACACATGGTGTGTTTATAGCCCTATTGGCTTAGCCCATCATAGACCCAAGTCTACCACATTGCACCTGACTGAGTTAATAATGTCTTGAGTTAATTTTAATGAATATCTCAACATTAATTATGCAATAATTGGTTAGGAAAGTGTTGTGAATAAATTCTTTGAGTAGGGTTGAATGATTGTAATGGTTTTCTTCTATGTGATACTACATGATAGTTCTGAGACTTATCTTATTTTAAGTTTAGTTGCCAGTTTGAAT
The DNA here is from genome assembly GCA_037957365.1 of Torreya grandis. Taxonomy (NCBI): domain Eukaryota; kingdom Viridiplantae; phylum Streptophyta; class Pinopsida; order Cupressales; family Taxaceae; genus Torreya; species Torreya grandis. The sequence goes on along the minus strand of JARHVA010001934.1, from coordinate 1,625,895 downwards.
GTGTTTATTTGGTGTGTCATGCTTATCATTTATAAAAAATAGGAATGATAAGAACACTTATAAAATTTTTAAAGTTAATTTTATCCCATTTGAATGTGTTGTTGCTACATGGATCTAGTGGTCTAGCTATTGATAGAATACATAATTTTGTTAAATTGTCATAAGTTATAGGTAATGAAATATTTCCACTTGTCAAGATATTTAAGATTTAACACTTTGGAATACTTAATATTTTTGTGAAGGTAGAAGTATTTTAGTTGATGTGATCCTACCAATTATCTTAATCTTGAATCTCAGACTCTTTGAAACATTTAGAAGGTGGGGATCAGACATAAATAATTTATAAGCCTTTTGAAAATAGTCTTGAAAACACATAAAAATAAAATAAACACTAGGTCATGATACATTAGATTCGTTAATCCATAAATCATAAAGTTAATTTTCAAGAATAATTAAAAAAAACATAAGTTTTAATATAAATCAAAATCAATGTCCAAGCTTTGAATTTCCTAATTCAAAATTTTATAAATTTAGGCATTTAAGGAAAATATTAGCCTTTTGTATATTAAAACAAATATCAAGGATATATAATGTTTACAAGACATTAAATAAGGATATTTAAATGATAGTGGATCTTTATTTGAATTTTAAAATGGGGTGTGTGTGCGTGTGTGTGTGTGTGTGTGTGTGTGTGTGTGTGTGTGTGTGTGTGTGTGTGTGTGTGTGTGTGTGTGTGTGTGTGTGTGTGTGTGTGTGTGTGTGTGTGTGTGTGTGTGTGTGTGTGTGTGTGTGTGTGTGTGTGTGTGTGTGTGTGTGTTAGGGAACCTCAAATGATGAATCAATAGGGAAATAATCATAGGTATTTGATAACCTAGAATCTTGTCAATGAATCATAAAGAACTTCATCTCTAAAAATAAAAGAATAATTGAATCTCAACAATGCATAATAAATAACTCTAGATATAATAAGAAAATAATAATTAAATCAGTCCCTAAAAAGACTCCTACTTCCCCATGCAACATATTAACCTTTTTCACTCAGATCTTTGCATGTGAGATTTTGTTAGACTTTTTTCACCTTGTTATGAGAGTTTTACAAAGTATTGGATAAAAATTGTAGGTTTCATTTTGAATTCAATTTTTATAACCAAATAGTAAGGTAAGTGTATCCATTTCTCTACTACCAACCAAATGTCCATATCCCTGATAGAGGTACCTTTGATTCCACTCTAAGCCTTGATCAACTACTACCCAAGTGTCCATATTCTTGATAGAGATCACTTGAATCACCATCTTCTACAAGTTTATATCTATATATATATATCTATATATATATATATATATATACATATACATATATATATATATACATATATATATATATACATACATACATATATATACATATATATATATACATATACATATATATATATACATATACATATATATATATACATATAGATATATATATATATATACATATATATATATATATATATATATATATATATATATATATATATATATATATATATATATATATATATATATATATATATATATATATATATATATATATAGAAGAAGGGTTGGGAATCACCATTAGTTGGGTGTATTCATAAGAAAATTTATTCTAATCAACACATCCTTGTAAGTCTGCATGCAATTTTATGTTTATTATCTCCCATCCAAGTTTACGTATGAAATAGTGTATTTCATATTTGGAAATGAAAATTATTTTTAAAAATTGCATGAGTATATCACATTACATACCAAAGTATATCAAACTCACTCAGTTCAAGTATAACCTAATTTAGTCATAATACATACCTCAATCCTAAAAACTCAAACATGGCTAGAAAAAATCCTTGTGAATACAAATTGTTCTTACTTTTATATTTACCCCTTGTTTTTGGAAAGTATTTTGTACTTATACCATAGGAAATGAATTGGTTTGTTATGTAATTTTAGAAAAATTGATCTAGACATCATAAAAATTAATCTACCCAAAGTAAAATGCAGAAAGTAATAAATATTAATTCTATAAAAAATGAAAGAAAAACCTAGAAAGCAAGAAATATATTCTAGAAAGTAGGAGAGATCAACCTAACAAAGAGGAAATCTATTATACTCCTACACATATATCTTCACTTAAAATCATTCAAAAGCATTATTGGTGTGTAGATTTTTCCTACACTTTTATTTATCTTTCTTAGTTGTTTACTTTTTGTGTACATTGGGGAGTTTTATCTCAAATGTATGAGGATTTTGGCTTAATATATTTCTACCACCTATTTTAAGCAATTTAATCCCACATGCATACTATGGTTAGGATTCACCTATTTTACACCTATATATGTACTTATTGACCAAGTAATTTATAAGGTAATACAATGCAAGGCTATATCTGAATACATAGTGCTTAGTTTCTACTCTCATCTTGATTTTAATCTTCAACAAAATTTGTGTGTTCGATCAACTAGTATTTGATCTTAGACATCCTCATCAATGGAAAATTGTTTCATGATGTCAGAGCTCTAGGTGCTGGTAATGAACATCAAAATTTTATTGTTATTAATAATTAAAATATTAAGTTGATTGCCATTTTTTATTCTTGAAAATTGTGTGAAAAACTTGTATATCTATGTGTTCATATGTAGTTTTTTTCCCCTCCAATACTATTTAGAATTATCATTTACATGTGTTGATATTGGGGTAATCAATATTACTTTTTTAGGTTGGAATTATAGTTTTTTAACCTTTGTCTTGGGACAAGTAATTTTTTTTATGGATGATTCAGCCATAACTCAATTAATTTTATTTCCCCAAGCCTCTAATAAATGTTTCTTGTCACTTTTTTGTAAATCTATTTTTTGATTAAAATACATGTTATTTTTTAAGCCTTTCTCAAACTATAAATAATCACTCAATACCCATTCTGAGTTTTGTATACCTCATTTTAATATTTCCATATCATTTTGAAAATTTTAATTCTATTGAGAATTTAAAAAATTATCACATTTTTAGAATGTTACTATTCAAAAAAATTGGAGTTTTTTAATTGCTTTTAATATAAAAACAATATATTTTAAAAGGGGACAATATCTAGTGGGAGATTTTTTACTTGTTTTTTTAATAAAAACATTATAAGATATTTTTATTATTGTTTTTATATAAAAATAATATTGTAATAAAGAGATACCTTTGAGAGATATTAATTTAAAGGATATTTTTATTATTTTGGCATACCTCATATTTTCACCTAACAAAGATGGAAGGCGAGGCCTGATGTGGAATGAGGAAAAACCCCCTCACAAGTAAGATTTTTTTATTCTCCTTCTTGGCCAATTTTATACACTTATTCTCTCTTTTTTGATGCATTATCTACAGATCTTGATGTCCCTCTTGGCTTGTTTTTCTTGTATCATATGTGTTACTCAATTTGATATCACAAACATTGATTATGCATGGACACATTCTTGGTTGATTTTGACATCCAACATTGATGATGATATGTAATTAAAAACTTTATGGGGTTATTAATAATTTACTCAAGGTCGGGCGGGGGGGGGGGGGGGTGGGGTTTGGACCCTACATTTTCTCTTGTGTGCACATAGTTTCCTTGTCTTACATGTGGCACTTTGGTGACCCCTACATTGATTGCTCTTGTATTCTTGGATGCATTGTCTATTGAACCTAATGTCCATTCAATAAGTGTGCATTGTCACTTATGAAATGTTTTTATTATTTCACTTATTTGGTGTCTTATTTCATTCATGTCGATTCTAATTGAGAGATACTAGTAGATGAGGAGAGTTGATTCTACACTAGTTGTTCTTCTTAAGAAAAAAAATTATGCTAAATAGTGGATACACATAGAATGATTACTCATGGAACATGACCTTATTCCCTTTTTATATGGATAAATTCCTATTCCCAATAACCTTTATCAACACAATGATTTGGCCAACTCTTCTTATTATTTCTATGGTCACTTATTGATGCACATTTCATTGATTTACACCACCATGTGGAGCACACAATGTGTCCCTCCATTGTTTGGAACACTCTTTAAACTCTTTTGGAGATCCAATTGAAATTTTTATCACTCTTCCTCATCATATTATTATCATCTCTTTGGAGACTATTTTTAATTCTCCTCATAATTATATTTCTTATGATGACACATTATTGATGTACAATGCTCTTCCTTTTATCTATCCACCATTATGGGACAAGATTTTGCTAGACCTTAAATTTCCTATTATCAATTATACGTTTGTTCTTATTTAAGATATTACTCTTCTAGATATATGACATATTTGTACTTCTGAGGACTCTACTATTTATAGTGAGATTAAACTTATTGAGAGCATCAATAACTCATCTCTTCTTATGGATATTCATTTTATGGATTTGCATGCTTCATCTACAATCTCTTCTTTAGTTTTAAGAGTTGTTGAGCTATGCTTCACTCTTCATGTGGACATTATTTTAGTGAGTGTTTCATTTCCTTCTTTTGATAGTTCTAATTTAGTGACATTACATTTTATTCTTATGCATGATCTTGCTAGACATATGCCATAGACCATATTCAGAGACCTTTATATTACTACCCTCATATTTTATTATGGAATGGGAATACTTTCAATACATACATTGTGTTTTTCCTTTGGAAAAGGGAAGGAAAATTATTAAATGTAGATGAAGCTTATATAATCTTCATACAGAGGATCTCATTATTGATATTGGTCATCTTATGAGCTGTACATGGAAGGTGGATTCTTCAACATCATATTTGGGGGTCCTAGCCTTCTTTTATTTTCTCTCTTTGGGGTTGGGGGATTTTTTATATGGGTTTTGTCATTTTATCCACTTTGTGAGAGTTGAGATGTACTTGGTTACCTCATCATGACTTGATTTGGGACCCTTTTCTTCTACCCACCTAATCTATGCTCAAGAAGGGGTACTGATGTGTAGGTTTTTATTATAATTTTATTTAAATCAATTAGTTATGTGATTTATATATACATTATGGAAGTTTATCCCATTTGTATGAAGATGTTAGCCTGATACCTTTATTCCACCTATTTTTTGGATGTTAGTCTCACATGAATAATGTGGTTAGGATTCAACTATCTTCCACTTATATATGTACTTCTTCACCAAGCCTTTTATAAGGTAATACAATGCAAAACTATTTTTAAATACATATTGATCAATTTATGAGCTCATATTTTTTTGGGTACTCAACATAATTAATTTTCTTGATTAACTATGGATTTTCTCATCAATAGATGAATCTTTCAAGCATATCCAATAAAAAAAACTATGAAATAATGTTTCAAAAATTATCCATTGATTGAGAAAGCAAGGTCCTTACTTTTGAGGTCCTTCAAGCAGAAGGCATTATTACCTAGAATTTTAGATATTTAATATGGATCAATCCATAAGGGAGTGAACTTATCATGTTCTCCCTTCTTATCATGTTCTTTATCCCATAAAATAATTAGGTCTAAAATCTTGAAGGTCTTGATCTTAGATCTTTTTTTAACCCAAATTTTGATAATATCTTAGTGTTTACTAAAGCTATGCAGTGCTTCAATTCATGAATATTCCATATAGACTATATCAATTAGTCCATAATGGATTATTTAGTTTTCCCCTATGTACTCTTGTATAAATTTATATGTTGGTATTTTAAAAGTGATGGGGAAGACCAAGTTGTCCACATACTAGTAAAAAAAAGTGAAGCCTTGAGGGCTTGTTTTTGCCTTATTCTGTCTACCCATAGTGTATATTTTAGTATTATATACCATTATATTAGTTTAAATTATGATTACTTATTGATAACATCAATCATATTTTTTATATATATTTAACCATTCTATTCCCTTATAGATAGTAATTTGAGGATAAATTAATGGTGATCTAGTTGTTATAAGCCCACTCAATAAATTTAGAAGATTGGAAATTTGGACCATTATCACAAACTAAATAAACTAGAATTATAAACCTAGTCAATATTTTTGAGCATAAATATTGATGTTTGGTTGTCATTGATGTCAAAGAGAGCATGTGGTACTAGTGCATTAATGACAAAGTAATCAAATTGATGGTTTAGATAATGTTTTATTTAGTAAGGAAATTGATGGATGATATTGATGGTGTGAAAATTTTATACAAACCCTATGGGGTGTTATGAGTTCTTGGATTGATTATAAAAGTGAATAGAATTCATCAGAGTAGTCAATTTAGTATCTAAATTTAAGTAGTCATCTTGAAAGATAAAGCTAAGTAAGTAGTTGATGATATCATATTTCAGACATGTCAAGGTTTTATGAGAATTTTTATACATGGATGGATTACCCTATAAAATATGATCATGTGATTCAAATTTTAGGTCTAGACATGGAACATAGTAAAAGTTATTAAGGTGAAAAATTGGTTTCTCAAATAGAATTCAATATGTTCCCATACCCAAATTTGTGATATTGAAGATCTACAGTGAGAATTCAATTAGATAAAATATCTAATGATGAGTATTTAATCTAACCAGATAATGATTTAACAAATTTCATGATCTTTTTAGTAATAATCTAATGGTGCATATCTAGTTAATTTATCAAAGGTTCTTAAGATTTCATGCACTTGTGACATGTGTCTCAATCTTGTTGAGTTGATAGAAGATAAATGGCATGTAGGTTTTCATATATATGGAGATCAATAGAGCACATTGATTAAAATAGTAAATGTGCATAAAAATCATGTAGATCTTCCAAGTGACATAATTATGAAAGCTCAGATTGAGGATCAATGATGAACATTACAAGGTAAATACTAGGCTAATCACGAGGAGATCGATGGAGTGAATTTGATATAATTTATAGGATAAATGAGATGAATACATATGGTTGATGATTTTTCAATACATGGTGACTATTGGAATTTGAATATTCAAATTTATGAAGGATAACTAGTTTGTAATTTTTGAGTTATAACTTTTGATATATGTAGAATTTGATAATGTTGTAAAAGGAAAATTTGTAGAGAACTTCAAAGCACATCCATAAAAGTTTATTATAAGGTATGAATGTTTGTAAATTTTTATATATTTAGCTTAAAATTGGACTATTTATTCATTCATGGTACTACTATGTACAAGACTAATGTTTAAGTAAAGTATGCTTTTACATAAGAGTGTTTTGGTGAAGGTAATCACCTAAAGATGTCTTAGAGATCATATGGAGTGGACATATGTATTTGAATGTGATATATATATATTTAGATGAAGTGATAAATGGTTAATAGGTCTCCATGAGACCTATAAGGTCTACTAAGGCCTAATTGAAAGGCATAGTTGCTTAAGTGTGACTAATGGATACTATGGCCAACCTATGAGGATGGTATTGAGTTATGTGTTAGCCTATTATATGTTTTAATGGTTAAGTAAAATATTATGGATGACTTAGAAGATGATATTCATGAAGACTCTATAAAGAGTGGAGACCAAGGTAATGGCTTCTAGACTTGGAAGTGGATGTGTTGAAAGAGCAAAAGATAGAGATGAAGGACAGAGATAAGAGGGAATGTGATCAATGGATGCACTAAAGTACATAGAATTTTAAGGATAAATGAATAATCCTATAGTGATACAAAAAGGGTGTTTAGATGCATTACATGTGTGATCAAGTTTTTGGGTGTGTGATGTGTTGAAAGAGAGGTGGTATACATTATTTCTCCAATCAGATTGAAATGCAATAAATTTTTTTGGAGTTTTTGATTTCATAAGTATTGTGTGGGTGCTCAACATCTAGAATAAGTGGGTGTTCCTTGTGAAGTGGTTTCTTCAATAAAATGTCTCATGTTTGTGATCATCTAATAAGATAATTAGTCCATGTTATTTTAGGCTTCAGAGTGGGTTTTATTCCCCAAAAGGGTTTCCCACATAGTTCATGTGTTGTGTGTTTTATCTTGCATCATATTTCTTATTCATTATTATACATATCTTGTATACTTTATTAATGATCATGGTCATTTATTAAGACTTTGAAAGGATTATATTTAAAGTTTTAAATATCTTTCATCACTAATTCACCCCCCTCTCAATGATTGCACCTCCAATAATTGGTATCAAAGCAAGACCTTCCTTACAATATTAACCACTTGAAGGTGATTTAAGGTACAATATGAAAATTCAATAGATGCATGGTTTCTATACAAAACAAGCACAATTATTCAATGGATTAAATTATGATTTATAGATGATAAAGAGGAGGACATACATCATGTCTCTAGGGTCTGATATTTGGAAATCTATCATGGATGGTTATAACACCAACTAATCCCATAATTAACACTACTGAAAATATGTTGAGTGGGAGTAATTCAAAATATATGAATGCTATCATTTATGGTGTATCCAAGGTTGAGTTCACTAAAGTGATCCATTGAAAGTCTGTGAAGGAAATTTGGGTTAAATTATAGACTATCTATGAAGGAGATTCAAAGGTGAAATTGGCTAAGTTATAGACATACCAAAGGTAATTTGAAGGTCTCAAAATGAAGGAATAAGATACTATGGCATACTATCTTCTCAGGGTTGATGAGTTAGTAAACATGATCAGAGGTCTTAGAGAGATGAATGATGAAGCTACTATAGTGAAAAAGGTATTAAGGACTCCTACACTCAATTTTTATTCAAAGGTTTATGTTTTAGAATAAAGTCATGATCTCACTCAGATGAAGATGGATGAACTGCATGGCATCTTTACTGTCTATGAGATGAGAATAAATGATGATAAACTACCAAAGGAGGAAGCAAAATTCAACATATAAATGAAGCCAAATAAGAAAATAAATCAAGGTAAGTCATGTTTGATGAGATATCTAATGATGAACTAATACATTTGTTTACAAGTAAATTGAAAACAAGCTCAAGGAAGTATAAGGGTAAAATACCCTTCAAATTATTTAATTATGGAGAAGTATGACACTTTTATAACAAGTGCCCTCATAAAGATAATAATAATGATGATGAAGATCATGGTTAAATCCAAGATTAAGGCAAGAAGACATTTAGGTCTGATAAGAGGAAGAAAAGATCAAAAAGTATGACAATAAGAAGAAGTCCTTCAAGAACAAGAAGAGAATCTACACCAATAAATATTGTAGCTCATCAAATGAGAGTGAAGAATATGATTATAAGTTTTATATTGAAGATGAATTCCTATACACGGTTGAGGAAGGAAGTTTCTCATATCTAAAGGAGTCTACTTAGAGTGATACAAATAATGAATAAGATAAGGAGGACTATGAGAATAAATTGAGGAATGCTCATGAAGAATTGAAGATTGAGAAGAAGATTAACAATAAGATGAAGTCTCAAATCAAATATTATAAATGGAAATTTAGTGTTTTTGAGGCAAGAATGAATGAAGACACCAAGGAGCATGAAGATATAGTCAAGCATCTTAGTTGTCAATTGGAAATCCTCTCTAAAAATGTAAAAGCTAAAGAAGATGAGTGTTCAAGGTATGCGATTTAAAATGAGTAATTGAAATTTGAGTTATAAATGACATCTAGTAATATAAAGCCATATGTGATGTTTGAAAATAGTTCAATTGATCTAGCCAACATTTTGGAGACTTAAAAGTATACTAGTGATAGAACTGGACTTGGTTATAAAGAAGAACAAAAGAAATTAACTCAAGACGAGATAAAGACAAATGTGAACAAGGGAAATCAGACCTTGAAGATCAATCATTAATTAAGGGATGATGGTGTTGGAAAAATGAAGATAAATTAGATTAGACAACCAAATGCCATGAGGTATGAAAATTTTAATTGTTACTGCTATACTTTTAATCAATCTAGTCATAGGGCTAGAGAGTGTAGAAGACCTATTGAGAATGAGTGGAATCATCAATCAAATAGCATGAACAAATTTGAGTGATTTAGTTTTTATGTCATAGGAGACATTGTAATATTTTGTCCAAATTAGGTAAAGTAAGTTGAGTTCACTTCAATAAGAATGGTTTGATACAATTGTGATAAGATTGGTCACATTTCTAGGTTCTACAAGCAAAGGCCATCAAGTCAAAATAAGTTCAATCAGATTCCTAGAGCAAGGAAGAAGACAAGTTAACTTATGGAAACGAAAAATGAAAGGTGTGAATCATAATGAGTCTATATATCCAAGTGGTTTATTTTTTGAAGTGGAGAATACTAAAAAGGTTGAAGATACTCAAAATATCCCATTATATATTCTTTTTGGGAATGAAGAGACCAAGCTCAAGGAGAAGAACAAGGTGCTAGTTGAGCCTAGTTTTGTGGTGTGTATGAATATAAGTGAACATCCTATTATTATTGAGCATATTTTATATAAATAAAATCATGTGTTAATGCATAGTGATGAGGTTATTTATTTATATGAAAAGGTATGTCATGAATATATATTATCTCCATGTGTTGTCATGTCAATCTTAGAAAAGAAGGAGAATATTGTAGTAGCTGAGCATGTTGCTTCTCTTAAACATAAGAAGAAGAAGTATCAGTATAGATGAAAATGGAGGAGAAGGGATATGAATAGTTGTGGGAAACTCCTAGTTTCACATTATTTAAGGAAATTATGGGTTAGGGTGTCTCAATCTAGGATTCAAAGAGACACTTGACAATAAGAAGAATCATGGTGGATGCTAGTTGATTTTTGGCTAATATTGTATGACAAGAAAGGTCATGACAATATATACTTGGTTAATTAAGATCAATTATTTTTATTTAACTATTCCAAAGTTTTATTATGGAATGATTCATAAGATATATTTAAGGACAGTGATCCTAAAGTCAAATTTTTGGTCAATATTTGATGGATGGTCTAGTTGGTCAATATGGTGAAGAATGAAGCTGTATATGCAAGGTCTATAAGTATGGAATGGAGGTCACCAGGTGTCTAATCAAGGATGGTGATTTGTAAAAATGTTCTATTTTACATATAAAGGTATGTTGATCCTATTCTATTGTGATCAAGGTGTGTTCAGGGTTTTTTGGTCCTAAAAATAAGAATTTGTCAATTTATATTACTTAAATTGATTGATCAAATGGGGAAAAATTAAATAATAGGTTGATATGGAGGATGAGGAGAATGTGTTATCATATTGTTGATAACATGAAGAATATCTTAGAGTTCCATATATGATAAGTTGTGTATGTCATGTAATTCACAGTGTTTATAGTGTTGTTGGCAAACCTAGTTTGTTTAAAAGACTTATTGAAGATGATCTTTTTTAGATAAAGCATGGAGTTCGGGGGAGCTAACTCAAATAGTTTAAGAGGCTTGAACATATATGTATAAATTTAGGGGGATATTTCTAAGCTCTATGAGTAGTTTATCAAGTCCAAGGATCAAAAAGGTTCAAATTCAGATTGGTGCATATTAAAGGGGGAATAATTGATTCATATGATTGAAATTATGTATCTTAAGCATCTTAAATAGTATTTGAATGCATAAATAATGTTTAGGAATGATTGCTGGCATGTTGAGGAAGAGACCCTTTGTCATTAATTTCAAAAGGGGAGAAATCTTAGAATGAAGAAGTTCAAAAGAGTAAGAAGTCATTTTGAGGGTGTTTTTCCATAAATGACAAAGGGAGAGATTGTTGAGTATAGTCATTGATGTCAAAGAAATCATGTGGTACTAGTGCATTAATGACAAAGTAATTAGATTAATGGTTTGGAGAGTGTGTGACTTAGTGAGGAAATTTACTAATGATATTGATAGAATGGACATGTTGCATAGACCTTATGGGGTGTTATGAGTTCTTGGAGTGTTTATGAAAGTGAAAGGAATTTATTAGAGTAGTCAATTGAGTGTCTAAGTTCAAATAATCATCTTCATAGATAAAGATAAGTAAGAAGCTTGATGATTTCATATTTCACATGTGTGAAGATTTCATGAGTATTTTGACACATGGATGGATTTCCCTGTGCAAGGTGATCATTTGGTTCAAATTTTAGGTATGGACATGGAACGTAGCAAAAGTTATCAAGGTGAAAAGTTAGCTTTTTAGATAGAGTTCAATATGTTCCCATACTTATACAAATTTATGATATTAAAGATATATGATGAACATTCAATTAGATAAAATATATAATGGTGAGCATTTAATCTGACTAGATAATGATCTAACAAAGCACGTGATCTTATCAATAGTGATCCAATAGTGCATATTTAGTCAATTTGTCAAAGGTTGTTGAGATTATTTTCACTTGTGACATATGTCTCAATCCCATTGAGTTAACATAATATCAATGGAACATGGGTGTTCATACATATAGAGATTGACAGAGCACTTTGAGTCAAATAGTCAATGTGCATAGAAGGCATGTAGAGCTACCAAGTGGCACAATTATAGAATCTCAAATTGAAGATCAATGGTGAGTGTTGCAAGGTAAAGACTAGACTACTCTTGAAGAGATTGAGAGAGCATGTTTTATTTAGCTTCTAGGAGAAATGAGATTAAGACATGTGTCTAATGCTTTTGTAATACATATTAGCCATTGGATTTTGAATATTCAAATTTATGAAGGAAGATTATTCTATATTTTTTGAGCTATAACTTTTGATATACGAAAATTTTGATAATGGTGTAAAAGGAAAAGTTGTAGATAAATTCAAGGAACATCGATAAAATTATATTATAAGGTCTAAATGTGTGTAAAGTTTTAGATATTGAGCTTTAAAGTTGACTATTTATTCATTCATGGTGTTATTGTGTACAAGACTATTGTTTGAATAAATTGTGCTTTAGCAGAAGAGTGTTTTTGTGGGAGTAATCACTTGAAGATGTCTTAAAGGTCATATGGAGTGGACCCATGTATTTGAATGTGATATTGTGTTCTTTTCTTTCTCTATGAAGTGATAAAATGATAATAGGTCTCCATGAGACCTATAAGGGATACTAAGTCCTAATTGAAAGGTGTAGCTACCTAAGTGTGACTCATGGATGTTATGGCCAACCTTTGAGGATGGTATTGATCTATGTGTTATCATGTTATATGCCTAAAGGGTTAATTCAAGTATTATGGTAGACCTATAAGTTGATATTCATGAAGACTTTATAAAGAGTGGAGACCAAGGTAATGGTTTCTAGACTTGGATGTGGATGTGTTGAGAGAGCAGAAGATAGAGATGAAGGAAATTGATTAGGAGTGTGCTTAATGGATGAACTAAAGTACATAAAAATTTAAGGATGAGTGAAGAAGCCTATAGTGATCCAAAAGGGGTGTTTAGATGTATTAATTTTATTATTAAGTTTGTGTGTGTGTGATGAGTTAAAAGAGAGGTGTTATACATTTTTTTTACAATCATATTGAAATGCAATCAGAGTTCTTAAGTTGTTGATTTCATTGGTATTGTGTGGGTGATCAACATCTAGAACAAGTGGGTGCTTGTTCATACTTAGGGGTGGGTGCTCCTTGTGAAGTGGGTGCTTCACTAAAATGTATCATGTTTGAGATCATATTATAAGATAAGTAGTCCATGTGTTTTAAGGCTTGAGAGTGGGTTTTATTCCCCAAGAGGGTTTCCCATGTAGTTAATATGTTGTGTGTTTGATCTTTCATCATATTTCTTATTCATTATTATGAATATCTTGTATGCTTTATGAATTCTTGTGGTCATTGATTAAGAGTTTAAAAGGATACCATTTAAATTTTGAAATATCTTACATCACTAATTCAACCCTTGTGCAAGTGATTATAACTAAAATAAATATATTCTCTTTTATATATTGTCCATTTAGTGCAATAGTTAGTATATGTTAGGTAAAAACTTGTAACCTATTGAATATTTTGTGTTTATCACCCCAATGAAGTCAATACCCCATTAAGTGAGCAAAAAGGAATCCTTTAATGAATGGTTTTAGATCTATGGAATCATTCACTTTTATCTTTCCAAGCACTTGGCATTCATGATAGGTTCTGACATGGTTTTGAGGATCTTTTAAGATCATAGGCTAGTAGTATCCCATCCTCAAGATTTTATGGGTTGTTGCATTTCATAAGGGATTTCCACTACCTATATTATTAGTTAAATTATCTAGGATGTTAAAACACACCTAAATTATATGCCTTCATATTTATTTTGGTATATGACTCCTTTCTTTGTCATATAATTGGATAATTGGATCATATGGGCTCACCTTTGCTCTCTATTTAGCTCAGGGGGGCATGCACCCATGAGTATATAGTGGATTATGGGCATAATATTCACCAATAGCTACCTAAGTCCCATAATTTTTTTAAATACAAATACATTCTTAGTTATAAGTTGCATGATTACTTAGCCTCTCACCATCTTGGTTGGTTTTATTTCAAGATCAAACTCCTATAATTGTTCCATCCATTTACCTCTTATTTCACCTAATTAATTTTGGATAAGTGTAAAATTTAAAATTGGATCAATAATGATGGCATATATCTTTTTCCTCAAAATATAATGCCCAAACTTATTGATAGCTTTGATCCATACATATATCTATTTATCTATTATGGAATATTTTAACTCTACATCTTTTAGGTTGGTACTCATTAAATTAATTGGATGTTCATTATCATCAACCCTTTTCATGAGTACAATATCTATATTATGATATGAAGAAAATGAATAAAGGTATATATATTTAGTGAAATTTGGTATTATTAGAGCTAGAGCTTGAGCAATGGATGTTTTGATGTCTTATAAATCTTTCTTTACTTATGTTGTCCATTCTATTTTGGCATATTTATTTAACATAGAATTCAATGGATTGAGAATCTCTATAAATATAGAAATGAATTTCCTTAAAAAAATTATCTTACCAAAGAAAGGCTTCAACCTTTTATTTTTTGCTAGCAGGTGTCATCTTGGAAATGGCATGGATTTATTTTGAGTCAATGAAGATCCCATCCTTAGTAATGACATGGCCTAACAATTTTTTTTTAGTTATTCCAAAGATTATCTCCTTTGGATTGAGTGATACTCCATATATTATATGGCTAAAAAATACTCTATGTAGATGGTTTTCATGATTGGCTCCATCTTTTAAAAACATTACATTTATTCATCCATATAAGTGATGATGCATTTTTCAACGAGTCTCTAAAAATTAAAGTCCATAGTTTTCGAAAAGGTTTATCCTATATTGTTTAGGCCAAAAGGAATCTCTTTTATATGAAAAATTTCCCCACTTGGTGGTGAAGGTAGTTTTTATTGTCTTGTGCTTCAACCAACACTTTATTATAACTTGAGAATCTATCCAATAAGGACAACATCTTAGATCCAATAACAATTTTAATTACCTCCTCTAGATAAGGTGTAAGATAGTTTTCTCTTTCTGATGCTCAGTTTAAATTTATAAAATACACATATAGACTAATTTATCCAATCCTCTTCTTGACTAGTACTAGGTTGGCTACCTAGGTAGAATGCCTAATTTTAAAGACAATCATATAATCCTATATTTTTTATACTCCTATGTGTATGAGAGGCTTCCTAATTATATTTATGAGTGTTTGTCTCTACCTAAAGGGTTTATGGTATGGTTTTAGTGGGATGGTATGTGTAAATATCCTGGGGTTGAATACATTCATATCCTCATATGTCTAGGTGATCAGATATTTGTATTATGTTACTATAACTCAACTTTTGTTTCTCACTTTTAATGTAATTGATGCCAATGTTTATATATTCAGGATGTTTTTTAGTGCTTAGATTCTCTTTGATAAAATCAGATTCAGTTATTTTAAGTTATTTTTTCTTTTGAGATTATATATTCATTTTGAAAGCTTATTCTAAGGAGACCATCTCCATGGGGATGTGGTTCTCTTTCTTTTGTAAGACACCATCTTCTCATATATTGAATGTGTAAGATTTCAAAATTATTTTCATCTACTAGCAATGTAGATTATAGAAAATTGAGGATGAAATGGAAAAGAAATAGTTTAGGTCACAAGGATGGTAGACTATCTCTAAATTAAGCCAATTATTTATTAAACTTAGATAGAATATATATTAAATTTATTATATAAATATTATAAATATATAAATTATAAATATGTTAGATATTGCAATGATAAATAAAAAAATACTTAGATATTTTTGATGTTAATAAATATCTAGATCTAAAAAACTAGAAAGCAAACTAGATCTAGATTCTAGATCAATCGCTTGATTCTGAAAAGTATACCTCTATAGTTGTGGATACTTTCATCAACTTGGTATGGTTATGTAGACACTAGTGTATAACTTAGATTTAGGTGTTTAGTATTTAATATCTACTCAAACTAGATGTGACCCCTTGGATTCTTATGAGTTCTATGTCCTATTCACTTTGGTGTATTTAGATCTCAATTATGGATGGTCACTCTTTTTCTAATAGTAAAACCCTAGTTCTTCATATTCATAGTGGTTATGGAAATAATGGATTAATGGGCACATGGTGTTGAGCTACCCCAAATAATCCTCTATCAATGGGTGATGCCTACATAGTCAATACATTGAAGAGGCAATTAGACTTATGTAGTTTTCCCCTAGGTGTTGCATTGTGTGTGAATCATAATTTCTTTGATAAGCAAGTACAATAATGACCTAGATTATAACATATAAAATATATTTCTTAGGATACTATTTCAATACTTTATACCTATATATGTGTTGTTCCTATGACTAATATGGAAATAGGAAGAAATAGGGAAGCTTTACTCACTTGAGTAATTAATAGAATACTTTTGGTAAGTTTCTTTATAAGTTTCTAGGTTTTTCCTAGGTTATATTTGTAGATGAAGAATAAATAAGGATTGATATTATATTTATACCAATCCATTTGGAGAATATCACACATTAAATCACTTAGGATAACATTTATGATAGATTTCATTTTCAAACTAGATGACTTTAAGACATTAGACACTTGAGTTGGGATAGGAAACTTGCATTGACATAGATGCCTAACTAGGTTGTAAGTGTCCAGGTAGTTTGAAAATAGATACAGGGCCAAAAATTTCAAATATGGAGAATAATCATGTTTATAACCTTATAGGTAAGATAGTAGGCCTAGGTTATTATAATGACATTGGTTGGACTAAGAGATAAGTAACTAGGCACAAAGAGATATTGTTTGCGATCCTTTTTATAACAATAAAGGTAAATGAGTTGAAAGTACATCCTTGATATGTATTTTATAAGTGTACAAGAATAAAGCTCCATATAATTCATAAATAGTGTTTACATTTTACCCCATTTAATATAATAATAGAATTACTAGTTTATAGGAGAAGAAATGCATACCTAGGTGTGTATAACACACCTCATCTTTGTTTGAGTCCAAATTGAGTAATTTGTTTTTGAATGAAATACAACCAAGATCATGTTATATTATATAATTAGTTAATATTATATGAAATTTAAAGTATTAAAATAATTGAAATTAAAATAGAGTAAGGTTTAGGAGTACACTTGTGTATCAATGTAACCCTCCTGCCTTTCGGTAATTTGATTTTAAATATCTATAACTATAAATCACTAAAATTGAGATTAGGAAATATATATATATATATATATAAATATGGAAAGTGCATTTATATATAGAGATTAGAGTACATGTTTTTAGGTTGAGTTTACACCCTTTGAGGATATGTATCAGATCTCCTTGCCCAATAAACACAATAGGAACACCCCAAGGTTATGGGTCACGTATGGTTGGAATGAACCTCTAGCGAGGGCTGGATTCCCTTGATGAATCACCTAATACTAATACTAAACCTATATGAAAAAGGGAGAGATAAAGATAATAAATAAAAGAACTAAAAGTGAAAGGGGGTGATACACCAGAATATTGTGAAATCTTCTATTTGTTTAAGCATACATAATGAACATAAGAGAATTTACAACATCCAAAATTCAATCATGAACCTCTTAAAATCAATATTTCATAGAGAGGTACAAGGATATATGGTAGTATTAGATGGATAATCATTCATCACCATAACTAACAATGTAGAAACCATGAGATACACAAAATATGACCTATAAAAGAGAGTTCACTTACATAGAAGTCAATTAGAATTGGACACAATAAAATGGAAATAACACTTAAACACAAAAAGAGCATGAATAATTCATAATATTCCCAAAAAATTCAATCCATTTACAGGGTAAAGATAGTTCTATTATTCCTCTAAAGGCATAAAATCTAAGTAGTGGAATCAAAGATGGGTCAATTTCTATAACATTTCTGTGCTAAAAAGGGGTCCCCTTATAATTATATTTTTTCTTGTTTTTATTGCCATTGGCATTGGGGATCCTATTAGCATTGCCAAAGCCATGCCTACATAATTGCCTACCATGTCCTCTTAAGCTTGTGGCTTCTCTTCTATGTACACTTCATATCTACTCATTTTCATGATGAATGAAACCAAATTATATCACCCTTTGACCATTTTTATAGTATTTATATTGACCTTCTCCATGATTTACACACCAAAACACTAAGTCATTGATTTTTTGAATAAAATGTTATTACATAGTTGATTCATGAATTTGACATCTAAACAGGTGAAATAGGCTGTCAAATTTGCTTTAGTCAGTGCCCATGTAGATGCCAAAAAAAAATTAAGTGGTATAATATAGCCATGTGTCAACATCAATATTGTTTTAGGCCCTTTCTAATTCTATGATTATATTCCTCCTTGGGCCCTTTTTTAACACTTAGTCAATTATTTTGACCTATATACTTGATAGCCAATTATTTTTACTTGTAGACTTGACTTGGGTTCATCTCTAGATGCCACATGGATTTTTTTAATTTATGTGGGATTCATGTCACCATTCATGGCATTCCCTTCAACCTAAATTATCATGATCTTGGATTAGATTTTATTATATGTAAAGGAAAATGTAATTAATATATAAATCAATCTTAGCTTAGAGAACATAGGTCTTACTTATACTTTTGATTATTTATACATTAAATATTTGGGATCATGACCAAGATGGATCTTATGAACCTAACCAATGGATCTCTTACCATAATAAAATGACTAGGGAGGGTTCCAAAGCCTCTAGACAAGTAAAAATATGTAGTAACCCTAGCTAGATCCCATGTTTTCATATTCACAATGTAAATGAAAAGGAAAGTAAAGTCTAATATAGTGCTTACCAAAGCTTATGGAATAAAATGGGGGTTATTAAACATGCATAGGATAATCCTAATTAAGCTATGTATAGATAAAACCCTAATGCATGGAGAGAGAAATATATTCAAAATCTATTACTTATGCTACTTTTAACTAATAAAATAGAAGAGTAAAGTTGGAGATATTTACCTTGAATAAAAACCCATATAGACTCAATATCTCCCTTGGATAAAGTTAATTTTCAAGAGGTTGTTATGGTTTGTAAGGATCACTAAAAAAGACAAAAACATCTAGGACTTTTCCAAAAGATAAGATTATTCTCCAAGTAGAAATCCTAAGATATAACTCCTCAAGTAAAGTGGTTAAAGAGAAAAATTTAAAGAATCACAAATTAATAATTAACTCTTATTTTATCTCTAATAAATTTCAAAATAAATGTGTATATATAGCTGAATCTAACCCTAAACCTTTTTGAATGTTTAGTCGATAGGGTTGACCCAATAAAATTTATATATTTATTTAATAAAATCAAATTATGTCTTGGTCTAGGTCCACCAGGGGCTGACCTATACCCTAAATAATTTTTATCAATTATAGTATAGGGTCAACAGGGCCAATAGTGTAACATAAACCATTGGAAAAGGGTTTTAGGCTTAGAAAGGAGTTAATGCAATTGGAAAATGACTAGAAGTTGAAAAAGAGGAGGCAAAAATTAATGGAGTGTTTTTAGGAGATGTTTTTTTAGATATAAATTGGTAGTATAGGGACAATA
This sequence comes from Torreya grandis, assembly GCA_037957365.1. Taxonomy (NCBI): domain Eukaryota; kingdom Viridiplantae; phylum Streptophyta; class Pinopsida; order Cupressales; family Taxaceae; genus Torreya; species Torreya grandis. The sequence goes on along the minus strand of JARHVA010001934.1, from coordinate 1,605,947 downwards.
ATATTGTGAAACACTAATGGTCTTCCCACCCCTTTCTCGATGCAATCCTTAGGGCATACACTCAGAGATATTGAGACTCAATAGGTTCTTGCAAGATAGAAAACATCATTAATGGATAAAGTTTGCAAATATTATGTGTATAAATTTCCCCACTTGAATATCATAACATGCCACTCAAGTGCAATAGGGTATGGTGTTTTTAGAAAATAACATAGAAACACACAATGTTGAAGCTAAAAAAATTATAGTATTTTAAATCATAAAATAACTGAAAGTAAATGATTGAAAGGGAAACAAATGAAAATAAAATTAATTTATGTCTACCTTTATTTACCTTTAGTTTTGGATATTTGTTTGTTGTGTTTGTATTTTTGATCATGGAAGGAATAGAGACTACTTTTGACAAACTAAAGGATGTAAACCTAAATAACAAAAATAAAAAAATACAAGAAATTCAAGATAACTAACGTGGTGTAGATGCAATGTATTTTGAAATTTGGGAGTTGGGGTGACAAATGATAATTTAGGACCAAATTACCAAATCAAAAAGTAAATTGGGTAACTAAAAATCCAAGGCTACTAAAGACCAAAAATTCAAACCTTAAGTAGGAAATTCAAACTCACCAAATCAAACCAAGGATACATGTCAACAATGGTAATCAAACATCAATGTGAAAGAAATACTAATCATTACTTAAAAAAATATGGACAAGAAAAATGGTAAAATAACATTGATGATTGAACAATAACAATCCTTAATCATTAATGGAAAAAGTGCATGAAAGGGAAAACACCATTGGTGAATCAGAAGTAACAAACTAACCTCACTCAATAGTGGAAAAAGTACACAAAATTATAAATAGATGTAATTATCTAAAAAAATGGAAATACAATAATGAAAAATGGTAAAATAGATCAAATAAATTATAGAAATTTAAAATCCATGGTATAAAGAAAGTAATCTCTAGTCACTCAAACATGATTTATTTTAAGGATAGATAAAACTAAAATAAAGTAGTGTTATCATGTTTTAAAGAGATGATGAATATGAAAGATATAAAAAATGGGAAAATAGATTTAGAATCACAGTTGAATGTCAATGGGGAAATGAAATGGGTGGAGGGGAAAGTGAAGGAAAAATAAAGTTAGAGAAACTCTTTATCAAAGTCATGACACTTAATTAGGTTTGTCAAAATAAGAGGACTTTAAACATTAAGGACTTTGAAGAGCCTTTAGCCACACAAATTTTAAGTTAATAAATGAAGTATGAATATCATCTCATGAAGGATATGTTTATGAAAATTAAAATGGATTTACCTTACCACAACATGTTCCCCATTATTTAGGACCCATTATAAAGTTATCAGCATAATACAAAGATTGGGTACTTGTGTGAGAAAGTAGGTAGCACCATAGAGTTTTTAAAAAACAATTCCTATCCTAATATATAGGCCTAATACACCCTAATGGACCTTGAATTTATCATGAGGCCAAATTTGGATTTTTATCTTCGATTGGAAGTAGGATATGTGCTATTAATCATGTATTTTTGTATGATTTTGACTTTTGATGGCTTTTTATATTCCTCCTCCATATGGATTCAAAGAAGCAAATATGGGTACTAAAGATTACTATAAATTTAAGACTTTGGACTTAGTTCCTAAGAAAGAGAACTTAGGGATCATGGTGTCTAAGAGTCTTGTTAATTCATATGAAATAAAAGTGTTATCTTGACTTCAATATTGTTTTATCCAGAATGGAATGAAAGGAAAGGAAATCAAGAGGAATGGAACATAAAATAATTTGAATTACTTCAAATTGCAAAAAATGTGACAAAGGTAATAAATGAATTAAATAATAGGTAAGTGTTATTCTTTATCATAATAATGAGGGAAGTGTACGAAAACATTTTAACACTTTATTATTGTGCAAATTTTATTTATAAAAGAAGTTAAATCTAAAGCTAAGAACAAGGGATCATAAATTTGTAACCATTGAAAACATATTATTGAAAATGAACACTAAATTAAAGATGGTGATTTTATGAGGAAGGTCTGGTCCTATCCATGGTCTTACACTACAACACATAAAAGAGAAACCCAATAGGGTGCACAAATCATGTGAGAGATAAAGGGAAAAGATCGTATTTATGAGGAAGGACTTGACCTATCCATGGTCTTGCACTATAACTCACAAAATAAAATCTAAAGGGGTGAAAAAATTATTGTAAAATAAGAAAATAATGATAACAGAAAGAAAAAATGAGGAACACTAGGTCCTATCCATGGTTTCATAATGCAACTCATGAGAAAAGAGAAAAATAAATGACCAAAATAAGGGACTAAGGTTTTTGGAAACATAGACTTTTGTAGGGGGTGAGACTTGGCTAGATATATTGAAAAATGTGTTAGAAGGATATCATATATAAAGCATGAAGATAAGGGGAAAGATATAGAAAAAATACTTGTTTAAAAATTTTGCAATAATGGGATCTTTAAAAATGTGGCCTTCATTAGTTTGAAGGTGATATATGATGGAACCAAGTATGTCTTTCAATAAGTAAGGGCCCCAAAATTTTTGGGCATATTTTACATATTTATCATGAGTGTAGTCTGATTTAAGGATAAGATAACCAACATTAAAATTAATAGCTTTAACCCTTTTGTTGTGTTGTTTGGTGATGTGAGCCTTATATTAGAAGTTGTGTTATAGAATAGAAAGATGATGTTTGTCAATAAGATCAAGATAATGAAGGTGAGATTAAAAAAATTAATCATAAAGTGTGATACCATGAAGAGATATACATAGAGAGGGAAGCTTAAATTATAATGGAAAGACTAATTTAGAACCATAGACTAGAAAGAATTGGGTTGCCCCAGTGGTAGTGTGTATGCTAGTGTGATAGGCCCAACGAGCATGTTATAGATCAAGATGTTAATCCATGTGGGTTTTATAGATTATATTTTGAATAATTTTATTAGTAATTTTTTTAATAGACTTAGCTTAGCCATTGTAATATGGATGGTAGGGTGTGGAAAATTTGTGATTAATTTTGAATTTAGCACAAAGTTATTTGACATATTTATGTTTAAAATTACCAACATTATTGGAAATTATAGTATGAGGAATGTGAAAGTAAAAAATGATTTGATTGAGGATGAATTTGTAAATGGTGGTTATAGTGGCATTGATGAGAGGCATGGTTTTGACCCATTTGGTAAAATACTCAGTATCTATGACAATAAAGATGTGCCCATCATGTGATCTAAGTAATTTACCTATGAGATCTAATACCTACATTGAGAATGGCCAAAGAGACTCCATGGTTTAGATTATTGTTGGATAATAATGGATTAGATCATCATGAAGTTGGCATGGACTACACTTTATAGAAAACCTAATGGCATTGTTTTCAAGAGTAGGACAAAAATAACCTGTATAAACATTTATGTGTTGTATCATGTTTTCTATAGTCACTACCATAAATTCCCTCATGTTATTTTTCAAGGAGAGGAGGAACCTCTATTTCAAAACATAGTGGAGCATGGTATCTTTAGCATTGAAATCATAAAGGTTGTTATATCGAAATTGATATTTTAAATCCTATTTATGAATTTGAGTCTTTTTATAAGAATATATGTTTGGAGGATAGGTTTGATACTCAAGGAATTGAAGTATGTATTTATACCATGGGCTCTATCAAATGGTGACAAAATAAATATGGTAGATAAATTAATCTATTGGTTTAATGGAATATGGGGACTTTCTTATCTGGATAAGAAAGGTAGAATCAGTAAGAACTTGGTGCATATGAAAAAGATATGCTAAAGAAGAAATGAGTCAGAGATAGAATTTTGATGTAAAGGGATGGGATCAATGGTAAAATAAGTTAATTCTTTGACAAGGGTAATGGGTGTTTGATAATAAGTAATACTATTTTCACTTTTCCATTGATAATCACCATTAACCTATCGATAAATGAGTTGGGAGGCACCCAAAGTGTGCAAATATGTAATGTTTAAATCAATTGCCACTCTTAAGCATAGGATTAATGATATGTATTCAACCATATTATTAGTGTATACACCTAAATTATATTTAATTTTGAACTGAATCTAAAACATATTAATAATTTTTCTTAATATAATTTGTGACATCTCCCTCCAAATTCAAATAAATTAAATAAATCAAATTAATAAATTGCACACACTTTTAAATCCTTATTTAAATATAAAATATGGATTTTACACCTCAACCAACATATTTCACCTTATTCTCCCTCACATTTTAACTAACCCCAACCAAACCCACAACTTCCTCAACATCCTTTAAGTTATCCCCTAAGTTGTTAAACTTTTTAACTTATTCCTGTTGACTTATCTAATCATCCCCATACTTCTATTAGCCATTTAAGATGGTCATAATCCTCATGGGTGAGGACTAATTATCCACCATTCATTATTTGTATCATTTAATAAATTTAAATAATCCTCAACCATTTTATCTTCCTCCATAAAACTATAAATAAACATGAAAACTGTTATTTTCATCCATCTTGACTTATACTAATAAAGCGCTAGTCAATTCCCAAGTGAATCCAAGTAAATCAAAGTGAATAAAATAATACAAAACCCCTTTTTTCACCAAAATTATTTTGATTCTCCTTTTCATTATAAGAGTGATCAACCAAATTGTTGAAGAGCAAAACAAGTTTACATCGCAATAGAGGAAACTTACATATTTAAGGTATAAGTTTGTGTTTATTATTTTCTTTGTTTATTGCTATATATTAGGTTGAATTTAAATGAGATTAATATTTAATTATTTTTTGATTTTCTTACATTTATATATTTAGTTCATACAATTAGTAACATCAAATATAAGGTGAAATACCATATGGATAATTTTACCAAATAGACTAGTGAAGATACAACTTGCCCCAGCTCTTTGAAGGCATTTGGCACCAACAAAATTAAGGGTCAAAGTATCTTCATGTAAATCACATTGATTTTAGGTGTTTATTTGATGATTACTTGTAATTTATAAATATCAAGAAGGATAGAGGACTCTTATAAATTACTTGCTTCAAACTTAGTAGTGAAATTATGGAATTAATATTTAAGAGATATATCTTTATTAAGACCTTAAATATAGAGGATATTATCATTTGGGAGAATATCTTGAAGGTGGTTGGTAGTAGGTATGGGATATACTGCAAGTTGGTTATCATGATTTGTCCTTATATATATTTTTGATTGATAATGAAGAGGTCAAATTCTATTAGAAGGACCATCCACTTGCCAATTCTATCTCTAGGAAGAAAGGCTTTAGATAAGAAGTGAAAGAGTGGATCAAAATGAATGATAACATAAATGGTTGGATAAATCATATAATGATAGAGATTTTTAGTTGAAAAATATATAGCGACGCAATCACATTCTAATTATATTTTTTTTTGTAGTCAATAGGACTTCAAATGATATAATGGATGGAATATTCACATCTTATATCATCTTGTTGGGGAAGCATTGCCCCAAATGATAAGGGAATGGAAGAAGTATATAAAATTAAGTAATGATCATTATAAGGTGGATAAAGGATAGTGGATAAAGCAGATATTATTTCATATTTTCAAATGATTTATGACAAGGATCCATCCATTCGAGAGCATTACTTTTCTTGAGAAGAGAATTAATAGAATAGATATGGTAATCCATTTTGGGGATAAATCATATTATCTACCCATGATTACCAAGGCAAGTGTGAATATCTAGAATGGAATAAGGGATAGGCATTTTGACATTAGTGTTGATCTTAGTGGTATCAAAATTAATGCTATGAAGAGAGACTAAGAAACCTATAAATTTTATAGATGTGACACCAAAGACACCCTTGTAGGGGTTTAATCTAACTTTATATTTGATGAGATGATCAAAGATGATAGTAATATTAAGAAGATGAGTTTTGTGTATTTTTTAATTGTAAATTAGTTCATCCACATAGGTTTATACAATATTATGGATAAGGTCTAGAAAATGTGGTTCATAGCCCACTAATAAGTGGTTCTAACATTTTTAAGGCTAAAGGGCAGTTTAATGTAATAATAGGTGCCTCATTTCATGGTAAAAGTTGTCTTATGTTGATATTTTTAGGAAATGTGAATTTTATTGTAACCTAAAAAACCATCCATAAGGGACAACTTTTCATATCTATTAGTGGAATTTATGATGTCATCTATGAAAGGTAAAGGGAAGTTATCCTTGGGACAAACAAGATTGAGGTTACAAAAATTGATGCAAATACAAACGACCATGGTGACTTTTTTGAACATGAATAATGTTTAAGACCCATAATATATAGTCCATAGGCTTGATAAATTTAGAATCAATGAGTTTAATGATTTCTTTATGATATAAATTACAAAATTTAGGTGAAAAGTTTTTCTTTTTTTTCTCATGCATTTGGTATCAATATAAGTGATGATGTTATACACCACACTTCTAGGATCAATGAAAATCATGTCCTCATAAGACCAAGCTATAGTTTCATGATATATATTAAAGAATAAAATAAAGTTAGCATGTTTAGTTACATTAATCTATCAAGAGATTATGAATGGTTGAGGGTATGATGGGGTACCATATTCGATTCTTGTAGTTTACTTGATAATTATAACATTTCCATTGTGGAAATGATATGGCATATTAGGTAGAGAGTAAATTTTATTTATTTTAGGATCAATGGTCATTATGAATTTGATGAAACAAGGGGATTTTTTCTTGATATTACCAATTTGATGATGTTGTTGAGGGAGTTGAGGTTTTTAGGCATGGAGTAATTCAATAATGGATTCATCACTAGGAAAAGTGGAAAGAGGACCATAATAATCCACATATACTTTGACATATATAATTTTATTACCATGGGGGTCATATTTAGAATATACTTGGCATACATATATGTCCTTGGTATTGAGTGTAATCTTAAGAGTATGTCGAATAAGAGAATAAGGTTGATCTCATTTAATTGGTTTTTTAAGTATTTTTTATAGGGAGAGAATTAGAAAGAATAAGTGGTTTGGTAGGAATTATAGAAGAGGCTAGAAGTTATATAGGTTTGAAGGGTAATATTTTTTCCACCATCCAAGGGGTATCAAAGAGTGGATAATTAGTAGAAGGTACATAACCTTTAGGTGCTAACTCAAAACCTATAGAAATGATATGAGAATTGTGATTGAAAGCATGTATTTGAGATAGAGTTTTTTGATAATGTTAAACATCCAAATCTCATGATTGAGCTTGGGCCATGATGTAATTATCATCATAATTTGGAGAAATTTTACATGCTTGTGATTTAGGAGGAACTTTAAAAGGGGAGGTGCCTAAGTCACTAAATTTATGTCGAAACATAGTTAAACTATCTTGGAATATTTAGCCACTCCATAATCATTGTACATAAAGTCATCTTATATTAAGATTATTTATGAGCATTATATAGAGGGGGGAATAAGTTATCACATTGATGAGAAGGATAGTGTCATCATGAGGTAATAAAGAGGGAGGTATCCACTTTGAGATGTAAGGAGATAGCTTGGTAGTGTTACATGTATTTTACAAGTCATTGGGCACATTTTCATTAGAATCAACCTAGATTCATGTTGATGAATTCAAGTAAAGGAGCACTATTGATCTTAAAAATGGTGGTAATTCAATATTGAGATTTAGTATTTAAAATATGAATACTCCATGGGTTAGGATCATCCTCATGTTTATACCTTTTGCCATTATGAAGGAACTTGATACATTGGCTATCGGAAGAGGTGATAACCCTCATTTTATGAATCCATGGGAATATTAGGAGGATGTTGTAACATAAAGGAAAATCAAGGACCATAAGATTGGTTTGTATAGTCTTAGGTCTAATTGTAATAAGGATCCAAATACAACCAATTAGCTCTTGATTATTATTTTTTGAATACATGACACACCAAGCAAGTTTGATTAAGATGATATTTATTATAACCAAATTTTTAGATGAGCCATATAAATGTCACATTAATACCAGACCCTTAATCTACTATTATTTTGTGAATGTGGGTGGTATTAATGACTATTTTAATAAAGAGGGGTGGATCATTAGCTTAAAATAGGATCTCATCATTGATAATGTATTATTTTAGGAACTATATGAAGGGTTTTGAATAAGAACAAATAGATTCAAAGGTATGCACTTTATTTGGTTGAGGCTCATGAGAAGATGGTTCCTCTTATAAGGAAGATATATCTTTAATTTATTAAAGTTTTTGTATGAGTATATTACAATGATAAGGAGAGGTATGAACTAACTCCATAAGAGGGATTTTTAAAGGCATGGAGTTGATTTCTTTTGATAAATTATAATAAGTTTTGTAAGAAGAATCAATATGAGTTTTAGAAGTTAAAACAGGTTTAGGAGGAAGAGAAATGGTTCTGGGTTCAAAAGGAGGAGATGTTTCCTCATTGGTTTTTGAAGCTGAGTAGTCATAGTATCTTTGAGGATTTTCTCTTCCAAATATTATTTCTTAGGTTTGGCGATAAGATATTTGTGATCTAGTTTATATTAATAATTGACCTTAGCTATGTTGACATATTGTGAAATAGTATAATATTAATCATAGTCAGTGTCAATTAAATAAACATCCTTTTTGGATTGTTAAGAGTTAGATGTGAAAAAATATATTTGGTTGTTAGAAGAAGAAGCTTTGGGAGCTTGTTTATTTTGAGAAGTACGAAGGTGATCTTGACGATGGTGTTTAGTCATAGCTTCATGATTAAATGAATCACCAAGAATATAGGAGATAACAAATTTTGTAATCCTTCTACATGTTTCATGGTAATGACCTATGTTGGTATGGAACCAACAAAAATAATTATGGTCATACCATTTAGGAATATTATTGGGGTAGGTAAATGGTTTAGAGGGTGCTACGATTTATTTCATTTGTTATACAATTAGTGGTGTATGAAAAGGTTGGGGATTGTTGTCTTTGGAAAATCCTAGTTTGGGTTAAGGAGGATTGATGGTTATATCATTAGTTAAATTTTAAAAATGAGTTTGGTATTAGGATTAAAATGTTTCATTAATAAGTCATGATGTTTGTCTTGGTCAAGAGTTTCATTTAGCATTTCAGGAGCAAAATTCCAAACCTTATATTGAAGTGAAGTAGTTAATTTTTTGATTCAATATTTTTTTTGCTTTTCCAATATGATCTAATTAGATACTAAAAACAAAGTATAAGCAAGGTTTTTAAGATTACCTAGAGATATGGATGGTTGGTTGTACACCATTGATTAGGATTGATTGTGAAAACTCCTCTTTGGTTGGAGAGGAATGACCTGTAATACACCACACTTAAACAAAAATTGGATTAAAATAGATATGAGTGGGCTACCTAGTTATAAACTAGTCTTGAGAAGTGGTATGATTTATTAGATGGATGTCATCCCAAATTTAACATTCAAGTTTATAAATAAACATGAAATTAAAAAGATAAAGATTACAATAAATAAATGGTGTAAAAGATAATTTGATAAAGATTAGATAATTATGGATTATTCAATATAATAAAATGTAGGTTTTGATAAGTTTTTAAGATTGAAAATGTTATGAAAATAGATTGTAAGAAGGTTTTTTAAAGTTTATCAAGGATCAACATCAATTTTGAAGGATCGACATCAATTCAAAAGGATCGATGCCAATTTTTTGTAAAATGATGAACTTTAAAAATAGAATATAATAATCACTTATATTATTGATAAAATATTAAAAATTAAATATAAAATAGACACAAAACACTGTAGATTAGAAATGTAAATAAATTGAAATGTAATACTAACCTTTATGGCTGAAAATCAAACTTGAAAAGATGAGATAAATAACCTTCAAAATCCTTTAATAAGCTCTCCAACAAAGGTTCCACAAGATAGTAGGGTGTTGATAAAGTCTATATGCTAGTTATAATGAAATTTTAGTAGAGTTTTGAAGTTTAAAAGCATAGTCCTTGTCCCTCTCAAGCCATGGAGATTTGTTGTGTATATATGGATTGATGTCGATCTAGGAAAATCAACATTGATCACAAAGGATCACCTTTGATCATCGAAGATCGATTTTGATTACCCCAATTTGGTCAAAATTTGGCTTAGGCTACTTTGAACCACATGAAAAACTTAGTGAATGTAACATTAAGTTATTTGCATGATTTTTTGATGAGGGCAAGTTGTTGGGAGGTTAAATAATTTATTTTTTATTTTTTAGGATTTTTTATTGAGGATGATAAAATAGAGTTAATTAATATTTAACAATAGTAATTAACTCAATTAACCTATGTGATGAAAGGTAAATGTAATTATTTAAAATAATTACCCATGGGGGACACTAAAGAATAACATAATGATGCATCACATTAATATAGAAATGTGTGTAAAATTAGCATCTACATTTTCCCCTTTTTATTGAATGTTTTTTAGAGACTAGCCATGAGACAAAAATATATAATCAGAACTTAAATAAATTCCCATAACATTCCATATTTTGATATGAGAATGTTTCCCCTCAAACTATGAACCAATGAAGGGAAAAGGATATGGATATTGGTTTGACAAATGATAAAAGAAGAAGGAGATAATGGAAATGGATACAAGAAAAATGAAAATATATAAATGGGGGTTGATAGACTAAATGTGACTTGGAAAAATAGACAAATGGATAGGTATCCAGCATAAAGAGTAAGTGACAAAAAATTTCAACACATCAATCAGTAAGGTTAAGCTTAAGTGAGGAATAAGGTAAATAGACAATAATATTTGTGGCCAAATAAGACATAAATTTTCCATGAAGCACATGGGATTAATATTTGGCACCAAGATAACAAATTATAGATGAAACTAAACCTAAGCTAGATATCCTTGTAAATGGGTTTTGGCTATAGACTCATGTTTTAAGGTGAAATGCTCAAGTTGACTCAGACTATCAGACCAGTAGGGGTCAGACTTCCACTAATCCAAGGTTTTGGTTTTTTGGTAAATAATGATAAAATAAATGCAAAAATGATGACTTAATTATCTTAGGACAAAAATGTGACTGCTATGAAATTCAAAATCAAATCATAAATAAAGAGATTGATATGAATGCATATGAATCACAATCAACTTTTGATGCTAGTATGGTTAATAGTATGTTAAGATGGTAATAGATGGGTAAAATAACATCATACAAAGGCTACAAACCTAGTCATAAAAGATTCAAATTTGGATAAGCAAGAAGAAAATGAACACAAAGGTTCAACTCCTTTAGAATGGGTTTGGATTAAGGTAATATACACAAATAGATAAATGAAAAAGACACAAAGGGGACCCTTTTTAACAAGTTATTGACATGGACCATAGTGATTATGGGGTTTATAAAAAATTAAAATCCTTAAGGCTTTGCACTTGACACCCTTGTAAAGATAAATAAATAGTTTTAGCAAATCTGTAAAAGGCAAGATTAGATTTCCTTGATTGGGTAAAATAGGTGTGACATGTATGAAATAGTTGTGGGTATACCAGCCATCTTATGTGAAAGGTGATTGCCTTATAATTGACTTAGGATGATCCATGGGCTAATCCATGCTTTATATATAGGAGGTATACTAATCAATGCAAGAAGTCTGCATAATTGGAGAAGACTGATCAAGGTGGGAAGTCTTCTATGGGATATAATGACTATTTGATTTTTTGATTTAGGGTCTTTTTCTACTTTTTTAGAGATTTTGGGAAGCTAATTAATTCAGGAAGCTCCTAGTTGTTTTGATTTTACTATGACTATAACTAGCCATCCTCCAAGGGATTAGTCTAGCATTTGATTTATTTGATAGTTGTCCTTTAAAGGGTCAATCTATAATATTTATGAAACTTATAATTCTTGGTAGATGTATTTCAAGGGAGAAGTCTATAATTTTGACAATGACCCTTTTGAGTAAGATAACCTAATTTTTTTGATTTTTTGATGTGAATTAACCCAGGCTAATCTTGGTCACCTTTTAGAAAGCAAAACTAAAACACAAGCAGAGAGGTAAATGTCAGATGGACTTAATATGGTAAGTCAAGAGATAATGACCATGGGGTTCCTTATTGAAAAGGTGGAATGTGTCCATGAGAAACATGCTATGAGAAAAGTTGAGGTGCTCACATTTAAGATTAAGATAAGTGTTTGTAATAGAAAAATCACATGATTTTCACCATCAATTGTTCTTGATAATGGAAAATGGGTGAAAATGGGTTAAAGGACTTATAGTAGATGATAAAAATCAAAGAAAAAGCTTGCATTAGAAAAAAAATGTAAAAGGATCCTTGAAAATGAAGGATTAAAGTACAAAGATGCATAAAGGGGGATAATTTTGAAAATGCCCCATACTTATATGATCCACATCAACTCAAAGTAAAAATCTTCCACTAGTAGGAAAATAAATCTTAGTGGATGTTTAAAGGAAGACCAGAGGGGTGAAGGCATCTTTATCCATTTTTTAAGGCTTGTTAGTTGTTAGTTGATGGAGAAATTAAGACATAGGTGGGGGCTTAGGTGAGATGACCTTTACAATGCCAAAAGGGTAGAGAGATAAATGAGTTAGACTATGCTTCAAAAGATTGTAAGGTTTAAAACTAAAAATGAAATGGATGGAATAGTTTTGAAATGTGGATAAATCTAATAGAACCATTTGATTATCCGTATCAAGAAGCTTCAATGTAGTGCCTAAAAAGGGCTTGGAATGTTTAGGGCTCTAACCTAAACACAATGACTTGTGTTTACAAAACTTTTTGGACTATAGATGCGGTTGATTGGTTGGGCTAGTTTGGGTAATAGATTTAAGGATATTTAAATAATACAATTGATTGATTCCTGATTGAATATATAAAACATGACTTTTTTGATACTGAAGTGACTTAATGGTTTACATGAAGAAGCTGATAAATTGATTAGTTAACTTGTCTTTGTTTTGATTTATGTTTGGTGATGGATTTATAGGATTGACAAAGTAAGGTATACAATAGATGGGTTTGGTTGATTTGGTATGAAAATGAGATGAGGTGACAAAAATTTGACTCTCACCTAAAAGGAATAGGATCAAAGTAATAATGTTGTCATTTTCAAATAGATTAGGGTGAGTAAACTATAGAGTGAGTATATTGGATTGACCGATTCAGGTGGATGACTCGACAGATTGGGGTTAAGAGGTTCCTTTAATATAGTAGGTAAATATGGATGGACAAATTAAAATTAATTTACAAGAGGATTGATGATAATGGTGTATTCCTTTGTAAATTTTTTTAGAGGAAGATGTGAAACTTGAACAAATTCAATAGATGGGTTGGATAAGGTTTCGACAACCTCTTTAATAATAGGCTTACTAAGGATTATTTTAGATATGAAGACACCATGGCTTGAAGGATTTTGACTAGAAAGGGGTGAGGTATTTGACATACAAGGAGGAATAACAATATATTGTTTATTCTATAAGGGATTGGGATTTACCAACATAAGCTTACCATGATCAACCAAGTTTTGGACCAACAATTCGAAATTATATGACCCATGATATTATGATGGGGCAAAATTCATTTCCATTATACCAATGTGGAATGAAATCATATGGTCCTAATACAAAAATTTTGATAGGAGGGAGCTATATTATTGATTCTTTAATCAAATTTTCTAGCATAAAAATATATGGTTCCCCTAGCAGAGTATATCATTAGGTAGGAGATTTTAGAACTAGTTCTAATGATTGTCCCTATAAAGAGGATGAAATAGTTAATTGGATTGATACAACTAATGAACTTGACAAGGTTGACTGGATATGTTTTAAAAATAAATGCTAAGATGGGAAAGAGGATAAGTGAGGTAAGGTAGGTTGAGATAATTTAAATGGGGTAGGTTGAAAGGTTAACCCCTGAGAGGGTTGCAGTGGTTGAAATAGAATTTGTTAGGATTGGGGGAATAATTGCTTTTGAAATAGTTGAGAAGGTTGGGGTAAAGATTGATAAGTTTGGGGATGTTAGAAAAAGGTGTTTGTATAATAGTTAAATGATCTAAGATAAGGCATGGATTGACGCTGACCTAGCTTAACTAAGTGTTAAAAAAATTGCACTATAGGGTAGTGAAAATTCACATTATCCCTTAGGTGTCATGGTATAAATAGATAAATTAATATAATCATGAGATGGAAGATAACATGCATCACATGATTAGAAAGGTAATTAATCAATGCTTGAGGACTATTATCAAGTGTTTTGTCAAAGGTTTCATAGGAGATCTTAAAGTTTTCCCCCATTGGTAAGGATGAGGATCTAATAGTTCTTGAATCTATTACCAAGTTAGAACTATAAGGTTGAACAAGTGAACTAGGTTGTGTGATGGTGGAATATTTTTAACCTTAAACACTCAAACAAGCAGAAGAAAATAAAAATCAATAAAAATAACATACACTAGTAATGTTAAATGCTTAGGATTCTTTGATTATGTGAAACTTGATTGGTCTTGGATAGGGTACTAGAATAGATGTCTAAGGATGATTTTAGGACATTTATGTGAAAACCCTCTATATACCCTAAGGTATGAGAGGTGTAATTTATACTAGTGATGGTATGTGGTTTGGTACTTGGGACTTTCTCCCATTACATCACAATCCCATAGCTAGTGTGGGTGCTTAGCCAAGATATACCACTCAACTAGGTTTTATACTCAGCTAAAGTACTAAGTTGGTATTCAACTCGATTAAATCCAAGTGAAATCACCAAGAATAAATCTCCTCACTTGGTGATGAAATCCAGGTTGGTTCACTAAGTCAAGTTTTGATGTGTGATTTTTAATTTTGGGGTTTGGTCATGTGTGATTGATTTATGGACTAACAGATTAATTAACTACCTAATTAATCTAGATATACTAATTCAAGAAAATAGACTATGAATGCAATTCATTTTTAGGTCAAAATAATATTTTGATTTGATTTGGATATAGATAAAGAATTCAACTCAATGCAAAAAAAATACACATGAAATGTAAATCATATGCCTATAATGATTTTACTTTAAAGAATAAAATATAGTGAAAGTTATTTGATTGAAAGGAAATGTAAAAGAGGATGAAATTCACTAATACAACTACATGCACATGAAAGAACAAAAGAAAGGGACCCACTATCTGGTCCCACCAGGCAAGCCAAAATGTTTCAGTATTTTGTTTTATTTTTCAATGTGATCTAATTAGATACTAAAAACAAAGTATAAGTAGGGTTTTTAAGATTACCTGGAGATATGGATGGTTGGTTACACATCATTGATAAATATTGATTGTGAGAACTCCTCTTTGGCTATGGAGGAATGACCTGTAATACACCATACTTAAAAAAATTGGATTAAAAGAGATATGAGTGGGATGCTTGGTTGTAAACTAGTCCCAAGAAATGATATTCTTTCTTAGATGGATGTCATCCCATGTTTAACATTCAAATTTATAACTAAACATGAAATTAAAAAGATAAATATTACAAGATATAAATGGTGTAAAAGACAATTTGACAAATATTAGATAATTATGGATTATTGAAGATAATAGAATGCAGGTTTTGATAGGTATTTAAGACTGAAAATGTTATGAAAATAAATTACAAAAAGGTTTTTGAAAGTTTAGCAGGGATCGATGTCGATCTTGAAGGATCGACATTGATTTAGATGGATCAATGTTGATTTTATGTAAAATACTAAAATAATAAAAACTAAATGTAAAATAGACATAGAAGACTATAGATTGGAAATGTAAATAAATTGAAATGCAATACTAACTTTTATGGCTGAAAATTAAACTTGAAAAGATGAGATAAATAACCTTAAAAATCCTTTGATAAGCTCTTCAACATAGGTTCCAAAAGATAGTAGGGTGTTGATAAAGTATGTACATTAGTTACAATGAAATTTTTGTAGAGTTTTGAAGTCCAAAAGCATAGTCCATATCCCTCTTGAGTCATGGAGGTTTGATGTGTATATATGGATCGATGTCAACCCAAGAGAATCAATGTCAATAATGGAGGATTGATGTTGATTAGACTAACTTGGTCAAAATTTGGCTTAGGTTGCTTTAGACCATGTGCCAAACTTAGTGAATGTAGCACTAAGTTATTTGCATGGGTTTTTGATGAGGGTAAGTTGTTAGAAGGGTTGTTAAGAGGTTAAATAATTTGTTTTTATTTGTTTTTAGGATTTTTTAATTAAGAATGGTAAAATAGAGTTAATTAATATTTAAAAGTAGAAATTAACTTAATTAACCTATGTGGTGAAAGGTAAATGTAATTATTTAAAATAATTACCCATGTGGGAGACAATAAAGAATAACATAATGATGCATCACATTAATACACAAAGTTATATAAAATTAGCCTCTACAATTTCTATAAATATTTTAAACAAATTATCATTAGTCATGTTATTGGCCTCGTGAACTAGATATTTTCATCATTTGATAAAATCATGAGTTGATTCAGTGGGAGATTGCTTAGAATTGATAAAACATCTAAGGTAGTTTTTGGGAAGATCACTATGTTCAAACTCTTTATCTAAAGGATTGAATAAAACCTCTAGTTTCCATATGAATTTTTAGGGAATTTGATTATACCATTAAAATACATCACCGGTTGAAGTTTTAACTAAGAGTCTAGTTGTGGCAACAGTATTAGTTTGGATCCACTCCTTATAAAGATTGCCAAATGCCTTAAGAAAAGATGTTGTATCTTTAGTCCCATCATACTTTATAGTTGGAAATATGTTTGTAATATTGATATAAATAATGAAATTGGATAAAGTCTCATTTTAGATATGTTGAATCATCTTATTGTGCATGATAGGTTGGAGGATGACATTCCCTATGTCATGTCTAAGAGGTGGAGGAATTTTTTTTTTGATTATTTTTAGGGAGAAGAATAGGGGGTTGATTATCCATGTTGATCAAATGATGTTGTATTTTCATCATTTGGGAGGTTTTAAATGTTTACATTATGTTTATTTGTTGCATTATATGTGCGAGAATATGAGTGGTATCAATTAGGGAATTGGTGTTTGCCCTGTATTGGTATTATGGGGATGATTGTTAGGAGGTGGGTTCCCTATGGGGTTATTGGATATACTTGTGTCAATTATGCCCATATTATGGTGAGATTATTGAAGATATTAATTGTCTTGATAGGTATGTAAAATATTTAATCCACTAATCTCATCTTATGGAGTGATTTGAACCATTTTATGATCTAAAGATGAGGGAAGATAAGAATTACTCTAAGAGTGACGATCATCTTGAGAAGTAAAAAGAAGAATAAGAGATCACCCCATATAATTTATAAATGGATTAATGTTGTCTAAGAATATTATTATAGAGGATTTCATGATGCTTGATGAAATAATCTGAGATTTAGAAATAAGAGTGATAAATAGGGACAAAGTTGGCCAGATAGAGAACAAAGTCAACCAATAGGTATAGAATAAATTGGGTTGACAAAGTAGTGCTTAGACATAGGGAAAATATAATACATAGTTATATGGGTCAACAATGTATTACTGAATAGAGAAAAAATAAGAAGATATAGATACACATTTAGATAGGTCGACTATGTATTGTAGGCAGGAAGGCTAAAAAGTATATAAGAGACTATATCGACTAGAATGATAATGTGATAAAATAGAGGAAAGATTCAAAATATAATTTTAAGTCAAATTAAAATTAAACACACATGTAATTGGGTCAAGGTGACTGACCCAATTGGAAGACATAACATAAACCTTGCACCAATGTTGGCCAATGCAAATTTTTCAATACAACATATAATGCTCAAAGAGTAGGCAATAATTGGAAAGTGAATTTTAGATAATTGGTCATCCTAAGTGTTATTAATTTATAATAAAGTTTTTTTTCAATGCGATATGAAATTTGGCTAAAATAAGGAACTATAAAGCAATCTAAGGCTAGTTTCAAGACATTTAGGCTAAAAGGGATCTGTATTGGTTTAGTATTGGGGCATACCCTCTCACTTCACAATACTAAAATGATAAGGTTGTCATGTTATTTTACAATATATACCATTAACTAATTATTTATACTAAAAACTTAAGTCAGATTCCCCCTTGGTGATGAATTCCAAGTAAGCAAGCCTTGGGAAGATAAATTTTTAATGTTTTTTGAATGAGAAAGTGAGTTGGTAGTGTGTGTAAAAGAGAAAAAATAGTGAAAATAAAATGTTAATTTGAGAAACCACCTATTTAATCTATTTGATTTAATCTAAGCATGTAAACAATTGAAAAGGAAATGTGAATTAATTGCTAACAAATCTAGGTTAATTCCTTGATTGAGAACAATATAGACTCATTTCAAGTGACACTATATGAAAACAATAAAAATAGATTCAAATGGGTCCCTATTGTAATGAAGAATCAATATCTTTAAAAATGTAGTAAAATAAGTTGACTATGTCCTTTACATGGAAGACAAACTATATAATTGTGCTGAATAGGTCAACCTAATTTATTGTAGGGATGTAGTTATATAGACTACAAACTCATGAAAAATAGTATTTTAAGAAGAATTGAAGTGACAAAGAGATAAAGGAAGGAACCTTTATGGTCTTTAAGATGTTTTATATTTTAATTTTTTTTGTTATGATGTTAAAATTTTATTTCAAAATTTTGCTAAGTCTACTGGTTCAACTAAGTTTGCAAAACCCTATATGTTGATGAAGAAATAGTCAACAGATTTGACTAGTTAGACTATGTTTGTAGACATGTTATGTTGACATAAGAAAATAACAAACAAAGTTTATTGATTTGAATATGTATGTGAATTGAGAACTAAATAATAATATTGTGCCTAACTTATTGATCTAATAACTTGTATTTTGTGAATACCTTCATAGATATAATAGAGTCATTTTGGAGTGACTATGTGTTAAACCTGCGCACATAGAGTTTGAACTATACCAACCAGTTCGATATAGTAATGCAAATATATAAAATATAAAATGATGATAAAATTATGGCATGAAATAAAACTTATATTTTTTTATTCATGTTGGATTCACAATAATGTATGCAAAGGTAAATAAAACTAATCTATATATTAATCCTAACTCAAAAAAGATAAATCCTACTTACACTTTTGATTGTTGATACATTATATATTTAAGGTCATGACCAATATGCATTTTATAGACCTAAAAAATGGATCTCTTACCATAATAAAATTACTAAGGAGGGTTCTAAAGACTCTATCCAAGAAAAATTATGCAATAACCCTAACTAGGTCCTATGTTTTCATATTCACTAAGTAAATGCAAAGGAAAGTAAAGTCTAATCTAGTGTTCACCAAAGATTGTGGCACAAAATGTGGGTTAATAAACATAAAAGTAAACATGCATAGGATAATCCTAATTAAGTTATATATAGGTAAAACCCTAATGCATGGAGAGAATAATATATTCAAAATCCATTACTTATACTACTTCTATCTACTAAAATAGAGGAGTAAAGTTAGAGATACTTGCATTGAAGATGAACCCATCGAGACTCAATCTCTCCCTTGGAAAAATTTGCTTCATGAGAGGTTTTTGTGGTTTTTAAGGATCACTAAGAAAGGCCAAATCATCCAAGACTTTTCCACAAGATAAATTTTTTCTCCAAGTAGATATCCTAAGCTATGACTCTTCAATTAGAATGGAATAAGATGATACTATAAAGAATCACAAATGAATAATTAAATCTTATTACCTCTCTAATAAATGGAAAATTAAATGTGTATATATAGTTGAATCTAACCATCAACCTTTTAGAAAGTTTAGCCAATAGGGTTAGCCCAATAAACTATATATAATTATTTGATAAAATTAAATTAGGTCTTGGTATAGGTTGGATATGGTCCAACATAGACCCTAAATAAGTTTTATCAATTAGAATATAGGGTCAATAGGGATGATAGTGTAATGTAAATAATTGGAAAGGGTTTTAGGCTTAGAGAGGGGATAGTGAAAGCATAAAATGACTAGAGTATGATGTGAAATATGAGGCAAAGCTTAGGGGAATTTTTTAGTAGATGGTTTTGTAGATATAAATTGGTAGTATAGGGACAAAAATCCTATGAAGCACCAGTGGTTTGCACACCCCTTTCTTGGTACACCTTTAGGGTGTGTACTCAGAGAAATTAAGATTCAATGGGTTCCTAAAGGAGGAAAAGCATTAGTAATTCATAAAGTTTGAAAATATTATGATACCACACATCAATTTAATGGATGTGTGGATTTTTATCACTCTTATAGGCCTTTTTTATGTCTTTGGATTCAATCATCACCACATGTCAACTTATTATTTCCCTAGGATTAATATTTACACGTGGCTCCTTATTGCTATTTTATTACTTGAGTGAGCCTTCAATGAAATGTTGACTATTCTCTTTATGGTGAAGTGAGATTTCACCACATGGCATTATCCCACTCACCTTATACTCTGATACATTGTTTTGTTTTCACAAACTACCTAATGGTTGTAGAGTAGAAGGATTATGTCACATGGAACATCTCACTCACCCACTTACCTATGAACTTGTTAACATGGAGATCAATGGAAAACTTCATTAAAATTGAATAAGTGTGAAAATTAATTCAAAAGGGGATAATATAATTAAGATATTGACACATGGTATTGGGCCATTTTTAAAAAAATGGCTAAGTGTTGAAAGTCATTTAAAAAAGGGATAGGTTATCGGGAGATGTGAATGATTGTCACATGGATCTATTTCATTAGAATAGAGTCCCACTACAACTATAAAAATAGTAGGCTATTGAGATGTAATCAAGGGCCTATCAAATTCAATCTCATCACTTATTGAATCCATCATTAAGAGATAAAATAACCTTGAAATGACTAAGTATCAAAGCACCTTCTTAACCTACTAGGCAACTTTTGAATATAAATGGATAAGTCCCAAATATTATAAATGTGACATATGGCTCCATAAAATGTTCATAGAATTAACTAAGTGTTTAAATTTTTATCTTTACATATAAAGTGTGACATAACCTAGTGTTCAAAACTTTTGTTTTGAACTTATGCTTTCAAAATTTTTGTTCAAAATAAAAGTTTTGACTAGCCCTTCAAAGAATCTCCAAAGAAGAAAAGACTTATACAAATTCTTTGAAAATAAATCCTTAGGATTTAATTTATATGTTTTGAAGGAAAAATTATTTTGAAGACCAAATCCTTTATAAAAAATATTGTTTGCACAAGTTCTGACTAGTCACAACACATAGAATTTGAAGATTAAAACACTTAGAAGAATTATCGAGTGTGAAAACCATTTTTTGAAAACCTTATAAGTCCTTCACTTCCTTACTAACTTAGCCACTTTTATTTAATTCCAATATAAATTTGAAAACCCCCTTTTTTTTTGAATCTAAAGGCTTGAACTAAGATTTGGATGCTTCTCTTCCATGGTGACCAAAAATGGTTAATATTCTTGGTAATCTCTATGGGTTATTTTATTGATAAGTACGAATCTAGTAGCCTTTGAATCAATCCATTGGGCATGGATTTATAGAAGATTTTATAAATATTGATTCTAATAAAATAGCCTTATTGTAACTTAATCAAACTAAAAGTGAATAATAAAAATGAGATTCACCTCTGAAAAGACAACAAAAACAAAAACAAACAAATGTGCCAAATCACCTAGAGGAAATAATAACAACAAAATTAGAGTGTAAAAATGCCTAGAGGGAAAAAAACAAGCTAAACTAATACGTAAAAAGTTTAGAGCACTTGAGTAATAATGGTTTAGATGGATCCCATGAACTAGGATTGGTATATCCTCCCCATACAACTTTGAGATTTTAAAGGCATTGGATGATTTACAAGTGTTTTTTATGTAAGGGTCATTCCATAAGGCATCAAACTTGGTGTGACTCTTAGGTTTGGATTTATCTTCATCCCACTTAAACACCAAGTCTCCATCAAGAAATACTCTATGGGATACTCTTTTATCAAAATAAATATTCACTTGAGTGTTAGAATAATTAATTTATCCTAGCCTTTTTGTAATAAATGTCTCAAGGTATTAAACCTTTAATTGACATAGGTTAGTTAGATAGGGTATTTCCTATATGTGACTAGTTACATTATGAGTCATAATCTCTTACAGATTAGGACATTTAATCTCACTTATTATTATATAAATAAGAACTTATAATAGTGATTTTGCTGATGTAATTCCATTTTATCTTTCATTTGGTATCAAAGCATGAAATATTGAGGGGTTTTTCAAAGCATTAGATTCAATGGAGATTGAGAGCCAAGTATGTGTGATCCTTAGATGCAACATGCTACTCCAATTTTTTCCATACTAAATCCAAATAAATAATGTCAAACACTTAAGGTACATTGAGCTAGTGAGCCCAAAAAACTTCATAGGTTATAGTTATCTCTTATACAGGTCATGGCTTTTCGTTATGCTAATTTGATAAAAAAAATTCACATCATAATATCTTATTATAATTATGTTTAAAAAATATTAATAAGAGATATTATTAAAAAGGAGAGTGGTATGTAATTAGGATAAATATTAATTTAAGACAAACTATGTTACCTTGAAGGCTAAATAAGGAGGATAGAAATAGAGTATTTTATGACTTGTGTTGTAAATCAGTTGGTGCAAAACTCCAAAAGAGTAGTCAAAGATTGTAAATTTTAAGGTGAAAATCCATTTTTTTTCAAAATCATGAACTGTCTAGCCCAAGAGGATATTCTTTTCTATAATTACAAAGACCAGAAAATGAGGGGATCTTAGTTTCTCACCTACCTAAAATTATCTTATACTATGAAAATACATTATAAAACTTATCAGATCTTCTTGTTAGATATGCATCCAAATGGATCTTGACCACATCACCCAATAAAAAACCAATCGATTAGATTTTCATCAACCAAGGTCAACACCTGTTGTCAAAAGGCATCCAACAACATGTATTTTGTGTCATCCACTTTAGTAGCAACCCTATAAATCCTCCAATGACATACAACTCCTCTTCCACAGTGTACATCTAGCATCTAACTATAAGAATGTACTATTTTTTAAATATTTTCACATGCATCAAATAAAAATATATTAAAGGTCAATCTAAATTTTTATTCCTTTAGTAAAGCCTTATGTAGCATTAGAAAGGTTGATCTATCTCTTTGGTATTGATAATTTTGGTGCAGCATTGAACCTCCTACCTTGGATGCATTTTGTTCTAAATCATTACTATTAAGGACACTAAAAAAACTTATATTACTTGAAGAATACGTTGATCATACCTATAGCCAATGACATCAAACACCTACTACTACTCTTTCTTTTGGTACAATTGAGCAAACAAGATATTTTTCATGGCCTTCCCAAACTCAAGAAATATTTTGATATATGTACTAGTTACTTAGCAAGAAAATAAATAAGATCTCCCATTGGAAAGACTAAGTATCAATAACTTGTTACGTTGGACCTAGTACACACCAATCTTTGTAGATATTTTTCTCCTAGTCTCAGAGGTTACAAATACTTTCAGCTTTTTATTGATGATTACTCATAAAAAAATATGGGTATATTTATTAAAGACTAAGGATCAATGTTTTCAAGTCTTCAAATAATTCAAGGATATGATTGAAAATGAAATTGGTGGTAAAATTAGAACCCTCCACTTAGATCATGTGGGGAATACACTTGTAAAGAATTCTTAGCCTATCTTATTATGAATGAAATCAAATAGTAATTGATAAATCCATATTCACCTTAGAAGAATGGAGTTTCAGAATGGCATAACAAATTCATAGTGAAAATGATTCATAGAATGGTTGAGGATGAATTATTTCCTAATAAATATGGGGTATAACCCTGTCACACTATAGTCTACTTGTTGAAAAGGTCACCGATCAAAGCTCTTGATAGAATCACACCACACGAAGCTTGGATAAGGAATAAACCAAAGGTAACACACCTTCGAGTTTTTAGTTTTAAGGCATACATCCATATTCGTAATAAAAAAGGAAGAAGTTGGATAAAAAATCAAAAGAATGTATTTTTATGGGATACAGTGCATAGTCAAAGGCATACAGGCTCCTTGATCCATAAACAAAGAAGGTATTACTTAGTAGAGATGTAGTGTTTGATGAAAGAGTGGAATAAATCCACCTTATACATAGGAAAATGATAAAAAAAAGTCCTATAATATATTTAGATAGTGATGGTGAAAGTGAAAAGAAATATAGTCAAATAGGACCTCCAACACCACCACCTACAACTCAACATATTCCCAAGTAGTATACAAGTATAATACTAGATGCTAACTTAAATGGAGTAACATATACATCCACTTCAAGACTGAGGACTTGAATCATGGATCAAAAAGAGGTTACTATGGCCTTTATGAGTATTGTTCAAAAAAAATATGAGCCCTCAATAGTAGTATACTCCATATATTCAAAACCTTGGAAAGATGCCATGGATGCAAAACATTAATCACTAATAAAGAAAAACACTTGAAGAATTGTTGATCTTCCACTAGGGAAGAAGCCTATAGGATGAAAATGGGTATTTAAGACCAAGTAAAAAGTAGATGTTAGTACTGATAAGTACAAGGCAAGGATTGTTGCAAAAGGGTATACCCAAAATTAAGGCATTGACTATGAGTATACTTTTGCTCTCATGGCTAAGGTAAAGACTCTCAGAATGGTTTTTTCTATGGTTGCATAGTTTGGATGGAAATTCCATCAAATGGATGTAAAAAGTGCCTTTCTCAATGGATATATGAAATAAAAAGTCTACATAACTCAAACTAAAGGATTTTTGGTACCTCACAAGGAACAAAAGGTGTGTAAGATTATCAAGTCTCTCTATGGGCTAAAACAAGCTCCCTAAGCCTGGTACATCAAGATTGATGAGCATCTTATACAACATAGATTTAACAAGAGTCCATATTATCATAACCTCTATCTCAAACAACATGGGGGGATGTTTTTATATTAATTTTTTTATGTCAATGATCTAATCATCACTATAAATATAGTGAATATGATTGATGTAACTAATAATGATCTCAAGCAATCATTTGACATGACAGATCTTAAGCTTCTATACTATTGTCTTGGTTGAAAGGTATGGTAGGAGGAACATTAAATTTTTGTTTCATAGATGAAGTATACCAAGACATTTATTTATAAATTTAGGATGATGGACTTTAAGCCTATTGAAACACCTATGAAGACAAGACTTTAGTTATCTTGTACAAATCTATCACTTGACATATATTAGGCCAAATATTAGCTATAATTCCATATATCTTTCTAGATTCATACAAGAACCAAAAGTGACACATTGGTAAGAAAAAAATAGGGCATTAAGATACATTAGAGGTATAATTGAGTATGTCTTAGAGTACAAGAATAATGATAAGTTCTTGATAGGATACATAGATGTAGATCATATAGCTTCTATTGATGATAAGAAATCCACTTCTATATTTGTATTATTTATAGTATCCAAATCATATATCTTCCATAGATTCATAACATCACACTATAATAGGATATATCTATGAAGAGATATGGATATGTCACATTCTTTTAGGACTTAGAGTTTCATAAACTCAGCCTACAATTCTAAATGGTGACAATCAAGGTGTTATAAATATTAATCACATTCCAATGTTTCATGATAAAACAAAACATGTAGAGGTTCATATTCATTTCATACATGAACATGTTCAACAACATAACATACAGTTCCTATATTGACCCACTCAAAATCAGTGTGCAAATGTCTTCACAAAGTCACTTACATGTGATAAGTTTGAGGCATTCATAAATTACCTCTTCTTCTCTTCAAGATACGATCAATTTGGTGGGGAATGTTAGAATAATTAATTTATCCTTGCCTTTTTATAATAAATGTCTCAGGGTATTACACCTTTGATTGACATAGGTTAGTTAGATGGGGTATTTCCTATGTGTGATTAGTTACAATGTGAGTCATAGTCTCCTATATATTAGGAGATTTAATCTCACTTATTGTTGTATAAATAAGCACCTCTAGTAGTGATTTTTCTAATATAATTCCATTGTATCTTTTATTGAGATTTATGAAGTTCAATTATATGCATAACTTGGTCTCTCATATTTTGAAATTCCATCATTTCTAAAAATATGATCTTTATGACACTCTCCTCCATTATTTCTAGATGATGTGTATGTTTTAGTGTTGAATTTCAATAGATATAGGTAAATTTTCCTCTCTAATATAAACAAGTGTGTAAAGTGAATTCCCAATAACCTTCTTATATGGGTGATTCTATTAGCCCATAAGGTTTTCCTCAACTTGGTATGCTAGGTCTTATGATTTCCCTCTATAGTCTTTTAATGATTCTGATCAAATTATTATTATTATTAGAATTTTCCAACCCATTACCTTGGGGATATTAGTTGGATGAGGTGCTCAATTAACTACCATGTTTAACTACCTATTAAACTATCCTAGTACCAATAAAGGCCATTGCATTATCAAAGATGATTATAGAAGGCACCCCAAAACTAGTGACTCTAATTTCATATAAGTCTAATATATTGGATTCATTTGCTTCTTTTAAATCCATTTCTTCTATCCACATAAAATAATCAGTGGCTATCAAGACCCATTTATGACCTTCACTAGATGGTGGGTTAATCATCTCTTTGAAATCTAATCCCCACTGTATGAAGGTTTGCTCTACCTAGATGGAAGGGAGAAGGAGGGATGCCAACCTCTATTTAATGGTGAAGAATGCACATTTTTTCCAATTCTTAACACATGCATACACATCTCTAAAATTATTTTTCTAATAATAGCCTTCCCTCATTACCTTTATGGATATATTCTTTAGAGAAAAGTTTCCACGAGATGATCCATCATCAAATTCCTCTAGAATCTTATCAATCTAGCTTGTTTCAACAAATCTCAATAGAATACCATTGACGTCTTTCTTAAATAGGGCACCATATATAATAAAATAATGAATTGACTACAATATAAAACACCTTATTTTGTATTTATTTAATCCTTGACAACATTCACTATTTTGGATGAGGTTGGCCATGTCTTGGGTCCAACTAGTAGGCAATGAAGGTGTAGTTAAAAGTTGGTCATGTTATAGTACTAGGATAAAAATTTTATCACTTTTTAATTTTGAATTTAGGTATTCAAAAAATTCCTTGCCTCTTACTAGCTTTATGACCTTGACATCCATATCATACTCCATTACCTTTGTAATTATTACACCCCTAACCTTATGAGTATTAAGGTTATAGAATGGATATCATAACCTTTATCTTTCATTTATTGATTCTTAATAATTAGGCTGACATAATTGAAATGAATGGGTGTGACCCTTCCCTATTTTGGGTGTGACTCTTCCCAATTATAGGTATATATGATGGAGCATGGATATCCATAATCATCATAAGTTTCATTATTGAATTCATTTTCTCATTTTTTATAATTATTGGATGTTTCCCCCTTTAATTCTATTATATTTGAATTTTATTTATTTTATTACATATAAATATCCTAACAAGTGGTATCAGATCATCAATTTTGGCAAATATTTTTTTCCTACTATATCTCTCAAACTATTGTGAATTTTTCTACAATTGTTTTAGTGGAGTTGGAAAATCAATCAAGGAGTCTAAAAGAAAAAAATTGGGATGTGGTGATAATTATTGAGTGAATTATTGTGAGTTTATGATTTTTTATAAAATTAATATATATGCCAAAATTTTAGGATTTTTTTCATTTGTTTATATTTTTACAAAGCTCATCAAAATTTATTTAGGGTCCTTTCTTTTTATTTTGAGATTTGAGGCATTTTAGATTCTAAAATTTGTTTTTCAAAGTTGGTCAATAGTGGAACATATTCTCCTAATACAATATATGTTTTAATTGTTTATGGTTACCACTCATTCCATATACTTTCCTCTAAGAATTGAGAAAAAATATAGAGATAGAAACAAAACCAAATCAATAGCCATGCCTTTTATAATAGATGACTTTTCTTCGACCACTAATCCCAATGATTCCCTTTATTTTACACCACCTAAAATTGAAGGAAACATAATTGATGGATGTGAAATAATGGTCACTTTCATTAAGGATAATTTTTTTATCCCATTTTTAACATCATTTAATGAGGGTTTAGATAGGTTTAAATAAGATCTGATGTCTGAATTGAAATCCCTAATTAATCCACATCTTATAGTCACTCATACATAACCAAACCATCTTGGAGGTCACAATAAAGCAAACATAGGACAATAGTTTGAAGGGCCAAAACTACAACTACCAAAGATGGACATCTAAAATTTTGATGGTATGGATGTAACCTCCTAGATAAGTCTCATACAACAATATTTTAAGCTTCATAATAACTAGAGAATGCAAAGGGTGACACAACCTCACTACATCTAGAATCTAAACCTCATCAATGGTACCAGTGGATGATGAGTGAAAATAAATGGTAATGGATTAGTTGGGATGAATTTATTAAGCATTTAGCATCCCAATATCAGTATCCATGGAAGGGAAGTTATTTAACCTAACTAAAAAATTTGAAACAAATAGGATCCATAGCGGAATATAATGTAGAGCATATGAGATTGGAAATCCAAACTCAAAAAAAAACACATTATCAGAGACTACAATTTTACATAAATGGAATAAATTAATGAATTAAGCATGATGTCCATTTATTGGAACCATGTATAGTTATGAAACTAATGTAACAATCACTACACATTGATCAACAAAACTCTTTTACCGAGATGTTCATGCAAGGTCAAACTTTGGGATGGCAAGAGAGAAATGTGACTAATATTGTTGATGGAAATATGGCCAACTATTTTAAACCAAGTCAAATTACCAATATCTCTCCTCAATAGGAGGTGGAAAAAATAGAAAAGGGATTATGTTGTCATTCTTATAGTAAATGGTCTAGAGGACATAAGTGTGCCAATGATGAGAAAAGACTAATGATTATTTAGAATGATGTTTTTTAGGAAGAATAATTATATATATAGGAGCCAATAATAAAATATAAGCATGAAAATTTTGAGGAAGAAATCCCTACTATCTCTCTACATGCATTAAATGGGATAATAACACCACAAACACTCAAAGTGGTGGATTTTATTAATTAAAAAGTGATAGTTTTAATTGATAAAGGGAGTACCCATAACTTTATTAACATAAAATTAGCTAATGAGCTCAATTTTTTTATGTATCTAGCCTCCAATTTTCAATTCATGATTGGTGATGTGAAAAAACTCTATTGTGGGGGTAAATGATATTATATAAAACTCTCAATGGGAAACTATAATCTAGATTTATAAATGTTTTCAATATCAATTGGTGGATTAAATTTAGTTTTTGGAGTGAAATGGCTTAAACAACTATGAATAATGTCTTTAAATTTTCAATCCTTGTTCATGGTTTTCAATATAAATGGAAAAAATTACACACTTAACAGGATGAAATCCCCACCAATATAAATTAGTATGTCACATAGGATGGATAATTTACTTAAGGAATTATCTTATAGCATAGTGGCACAACTACATTTCTTGGAGGCACATGATGTAGAAAATTAGGAACTACCAAATCTTCAAAAAAATATCAACAACATCAAAAAGTCTTTTAGGAACCAAATAGCCTACCTCCAATCAGAGATCATGATCATGAAATTTAATTAAGTCCAGTAAGTGTCCCTCATAACATTAGACCTTACCACTACCCTTATGAATAAAATTAAAAAATTAAAAAATTGGTAAAGGAAATTCTAGACTCGGGTATTGTTCATCATAATAAAAGTGCTTCTTCATCTCTAGTGGTTATAGTTAAAAAAAATATGAGTCATGGAAAATGTGCCTAGATTATAGGGAACTCAATAAGAACACTTTGAAAGATAAGTTTCCTATTCTTGTCATTGATGAATTATTAGATTTGCATTTAAGGTAACATCAAATTTAGGTAAAGGAGGAGGATGTACATAAGAATTCATTCAAGACAAATGAGGTTCACTATGAATTATTAGTTATACCATTTGGTCTCACTAATGCTCCATCTAGTTTTCAAATCCTTTTGAATTTAGTTTTTAACCCATTTCTTCATAAATTTGTATTGGTGTTCTTTGATGACATATTAATCTATATTAAAACATGGGAAGAACATTTGTATCATGTAGAAAATATATTAAAGGTATTGGAAGACCATCAAATTTATTCAAATAAATCTAAATGTAACTTTGGAGTGAATTAAGTTGAGTACTTAGGACACTTGGTATCATATGAAGGTGTTAAAGTGGACCCTAAGAAGATTATAGCTATCAAATATTGGCCAAAACCTAAAAATATCAAAGGCTTAAGAGGATTCTTAGGTTTAACAAGATACTAAAAAATATTTTTTCATAATTATTATCTCATATTAGCATTATTAACAACATTATTTAATAAGGATTCATTTTCATGGTAAGACATATCCACCCAAGCATTCCAACAATTGAAAGAAGCTCTTACTTCTACACTTGTGCTAGCTAACCCAAACTTTTCTAAGGCATTTTTGGTAGAATTTGATGCTTTTGTCCATGGTATTGAGGTATTAGTAATTAAATAATGGTGTCCCTTAGTATTTTATAATCAACAACTAAAAATAAATAACTTGATAAGGCCCACATATGAGAAAAAAAAATTAGCAATCATTCACGTAATCAAATAGTGGTGCCATTATCTCATGGGAAGGAATTTCAAAGTTAAGATAGATCATGAGATCCTAAATTATTTTTTTGGATAAATTATTGTATTAATATGAGAAATATAAATGGGTCACAAAGATTCTTGGATATGACTTTGAAATTATTTACAAAAAGGAAAGGAGAATATTATAGCTGATGCACTTTCTCAACAAAAAGTAAAGAAGAAAAACTTTATGATATTTCATTATCATAACCTAAATGGGTAGGCTCAATGGGGGTAGAGTGGTAAAAAGACATTCAAACTAGGAAACCCATGTAAAAATTACAAGAGAACCCATCTTCTATAGATAAATATGTTTGGAAAGGAGATTCATTATGGTACAAAGAGAAACTCTTTTTGTGTAAAAGTTTAGAGTTAAAAGTTAGTATCTTATCTCAAATGCATGACTCACCAATTATAGGAAATTATGGGTTCTTAAAGACTTATCACCATATAAATAAGGATTTTTTTTTGGAAGGCATTAATGAGATGTATAGAAATTTGTGGCATAATGTTTGATATGTTAACAAAATAAAGTAGAAATGATTAAGACCCTAGGTCTCTTAAAACTATTATCCATTGCATCATAATGATATGAATAAATATAAATGGACTTCATTAGAAGACTAATTTATTTAAATAACATCGATGTGATATTAGTGGTTATGGATCAACTCACCAAGTACACACATTTTTGTGGACTTTGTCATCCATTTCAAGCTAGTACCATGGCATAAATACTAATGAAAAAGGTACAAATACTTTATGGCATTCTCAAAATAATATTGAGTTATCATGATCCTATCTTCATTAGCATATTTTGGAATAATCTATTTTCCACGTGAGGCACAAAACTTCCCCATAGTTAATCTTATCATCCATAATCAAATGGTCAAACTAAAATTGTGAATAAATGTCTCAAAGGATACACATGTTGTTTTGCGTCAAAAACACAATCACAATGGTCTAATTTTATTTTATAGTCATAATGGTGGTATAACATGTTATTTCACACATCTACAAATATGACACCTTTTGAGGCTCTCTATGCCTATCGCCCACCTTATACTACATATCATTTATAAGGTCATTCTAAATCCTATGTGTTCAAGGATCATATTCAATTCCAATAAGAAGTGCTTCAAGTCCTCAAAGAGAATTTAGTTGTGGATCAAAATAAGATGAAACAACAATTTGATCAACACCACAGTGAGAGGAATTTTAAGGAAGGAAATTGGTTGTTCCTTTGCTTAAAACCCTATAAATAATGGTCACTTAAAAAACATAAAAACATAAAGTTCACACCAAACTTTTATGGGTCCTAAAATGTTCTTCACTAGATCAAAAGTGTCATTTATAACTTATAAATTCCACATTCTTCCAAAATTTATATTATCTTTCATATTTCATCCTTAAAGAAACTAATTAGTTCCAACCTTTTGGTCCAGTCCAAGTTGCCTAACTTAGATGAAGAAGGGAAGTTCATTATGGTACTTGACACTATTATAGAGATATGACTAAATAAATTATGTAACCAAGACATTTATGAATTTTTCATGAAATAAAATAATCTTCCCATTGGAGATCCAACATGGGAGGATGAACAATTCATGAAAAAACATCCTAATTTGTTAACCATTGAGGGAAATGATTTTTTGAAGAGGAATGGAATTTTACACCCCTAACCTTATGATTACTAAGTTTATGTAATAGAGATTATAACTTTTATATCTCATTTAGTAATTCTTAATAGTTAGGCTGACATAATTGGAATGAATGGGTGTGAACCTTGTAATGGGTGTGACTCTTCACAATTATGGGTATATACATAGTGGATCATGGCTCTCCATAATAGTCATAAGTTTCATTATTGAATTCATTTTCTCATTATTATGATTATTGGAGGTTTCCACCTTGAATTGGATTATATTTTAATGTTATTTATATTATTATAAAGAAATATCCTAATAGTAACCCATGCTATGCTTTTCTCATTCAAATATTTACTTAAGATGAACTCTTTGAATACTGGGTGGGAAATAGGTAAATGCACCTTATTTTTAGATTAAAATATCTAAAATTATTTAGACTTCTTATAACAGTCAACACTTCTTTATAAAAGTAATACTTCACTTCATAACCTTCCAAGTTGTGGCTAAAGAAAGTTATTGAATACTCCATGTCTTCCTCATTATTCTATATTATCATATCTAATATAGTGTCCATGCCCTAAAATACATATAGAGTAAATTCATAGGTGAAATCTAGATTTTGAGGCTAGAGATTAAATTCCTAGGTGAAGTCTAGATTTTGAGGTTGGGAGCTTGTGATATGACTTGTTTAATTGTTTTGAAGCAATCATTCCATTCTTTGTACTAGTGGAATATTTGATTATTATTTAGCATATAAATTAGAGGCTTCACAAGATTTAAAAAATTAGGAACAAACATCCTAATGAAATTGATCCTTATTATGAAGCTTTATATCCCTTTCTTGTGAGTAGGCAAAGACAATACTAGAATGGCACTTACCCTTTTAGGATCAATTGAAAGACCTCTCTTAGAGAAAACATGGCCTATATGTTTGCCTTTATGGAATGAAAAATTTCACTTATTACAGTTAAGTGAGACCCTAAACTACATACACCTTTCAAAGACCTATTTGAGATGAGATAGATAATCATCAACATGCTTAAAAAATATTGTAATATCATCAAGATAGACAAGTAAAATATTATTTATTAGTCCCTAAAATGCCATATCCATGGCTCTTTGAAATGTTTCCCCTGTATTAGATAAACCAAAGGACATTTTTCTCTAGGCATAAGTTACCCATTTAGTGTTGAAGGCTATTTTTAACTGATCCTCCTCATTCACTGGAATCTAATTATATCTAGAATAACCATCCAAGAGATAAAAGTGTTTTGTACCTACCACCATTTGCAATATTTGATCCATGGAAGGAAATGGGTAGTGATCCTTTAATGAGACTTAGTTTAGGTCCCTAAAGTCAACACACAACCTTATCTATCCAATCTTAATTCTAAAAGGGACCAAGTTTTCAAACCAAGGCAAATTCTTAATAGGAAATATGATCTTAGATTATATCATATTGGCTACTTCTTTCTTTATGAGGGGCTCTATCTTTATGTTTATGGGACTTTTTCTTACCTAACTAGCTTGGCATCAGAATGTAACTCTAGAGTGTGTTATGAAAAACTAGGGTCAAACCCTTTGAGGTCACTATATTCCTATGAAAATATGTTATCAAGCTTTTGGTATACTTTAAAAAATGTATGTTTTTCCTACTCATTACATACTTACCAAGGTAGAGAAGTTTATCCTTAAATATGGAAAATATTTCATAGTGCTTGTGCTTGATATTCAGTTCACTTTATCTCCCCTAACCTAATCAATAGCACTATATTTTTTTTCAAGTGTTATCAACCATTTTGGAATCTTTTTTAACTTCAACTGAATGACTTGGTCATCATATTGCTACTAAAATTTATTTTATTTTTAGCAAAAAACTTATCTTCTACTTATAATAAAATAAAAATATGTAGATCACTATCAAACATATACTAATTGGTGTCATTATCAAGGATGGAAGCCATTACAAACACCTTAATGTTTTGTTTTTCTTTATATTTTTTGATATCATTCATAATTTAAAATTGAGCACCAATAGTAGTTAGTTTATCAGCTTGTTTATTTATCTGGGGATGGATTAGATGTTGAATGCTTCAAGGTATTCTATGAGGTCACAAAATTTATATTTATAAGACTTCAATAAATTATTTTTGGTCATGTTCTACTCTCTTACCTAGTTCACCACAATCTCACATCTTCAAACACTTGTAGATGTTTAATTCATTTCTTCCTGGCCCATTGAAGACCATAGATGAGATCCTCATACTCAACTAAGTTTTGGTGCAACTAAACTTAAATATTAGAGCATAAAAAATACTTCTCATTTAAGGGAGACACTAAAATTACACCCACTCATGATCCATGTCTACTTCTAGATCAATCAAAGTACATCTATCATACTCCATAATCATGTTCATCAATATTTATAAGACATAGAATTAAACAATCTTCTTGATACAAGAAATAGTTACCCAAAAGAACATCTTTAATAAGTGTATAAATATCAAAATCATGATGTTCATCCTCCCATCCATCAATCATTAAATCATGTGTGTATTTAAGGGGTGTACTTGGCTCTTGCTAAATAGGATGGTTTTCTTGGTTAAAGATGGAACAATTAACATTTATGACATTTGACACATATGGTTCAATATAGTTCTTGTTGTCAATTTGGCCTCCTAGGCCAAATCCCAACCCCTATAACCAAATAAAATTATATGACAACCCTTTTAAGCATGCTCATGGTGATCTCCTCTATGGTCATGTCTTTATCGATCCTATTTAAAGCCTTAGTAGCATTGTTATAAGTGTCATAAGGTGTCATAGATTCTTATTATGATCATCATATGTGTTAGATATCTTAGGTTATTAGGTGATGTTCTAGATCATAATGATGGTTTTTGAGTGAAAAAGGGAGTGTCAATATGTATGGTAAGGTATAAATACTAGTCTTAACCATATTTTGTAAAATTAAGGTTCTTTTGATAAAATTAAGGTAACTTGACAAGTTTGAGGTTATTGGCTCTCATGGTATATGGGCCTTTTTCAAGCCATTCATTCTTGGTCAAATATGATACGATTGACATTTATGGCATTTCGCACATATGGTTCAATATAGTTCTTATTGATAATTTGGCCTCTTATGCCAAATGCCAACCCCTATAACCAAAAACATTTCTATGACAACCCTTCCAAGCCTACTCATGGTGATATCCTACATGGTTATGTCCTTATTAATCCTATTTTGAGCCATGGTAGAACTATTAGAAGTGTCATAAGGTGTCATAGAGTATACTTGTGATCATCATATGTCCAAAATATATTGGTCATTAGGTGATGTGCAAGATCATCATGATGGTTTTTGAGTAAAAAAGGGAGTTTCAATATGTATTGTAAGGTCCAAATGGTGGTCTTAACTCTATTTTTAAAAAATGAGGATCTTTTGATAAAATTAAGGTAACTTGACAAGTTTGAGGTATTGGTTCTCATGGTATATGGGCCTTTTTCAAGTCATTCCTTGTGAGAGAGTCTTTATAAAAAATATGAAGGGTGTTTAAACCTTGATCCTATTATGATATGAAGTATTATTTATGTTTTCAATATCATTGTCTATGGTTTATCTATTTAATCATTTTCAACCTTCATCACCCCTCTTCCCCCTCTATCTTAAGCCATCAATCAC
Source organism: Torreya grandis (assembly GCA_037957365.1). Lineage (NCBI taxonomy): Eukaryota > Viridiplantae > Streptophyta > Pinopsida > Cupressales > Taxaceae > Torreya > Torreya grandis. Next base: position 1,569,729 of record JARHVA010001934.1, on the reverse strand, counting down.
CTCATATAAGCCTATTTGTATTTGAAACTTAGGAGAAGGGGAAATAATTTTGATGAAATTTCATTACAAAGGTATTGAAAAGGTCTCAATTTAATCATATTATCACTCATTATGGTTTTTATATCCTTAAAGGCCCATTTAGCTCATATTCACTCCCGAGTAGCTAAATGGGCCCCACACATGCCAAAACATAACCCTTAATCTTTTCCTTCCATACCACTTAGTTTCAAAGGTCAAATAAATCATGTTTCCTCTCTCTTTTCATCCTTTAATGGTGGATCAAGGTCAAAAATCTAGAGAAAATGCAAAAAATAGAGTGTTTTCATGTGTTTCTTACATAATGTACATACTTGTACAAATAGTTTTGTACATAAGAGAGTCAAAGGTGTTGGTTCCCAATTGTACACCTCACACACTCAATGTTTCACACTTGAATAAAATGGAAATCAATGACAAACAACCTATTCATATTCTAGGGGAAGGGTTTGGCATCAAGATTAGATTAAATGTATAAAATGATTGAGAGGTACCTATAAAGGGTATGATCAGCTCCCTGCTACTTCAAGCTCTGCCTAAACCAAGGTGAGATGACCTATGGGGTAGCCTACTCATATGGAGAGATTATCTAATTAAACTTCCATGGGGATTTTTGGCATAAATAACAAATATGACTAGGGCATAACCAATTTTGCACACTTCACCCATGAAGGGTTGTTACATGAAATGCATAAATTCTCTAAGTCATATACAAGCTACTAAAGATAGATGGGAAAGATATTTAAGTATTAATTCTATAAAGTATTCAATAATAGGGGTCAAATAAAAGACTATAATTCTAAAATTTAGAACACAAACTAAAAACACATTTCAAATATGCAAGATCTTATGCATTTGCAATGTAAACACCAATTATATTATGCAAAGGGTGTATTATTTTTAGGGTAGGATAGGGTAGGACAAGATGGATAATTATAAAAAATGAAGGTGGCATGTTGGTGGCCTTCAAATAGAAAGGAATCCTATAAGATTCATGATATCATTCCTTATAAAAGATGTAGAAAAACTGAAATGAAAGCTAATGGGAAATATAAAATGATCCTTTAAAGAATAGAACATACACTAAAAATAAACTTTCAAAAAACTCTTTTCTATCAAATCTATAAACCTATTGTGCCCTAACAGGTTATTCAACAACATGTTCTAAAATAATTATTGGGTTTTATAACCCTAATCCATGCTCAAAATGATAACCAATAATGAACATAAAACTAAATATCAAGTCAACAATAGTTTCAAAATAGATTAATACAATTCATCAATAGGAAATAACAAAGAACCATAAGCATTTTCATTAACTTGAAAATATATATTAAAAACATCAATATTTCAAAATGTTACCATGGGGACCAGCATGGTGATATTTCTCTTTTGATAAGGGAGATATAAAAATGCTCTCAAATCTCACTAATGGTTGTACATTTGTAACCACCTTAGCAAGGGAGACAATATCTACACAAAGCAATTTATCCCAAAAATTCTTATAGAACCTAAACTTAGAGAAAATGAACACCTAAAATAATAACCAACCACATTTGAATAGAGGATAAGACCTCTATTTATACATTTTTAATACTTTTTCAATTCTATGACTATGGATCCCAATTTTCAAAATTACAAAACAAACTTTCAAGTCCACCAAAATTCTTCCATCTAGAATATGCCCTTCTTCACTCCTGAGATCCTCATCAACTTACAAGAAAATAATCATTGCTATAACTACCTTTGCAAGGAATGATGAAGATTTGTAGAAAACCTTTGATCTTTTGACTAAATATGCCCTTTCACATGAGTTAGAGGGAGAAAATATCATTTGAGGAGCCAAGTAGACTTTGTCATTATGTGTAAGTGCTTGAAGATGTTTTTTTGTTAATTGATGGAAAATATGGAATCTTTTGGACAACTTCCCTTCTCTTATACATGTCAAATAAATCTCATTACCTTGTGATTATTATAATAAAAAATCTCTACCTATGATAAAAATATAAAATGATCCCTGGCCATTTAGAAAATATTTTTTAGAATGGTAGTTAGACCTTCTTCTATGCTTTAAATCATTGCCCATCCATGAAAGAACTATTAATTTTTGATTTTAAGCCAAATATTTCCACATACGAACATTTAGCATGCCATATCAGATCCAACTAGGCATTCATGGGGATCAAAAGTGACTAAGTTGCTTGATTGGCTCAATCCAAACACATGTTAATTCCTCCTACCCTTTTTAAATTGGATCGAATATGCACCATCAATCTCATCAAAAGTCCCCAAACATTGATCTCATCATGAGCCATTGATCTTAATTTGAGCCTCTAAGATTCTACCACTTGGTATATCTATAGGATTTCTAGGTTTCTTTGTGGATAGTATCAATTCCTTGGGTGCTATTGCACCACATGGAAGCACCTCATTATGTCTCTAGCCCTATTGAAAATTCCATCATCATTATGTACCACTTATCTCATTGGCATAGATCAAGTGTAGAGTATCAATATCATTATATCTTTGGCCCTAAGAAAATTAAAATCTAAAGCAATGAACAACCACCTTTGAATAGAGGAGAATCAGTCCATTTATACATTTTCAATCCTATTTCAATTCTAGGACTGTGGGTCATAATTTTCAAAATTATAAAAAAAACTTTCAAGTCCACCAAGGTACATCCAACCAGAATATGCCCTTTGTCACATCTGAGATCCTCATTTACTTACAAGAAAAGAATCATTATTGTAACTACATTTTCAAGGAATGATGAATATTTTCAACAAACTTTTGATCTTTTGACTGAAGATGCCCTTTCACATGAGCTAGAGGGAGAAAATAAATTGTTTGAGGAGCCAAACAAACTTTGCCATTATGTCAAACTACATGGAAATGATTTTCTATTAATCAATGGAAAAAATGGAATCTTTTGGACAACTACCCTTCTCTTGTGCATGTTAAAAAAATCCCATTACCTTGTGATGATTACAATTAAAAATCTCTAGTTGTGATAAAAATAGAAAATTATCCATGGTTGTTTGGAAAATATGCTTTCGAATGGTAGTTAAACCTTATTTTGTGCTTTGAATCATTTCCAATCCATGAAAAAACCATCAATTTTAGATTTTAAACCAAAGATTACCACATATTGATAGTTATCATACCACATCAAATCTAACTAGGAATTCATGGGACTTAAAAGTGAATAAGCTACTTAATTAGCTCAATCTAGACACATGTCACTTCCTTTTACCCTCTTAAATATGGATCAAATACATGACATCAGTATCATAAGAAGTCCTTGGGCACTAACCTCATCATGATCCATTGATCTAGATTTGACCCTTTGAGATTTTGCCACTTGGTAGATTTGTGGGCTTTTTATGGTTCTCTATGGATACTATCAACTCCTTGGGCACAATCATAGCACATGGTAACACCTCACTCTATCTCTAGCCTCATTTAAAAGTCCATCATCATTATGTACTATTGATCTCATTAGCACATATCAAGTACACACTATCAATCTCTATCCATAGGCCTTAGTCCTTTGCTCTATGCTCCATCAAATTTTTGATAGGGTCTCATGATGATGACACTTGTCACCATCTCACTCATCTCAGGTTTCTTTGAATATTAATCTTTGATCATGCACCTTCATATCTGGTTGGGATGAGAAAACATGCTCTGTTGGATCATGATACGAGGTATGGAGAATTATTGGATAATGCTTGTATTTGGCCTCAATGATTTACCACTTAGAATCCCCATGGGCTTCTTGTGTACCTTAAAAATAGTCTCTATTACTTGGAGCAAAAGCATGCCTTGTGTATCACCTTATGTTTCTTAAACCTTTGACCTATTCTTCTCACCATTAGATCATCCTCACCTAAGAAAATATGAGCCATAGATATTCCTCCATTTAAACTCAAACAACTATTTCACAGGGCCTAAATTTGATGTTCACATGATGATTTTGGAATATTTAAATCCCAATAACTATTTGTCATGGATTAAAATTGATGTCTACATTCCTATCAATAAAATCTATAAGACCATCACACTTATTTTATTTGGGTAAATATCTTCAGGACTTTAATTGTCTTTGGTGTTCCTATTTACATTCAGCCTTTGGTCTTTTGCATTCATATCTTTGGAATTTCTATTTTAGGATTTTTTTTTTGGTATCCCTATTTTCAATTGGCCTTTGGGACTTTTATTCCAAAAAAATTCTTCAAGCCTTTTATTTTGTGGTTGATCTAAAAAACACTTTAGGCAATGACCTGGGCAACACTTGAGGTGATAATTCAGGTGATGGTCCTACTCCAATTGGTGATAAAACTTCTGGGAGCCATACCTTTTGCACCATAGCTCCATTTGAATCCCCATTTAAACTATTGAAAATCTAAGAATGAGGGGAATTCCATAAGATAGAATGAGATTTTGTTGGTGGGTTTTGACCCTAGAAAACCAAATGGAAGTGCCCTAAATTCCAATTTTAGTAGTGCAGTCTAAAAATAGTAATATGTGAAAAATGGTAATTTCTCAAATTCTATATTATTGTACTTCATTAAAATCAAACCAATTCATTTCCCTCGATATTTGTGACCTTCCACATCCTCCTCCTACCTTTAAAAATAGGTATAAACAGATATGTATTCCAAAAAGGAAAATAGACATATCTTCCTAGAGATAGGCATATGTTGTATCTATAATTTTGAGCAATAAAACATCTCTTTTTAGAGACAGGATTATTATTTGTGTGTTCTTGAAATATTCTTCAACCAAGACTTTCAAGTTTTGGATTAGTGGTAATTTGGTTGGGATAATTATTTCATACATTTTGTCTGAAATAGTTTCCCCAAATCAACTAACCTTTACATTTTTCCAAAATATTACAATTTTAATGGGTTTTTTGTGCAAAAATTTTTTTTTGCAAGAATTTAGCTTTTAGAATTTTTATATTAGACAAAATGTGTAATGGAAATAAGACTTTAGGATTTTTATCATAGACAAAATGTCTAAAACCAATATGTCTTTAAGAATTTTTATAACACTTAAGCTAAAACATAAAAATTTCTTGGACTTTTTGTGTGAGAAAAATGCCTAAAGGAAATTAAACTTTGTAACTTTTACATGGGAAAAATTCCTGAAGGAAATAGACCTTCTGCATATGTTCTGTAAAGACTAAATTAACACTTAGTCAATTTAACATGAAATTTGACTGCTAATGAAGACTTGAAAAGAAAACTTGGGCTGAAGACTTAGGCATTTAGACTCAATAAGGGTTCAATTATTTTAATTAAATTTCGGTCACTAACACTAACTCTCACTTGAGGAATCATACCTCTTATGGGTGTGTAAAGAACCCCAAAATGTAATACCATGTACTAATCTAGTGGGCCATAGAGTCAAAACTTATAAACTTCAACAAACATTCATGAAGGCTCAACAAAACAATGGTAGACTTTAAAAAAAAAATATTAGTAAGATTTGAAAAAACACACAATAGAAATATGAAAGGCAACTATACAAAAAAATCCTAAAGTAGAGGGGCAACAACATAACAAAACAATAGAAAGACAAAACTATATACTATATAATATCACACATAGGTTAAGGACTTAATCAAAGAAGCATTTCAAATGTATGTCATTAACCAGTAACATTAGTATTTCATCATCTAAATCTCTCAAAAATAAGGTATGTTCCCTAATCTAATAGTTAATGGAATAGGGACCCATCCACAAGGCATAAAATTTTCCATTATTTCCTTTCTCCTCATGTTTGTTGTCCCAAATTAGAACCAAATTACCTACTTGGAAAGTCCTTGGAGTAACCTTCATATCAAATATATTCTTCAACTTTTGCTTGAACTTGAGGTGTCTTTCATGAGCTTGTCTTCTTATTTCATCAAGCTCAATAATATGGTTCATCCTGATTTCATAGTGGTTTATTTTCTCATCATCCTCTAGTTTTTACATATGTTAATTAGTTGGTAACTACAAATTCATAGGAAAAACTTATTGAGCTCCATAAACAAGCTTAAAAGGGTTTTTGCTTGTATCTCTCTTAGGTGTGATCCTATCATGACATAAGGCAAAATTTAGTTGTTCACCCCACTTCTTTTTTTCTTCCAAAGTATGCCTAATTATTTTGAGCAAGTTCTTGTAACTAGATTCTGCTTGCCCATTCCCCTAAGGGTTATAATTTGAAGAATAGGTCAATTTAATTGCATATTCTTTGCATAATGCCAAAAAAGTTTTATATTTGAATTTCATGTCATTATCAATAATTATCTTGATAGGCACACTAAATTTATAAATAATATGATTTAAAAATAAATACATAACTACCTGGTGCATCACCTTCTTTATAGGGACCACTTCAACCCAATTTATGAAGTAGTCAATTGAAAATAGTATCCATCTATGTCTAGTGCTTGACAAATCAGAAATTTATCCAATGAAATCCATTCCCCATTATTTGAATGGGCCTTCAATAGTCATAGGTTGCAAAGGAAGATAACCAAAATATTTCATCCTTCCAGTAAAATGTTGACATTTCTCGCACTTTCTAACTATCTAAGCAACATATTTAAACAATGATGGCCACTAATAACTAGCTCTCAAAAATTTATAAGGTATAACCTTAGGTGAAAATTAGACACCACATACTCCACTATTAAAGTCTTTAATTAGGCTCGTAGTTTATTATTATAACACACATCTTAGGAGAACGCCATCTAGATTCTTCCATGCTAATACATTTTTAGTCAAGAGGTATTTCTGGGAAATAAGCTTAAGAGTTCTTCTTTGATTCTTATCCAAGTCAGAAGGACAAAATAAAATTTTCAAGTAAAAAAAATATCTCTTTACCACATAAACACGTTAAATTGAATCAAGGAATAATCAATATTAAAAATATTAATATTTATCTCAATAGATTGAAAATTGGTCTCAATCATGAGCTTGGCCATCCCTCGTATTAGCTTGGTGGTCTAAATATCCATGTCATATTATTACAACTTATTGACCCACATACATCTCTTGATGGATACTTCAATTTGAGTCAAGATGTCCTTCACCATGGTATGTGGGACATAAGCAAAAATCTTTGAATTCTGAATATAAGGCCTAAATGTCTTGACAGCTTTCAAGAGATTGAAATCTTATTTTTCCATAATGGTATAATCCATATTAGGACCTTGCATAGCTTTTTAAAATAAATCTATAGGTTACTTTTGACCATCTATAATATTTTTCAACAGGATAGTAGCAATGGTAGTATATGATAGAAAAGAAAATATCTAAAATGGCTTAGTATAATTAGGGCTAGCCATAATAGGGGTAGACTTTAAAGTTCTCTAGATGATCCAAATGCTATTCTCTAGTCTTGGAGTACACAATAATGTCATCCTGATACATAGTTATGAACTTGTTAATTATCCCTACAAAATCAACATCCATATCTTGTTGTAATATTACACTAGCATTCATTACCTTGACATGCATCCTCATATATACATATGTGCCCCAAGGAATACTGAATGTAGTCTTGGAATTTTATAATCCTTCACCATAACCTATTTATATCCTAAGAAACCATCTAATATAGATAACCTCTTTGATCCAATAATGCTCTATAGTAGGTTCTCCATATTGGGTAAGGGATAATTATCTTTTAGAGAAGCCTTATTCAAATTTCATAAATCCACACACAAGTAAATGCCCCCATTATTTTTACATACATGGAATAAATTTGTAACCCATGATGAGTACATGATGGGATAAATGATGCCACTATCCCTCAACTTCTTTAACTCATCCCTCATATTGGTGGCCAAGATAGGGTTAATAGGCCTCTATTTTTGTCTAAAAGGCTTTCTATCAAGTTGTAATGGGATGAAATATTGATATAGGTCAGAATAAGACCATGCTAAACAATTTTGGTACTTTTTAATAAACTACATGTAAACTTGCTTCTCAGCTGCACTTAGGTGAGTACCCAGCCAAACCTTTCTTGGATTCTAATGAGAACCCAAATTTCACTCAGTTACATCTTTTGAAATGAATGCGTCTCTTTATTTAATTATATTATATCCATTAAAATATTATTCTAAACTTACCAATTCTCTTAGGAGCGTGTTTATCTTCAATTGAATGATGTCCTTCCCAAACAAGTTTTTTTTCCATCATAAACTTTAATCATGGATTCTAGATCTATGAGTTGATCATGAAATTTAATTTTATAATTTAAAAAGCTCTTAATTTGTTCATTATCATCAAACACTTGTCAATTATGAAGATTTTCTCAGACTAAAGGCCTAACAAGCACCTCCACTTAGTACTGATAATGAGGGCTCATATTTGCAATATGAAATCGAGCACCTAACCCTATAAGACTATTAGCTTCTTAACTAAAAATTTTATCATGATAACAAAGATTGAATCCATCAAAAAATTCAATCAAATACCAAATAACATTTCTATATTATTTCAACCATTTGTTTTTGGTATCATAAACATTACAAACTTGCTTTACCACCAGCTCAAAATCACCCTTTACAATCAATTTTTTAATTCCATATTCATAGGCAATCCATAAACCAAGCAAGAGTGCCTCATACTTAGAAATATTATTCTTGCACTCGAATGATAGATGAAAAGAAAACATGAAACATTTACCATTAGGGGCATTAAAAAAAAACCCCATCTCTATTTATAATATTGGAGCAAACCCCATCAAAACACATCTTCCAAACTACACCTTCTTTTTCAAGTTCAACATCAAGAATAATAGGTTGTACACTAGTATTAACATTACCAAAAAAAATTAGAACTCAACGTCTATGTATAATAATTCATTCATAGCACATTTTAGATATTTAATTACATGTAGCATCTTTGGCTCTCTATAAATCTTGACCATCTTACATTCTAACGAAAATGTGGCATAAGATAGGTCCATATATACACTTCCACCCATGCTAGTAGACCATTTATGTGATAGCAACATCCCCCACTTAGGTAGGAAATCCATAACTACCACATCAATATTTAAATACTTTCCCAGATGCACTTCCAACTATACTACCAAACCCTTGACTTGTCTAACAATTAGAACATCTCATTAATCTATGGCATAATACTTTTCAAAGGCTAATGTAATCTTAACTCTAATCTCATTTAGGACACCCAAGGGCATCACATTATAATAAGATTCAGATTCAAACATGTAATTATGAATAATTAGACTATTGATCAAGAGAGTTGTATAAAATAGATCCACATTCACCTAACATTTTACAAGTGTATTCCCTAAATAGAACTATGGAGTGGGTTCAACAACCTCTTTTGATTCTTCATCACTTTTTTGAGGTGTTTTAGGTAATTCAATTTCATTCATAGCTAACTTCTCACCAAATTCTAAATACTTGAATGCTCTCTTCCTACATTTAAGTATTCTTAATAATTCAACAATTGGCATGGTGATTTTTAGTTGGCTCAACACTTGGGCCATATCACATATGCCATATAGAGGAAGAGGAGTATTTGATGGGATGGTAACAACACTTTCAATGAGGATACAATCACTTAAGGTCTAAAGTGGAGTAGGATAGGATGAATTTGCATTTATAACAATATCCTTCAAAGGTGGATTTTGTTTAAGATAATTTGCATCCTTAGGGATATTATAAAATATGGGTACTATAGTCTTGGATAAAGCACCTCTAGGCTTAGCAAATTATGAAATAGTCACTAGTTTATAAAATTTATGGACTGTTGTAGTTTTCTTAGAATCCTTATTAGCATCCCTTGCCTTTAGATTTATAGAATTGTCTTGAGGCACAATAGTTTGATATTTGCTTCTCATGTGATACTCCTTATTTTAGGTAATTACTGCATTAATTAATAACTACCTATCCTCAACTAAAAAAATCCCCCCATCATATTTCTTAATCATCATGGAGTATAATAAATCAAAATCATGAATGGGTAATTCATATGCTTATGTCATATTAACATCACAAACAAATTCAGGAGTTAGGACACTTACTTTTTCAACTACACTCCAAAATTAATCTACAATAATATCACTTAGCAATACCATGGAGGTAGTTAGTTTACTTCAGGGGTTTTGACAATTTAACACCAAGATCTAATCATCAGATGATGTAGACTCAAGTTTATCTGCATCTTCATCAATTGGTTTAGTTGTATCACATAGGGGATATGGAAGGAAGTACTTTTAATACTAATCAATGTCAATGTTAGAATTCACTGCATTCACTTTGACATTCAATAAATTAGGCACTTATTTTCCATCCCCTCTATTTTGATTTCTATCCACTCTTTATTCACATGTAGGCCTCTTCCCTTTATCATTATCTTTATTTTGTAAAACATTCCCCCTTTATCCTTGATTTCTTTTCAGAGGCCTTTCTTGACTAGTAGACACATGAGGGATCCCCTTAGTAGCTTTAGCCAACTTGTATGACATTTCTTTGATAGCAGAGGCAAAAGTTTTAATAATCTCCTCAAGATTTGTAGTTCTCATGGATTATGTATTTTTCAAATTAACCAATTTTACATCAAACCAATTACTCATGGGTTTTACCATAGCCTTTATGTTCTCAATTTGGATGGACATATTGAATGCCAACTATATGTTAGTGGGAACCTTGTCCCTCAAGTAGTATGCAACCTTCTTGTCAAATGCATCACAATATATTATCAAACATTTTGTATTACTATGCCTGATGTTTTTGGGTAGCCACATCATAAATTTTTTGAACCATGTATTGAATTCATGTACACATTCATTAGGATTATTTTTGATGTTCTCAACTTTTTCCAAAAGAAACCTTGGATCAATTCTATCACCATATTAAATTTTTAAAACATTCTTCATCTCTTCCCATGAATCAATTCATCCATGAGGAAGGGAATTGAACCATTCATGATGATCTTCTTCCAATGTGTACACAAACAATTTAATTCACACATCCTCATACTCAACCTCATAATCTTTAATGATATTTTAAAAATACCTCAAGTGTTGATCACCACTCGCTACATTCTTCCCTTGGAATTTTGGAAGGCATTTCCTTACTTCATTCAATAACTCATTAGGATAACCTTCCATGCCATCAAAATTAATAGGTCTAAATTTAGGAATATGGAATGCAAGACACTCATTCTCATCTGGGTCCCTATGCCTCATGATTGGTTCAATTAGAGGTTTAAGAATAATTGGAAAAGGGATGTGAGGGGATGAATGAGGTGGAATTTATAGTTCACACTAGGGAGGGGATGAATTGGTTGAGAAGGAGCTAGATAATAAATTGGACTATAAGTTTTAAAGTTGATAAGAGAGATATGAAAGTCCTTAATAATTTGGATCTTAATAAAACATTCAAGATTAACATGATCTTAATAGTCCAAGCAATCTTTTGCAACTACACTATGCTCTTCAATGGGCCTCCAAACTTATCTCCTTCATTTTTGATGCAAACTTTGGGGTGGGACAAGTTTATTAGATACGTCACCTTATAAATATCATCTCAATCCTTCCATCTTTACAAATAAGAATATATTCAAAGCTAAAACTTAATAGAATATTCAAAATAGGTATTGATATTTCTTGAAACTAGGTGATAAAAATTGGAGTCACCACTAGAATCAAAGTTCTATAATATAACAATTAATGAAGTAATAATGATACATGCTGAAAACATACTTTGTTGAAGTTAATGATGATATAAAAAGGAAAGGCACTAAAATTTGTAGAATAATGTTCAAAAGGGAAAAAACACATTTCAATATACAATCTTATTATCTCTTTACAATGAATGTAGTAGAAGGCAATTGTCACACCTTAAGAAATTCTTTACATGTCACCAATAGAGTGATAAACTTGTTGACGACCAAGAAATTCAAATCAGTGCAAATGTGGGAAGATAATTTTCAAACACAAAGTACTTATAGATCTTTACAATAGTCCCCAATGATACAAGTGCCATATATGTCTTTTCTCCCTGGTAATGGTGACAAAATAATGTTGGTTCCCAATTTTACACCTTGTACACTCAACCTCACACACTTGAATAAAATAGAAATCAGTGATGAAAAACCCACTAGTATGTCATTGTAGTCTAGTAAGGGTTTGGAATCAAGATTAGATTAAATGTATAAAATTATTGAGAGACACCTACAAAGGGTATGTCAGCTCTGTACTACTTTTGGCTCTGCTTGAACTAAGGTGAGATGACCTATGGGTATCCTAATCACATGGAAATATTTTACAATTCAACCTCCATGAGGATTTTTGGCACAAGGAACAAATATGACCAGGGCATAACCTATTGTGCATACTTTACCCATGAATAGATGTCACATGAAATGCAAAAATGATTTAAGTCATATACAAGCTACTAAAGATAGATGGGAAAGAGATTTAAATATTAATTCTATGGAATATTCAATAATAGGGGTCGAATAAAGACTACAATTCTATAATTTAAAACACAAATTGTAAACACATTTCAAATATGCAAGATCTTATACATTTTTAAGGCAAATAACAATTATAGTATGCAAAGGGTGTATTATTTTTAGGGTAGGATAGGGTAATACAAGTTGGATAATTATAAAAAATGAAGGTGAAATGTTGGTGGCCTTCAAACTGTAGGGTATCTTGTAATATTCATGGCATCATTTCTTAGCATAGATGTAAAAAAACTCAAATGCAAGCCAGTGGGAAATACCAAATGATCCTTGAAAGAATATAACATACACTGAAACTAAACTTTCAAAAAACTCTTTCCTATCAAATCCATAAACGTAGGATGCCCTAATAGGTTATTCAACAACATGTTATAAAATAAAGTAGAAAGGTTTTTATAACCTAGATCCATACTCAAAATTATAACCAATAATGAACATAAAACTAGATATATAGTTAACAATATTTGCAAAATAGATTGCTACACTTCATCAACAAAAAAGAGCAAAGAAGCACAAGCATTTTCATTAACTTGAAAATAAATATTAAAAATATAAATATTTAAAAATGATACCATGGGTACAAGCATTGTGAGATTAATATTTTGATAAGTAAGACATAAACATGCTTTCAAATCTCACTAAAGGCTATATAGATTTAACCACCTTAGCAAGGGAGATAAGATCTACACATAACAATTCATCCTATAAATTCTTGGAAAACCTAGACTTAGATAAAATGAACACCTAAAACAATGACTAAACACCTTTGAATTGAGGAGAATCCCTATATTTATACATTTTCAATTCTAGGACTATGGGTCACAATTTTCAAAATTACAAAATAAAATTTCAAGTCTACCAAAATGCTTCCATCTAGAATATGCCCTTTGTCACTCCTGAGATCCTCATCCACTTCTAAGAAAAGAATCATTATTGTAACTGCCTTTGTAAGGAATGATGAAGATTTGTAACAAAACTTGGATTTTCTGACTAAACATGCCCTTTTGGATGGGTTGGAGGGAGAAAAAAATCATTTGAGGAGCCAAATAAACTGTCATTATGTACAACTACTTGGAGATGTTTTTTTGTTAATCGATGGCAAATATGAAATATTCTATACATCTACCCTTCTCTTCGACCCACCAAATAAATCCCATTACCTTGTGATGATTGTAATTAGAAATCTCCAACTGTGATAAAAATATAAAATGATACTTGACCATTTGGAAAATATGCTTTGGAATGGTAGTTAGACCTTCTTCTATGCTTTAAATCATTTCCCATCTATGAAAGAACTAGAAATTTTTTATTTTAAACCAAATATTACCACATACTAACATTTAACATGCCACATTAGATCTAATTGAGTATTTTTGGGGCTTAAAAGTGACTAAGGTGATTGATTGGCTCAATCTAAGCACATGCCACTTCCTTTTTCCCTCTTGAAACTAGATCAAATATGCACCATAAATCTTATAAGAAGTCCCTAGGCACTGACCTCATCATGAGCCATTAGTCTTTACTTGAGACTCTAAGATTATACCACTTGGTAGCTCTATGGGATATCTAGGGTTATTTATGGACAATATCAATTCTTTAGGTGTTATTGCACCACATGGCAACACCTTGTTATATCTTTGGCCTTGTTGAAAAGTCCATAATAATTATACACCATTGATCTAATTATCATGGATCAAGCATACAACATCAATCTCTATCCATAGGGATCAGTGCTTTGCTTCATTCTCCTTTGGATTTGTAATAAGGTCCCATGATGATGAAACTTGTTACTAGCTCATTCATCCTAGTTTTCTTTAATTATTCAACTTTGATCATGCGCCATTAGATCATCTCACCTTGTTACCTTATAACATGCTTTATCAGATCATGATACAAGGGGTGGAGTGTTATTGGACACTAATTATACTTGGCCCTGAGATTGTGCCACTTGGTAGCCCCATAAGCTTCTTAAGTATCTTCCAAATAGTCTTTCTTACTTTGAGCACCATCACACCATGTGGTGTCACCTTATGATTTTTGACCCTTTAACCTATTCTTATCATCATTGGATCATCCTCACCTAAGCAAATTCAAGCTATATATCTACCTCCATTTGAACTCATATGACTACTTTATGGGGCCTAAATTTGATGCTCACATGATTTTATTAGAATATTTGAATCCCAACAAGGATTTCACATGGCTTACAATTGATGTCTTCATGCCTATCAATGACATCCATGAGACCATCATACTTTCAAAATTAAGGAAAAATTATTTGGGACTTTACTCATTGGGTCTTTTATCTTTAGCATTCATGTTTCCATTTGGCCTTTGGTCTTCAACATTCCTATCTTCAACATTTCCATTTTGGCATTTTTGTTTCTAGCATCCCTATTTTCATTCAGCCTTTGGGTCTTTGAAACTTCTTTCCAAAACATTTATTTGGTACTTTTAGTCTATGGAAATTTGGTTGGGATAATTATTTTGGACATTTGTCCAACACAATTTCCCCAAAGCAACTGAATTTTACATTTTTCCCAAAGCAATCAAACTTAACATTTTTCACATAAAATTTGAATTTTATCAAGCTTTTTGTGCAAACAAATTACTCACAAGAATTTTGATTTCAGACTTTTTTTAGTGGAAAAAATGTTTGATGCAAATAAGCCTTCAATATTTTTTCAATGAACAAAATATCAAAAAAAAAATAGGTCTTCAGGATTTTTGCTAACACTTTGGATGAAAAATATACTTTTTTCAAACTTTTTACATAGAAAAAATGGCCAAAGGACTTTGAAATTTAAAAATTTTGAATGGGCCAAATGCTCAAAGGAAATATACCTTGTACATAAGCTATGTAAAGACCAAATTAACACTTAGCTGATTTAACACGAAACTTGACTTTCAATGAAGACTTGAAAATAGGACTTGGTGTGAAGACTTAGGCATTTAATCTTGATAAGGGCTCAATTGCTTCACTGCAATTTTTTGAACTAACATGAGGTTGTAGGTGGATTCATTATAGGTGTCTTAGTGAAGTTTCATGGTAGGAAGATTCAAGACAAAATCAAAACCAACTCTTTTACTCCATTGAGATCCTTTGTAGCTTGGTAGAGCCCTTCAGGTTTGTGAATGGTATAGACATGAGAGAAAATATTGAGATTTGAAATTTTTGATATAGGATGGGACATTAGATAGATTTAATTTTTGGACATTTATTCTTAGATTGACTCTCCCTCTTTTATGAATAATTATTAGTAATATAAGGCACTCATAATGTCTTCTCCATTCAAGAAGGGTACCAATTTTTTATGTTTACTCCTTCCCTAATCATGGTGATATATAAATGGAAGATATGAAATATTTTTAGGTGTTTTTATCACCTTCCCATACCATTTTTAAACCTCATCTCACATGTGTGAAGGTGTGGGAGATAACAAATCCCCTTATTTTCATATATTTAGGTGGAAAATAATGATTTCCTTACAACAGAGCCTTCAAGGCATGATGGTGTAAGTGTATGATGTTATTTTATGTGTTTGATACTCTCCAAAGAACATTTGAGTCATCAAAATGCCAAGTAACCTCCTTATGGTCCTATGTCTAATGTAATGATCATGTGTATGGTTGTTATCTCATTTATGATCAAGAATAGGGTTGATTTAGATATGTCATTAGCTGGTTTAAAAATGTATGGATACCTCACACTTGAGTCATGTTGGGGATTCATCTCATAAATCATGCTCATACTTAACCTATTATTCTATGCACCTACATAATCTAAGCAACCCTCATCTAAACACATACAAAATTTTACATAAGTTAAAATGGTGGAGTGTTGATTGAAATATATACATGAGACATATATTTAAGACATTAATAATCCATATTAATTCATGTTCACCTATGGATATGAATGGAAATATGGGAAAATAGGGTCCATCAAGAACCACACACTAGAATCACTCAAAGAGTCATTAGACGTCAAGGTGCATAAATAGGGTTACAGTGATGAAATGGTAGAAATGATGATGGTAAAGAGGTTTTAAAGAATATTCAAGAGGTCAGATGAGAAAAATATGCCTTTATTTCATTGACCCTTTAAAATAAGAATCAAATCACTATAGAAATGAGGTATACATAGTCAACAAACTTATAGTAGATACCTACAAGCCCGACTGTAGAGGGAAGGATAAACTAGGAAATAAAATTATCATAAGGGATATAAAGGAATGTGAATATATAAAAAGTAATGATTATGTAATGGATTGTGACTCACAAGGTTAACATCACTCCAAGGGACATGAAGGAATTAATTCCCACCTATAGCACAATCAAGAAACCTAGGACCATCACCTAAAGGCCTAAATATAGGTGGGTAACAATTAAAAATAAACCTAATATGAGGAACCTTTAGGACCATAAGAATGATTTAAATATGAGGAAATAGTTTAATGATTATTCAACATTGGTAAGTGAGGAATAACCACACACATAGGGAGGGTCTACCCTTTTACACATAATCAAGGAGCCTGACTGTTACTTACAGGTAGGGTTAATTATGAGGGGAGATTGTATAACACCTTCCATGAAAATGATTGTATAAAGTGTAAAAATTGTTTATCACTTATTTTATTAGATGGAATCATTATCTTCCCATTGAAATAATTAGATCCCTTGAGACATAAAGAACCTAATGGCTCTTATAGGTCTAAAGAAGTCTGTGTGTAAGAATTGGAAGCTCATATAAACTAAGAGTTAGATTGCAGTCTAAGAGAATATAAGTAATGAATTATAAAATTCATAACAATGTATCATAAGGGTAAAATTATTAGACTTATGTAAGAAATAACTATACCATAATGTTAGGTTTGCATAGGCCTACTTACTATCAAACCTTAAGTAAAATTTAATAAGCATACAATTAGAATTATGGATGAAGACCCTATTAAAAGGGATATAGTCATATACTATAATCAAATTTTATGACTCATAACTCCACCAAAATTTTCTAAAAATTATGAAATAATTCAAGCCTCTATCACTTTTTAATATACATTAAGGCTTGGCAACCATATCACTCAAAACAAGCTCATATGAGACAATACAGATAGAGTGGGGTTTTGAGTAGTTTGAATAGCTATAGATGGTTAGAAATGGTAGGAAAGATTCTGATATGATGATAAATAAACCCCTAAAGTCAACTTTAGGTCACTTAGACCCTTAAACTTAATCTAGACCAATTAGGCCTAAAAGCCTATCTTAGGCCTAGAAGGCCCACACCACCATCGAAGTATGATCAAACCCTCATAAGCAAGTTTGACATCATTAAAAGGTAAACGAGGTTAGTATAGGTCCTATAAAATGTGTTTTAGTAGGAGTATTCAAAGGGATGGGCCATTTAGTCTTTAATTCTAACTTGAGTCACAGATTCCTAGACAGTCAACTCAACCCATCACTTTAGATGATCATATCTTTAATCACCAAAGGACATAGGTAAAATGATCTTAGCAAGAGATAAACACCCATATATAATTAAAATACATAGAAAAGTGAGTTGGATTGAGTATCCTATAGGCTCAAGGGTTACCAAATTGTGCTAAAATTTCTCCACATAATATGAATGGGACCCTAAGCTTATCAGAGGTTTTAAGGGGGTCTATGTAATAAAAGTCCATGACCATAACTTTGGGATTATAGATCTCATAGTTATGAACCATAATTAAGATGGTAGATCTCCAAAACCCTACTTGAACCATAACATAGATGTAACCTAAGGAAAGTGAATATTTTTCAAACCAAACACTCCTGAATGACCCTAACAATACCTAAATCAAAAAATACACTCAGAGAAGACCCTATCCATAGTGTTGGTCCATATGGACACTATATAGAATTGCTAGAAAAGGGTAATTTTTCAATGGTTTATAGATTTTTTAGGGTATAGATCTATTTTAAAATATTATAATCATTGGATGGGGAGGTTTGACACTTTTTTCATCTTCCCAAATCATTTAATGTCCAAAAATATTCCTCTAAATGCCTCTAAAACTCTACTCCATATAGCCAGTCTACAGATATGAAGGAGAAGGTGACCTGGTCATCTAGTTAGATAATAGGTGGATAAGGTTTTAGGTGTATTTTTATTATAAATACCTATATCATGGTATGTAATATTTTTTTATAACTAAATATCACATATTTAGATGATTTCAAGGTCTCATATGTGTTTTCATGGCCATCTAATGCAAATAGTTAGGTAATTATGCCTAATTAGCCTAATAGACCTACTTGGTCAACAAGGAGATATCAAAGTAAAATAGAGGTATGATGAATTGATTAAACATAGATTCATTAAACCATATAAATTATTCATTAAATTAGGCAAGTGCACATTCCATGGTCATAATGGAGAAAGAAGTCAGTTTCTTGATTTGGTCACTATGTTCAAAAGGATGATAGGTTATTATATGCTTTATGATGGCTTAATAATATCTAATTGATGTTTTAATATCTAATAAGAGGAGGTATTTGAAAAAATAATGAATTTCCATGCTTTAATATAGGTTTAAAAAGCCACCGACATCCTCCGCTACCCCGCCTTAATGCTTAAGGGGTCATTGAAGAGCATCAACACATAGAGAGTCATTTTAGAGGACTGTTAACTAATTGTAACTATAGTAATGAGTAGACTATGGTGATTTATAACCCCTACCTCTCATCTCCATGATTAGGCCTTAAGGCTTTAATTTGTATCCCTCACCTAGGTATGAGGAAAATTTGCCTTGTTTTAGACTTGATAGACCTCTTGGACTAATGAATAAACTATTGAATATTATCCATGATTGGTTTATAATGTGTATATTATTTTTATGATGTGATAAGTGCTATAAATATTCCCTTAGCATGTCCTCATCACATCTATATGGTGATTATTTATCTTCTATATAAAGTGTCAAAGTTTGGTGATCATGTTCGGAGTGTAATTTGGTTAGAAGTGCCTCAAATGAACCTCTCACTCTTCACCTCCAAGTTATAGTCCCTCATCAGGAAATTCATATGAAATATTATTGATTAATATTTATTAGAGGTAATTCTTTAGTTTATTTATGGTCCATTAGTGTTGTTAGGAGTATAATGGTATGTAGGCACTGTGCCCACATAAGGGGTGTGGATAACATGTTCAATGCATCTTACACACACTAACCTTCACCATTTTTTCAAGTTTTATTCAAGAATAATTAAGGTCTAGGATTTTAAGATCAAATCAGATCTACAAGGAGCTTAGTCAACATTTAGCACTTAATATTTCACATGTAGATTCATATAGGGATAGTGGAAAAAACCCAAAAAAATCATATCTTTGTGACTAGTTGGAAAAAAATGACAAGAGTGAATTATAATGCTAAACCTTGAAGTGTCTTATTTTTGACACTCCTATCCTTTCACTAAATTAAAGACATATTTTAATTTGTGACATTGTGCTAGTCCTACAAAGCTAGTTTCAGCCTCTATCTTATCCATCTTAGTACTATTTTAAGCTAAGTTATATTTCTCCTTATTTATTGCTATTTTTAGAAAGGTTTAAAAGACATAATAAATTATAAAAATTAGTACTATAATTATTGAAATATTATTCACCAATTTATTATTCCATACCCTTATCTTAAATTAGGAATAAGACTCCAATATTCCCAAAAAAAACTAAATCATTTAGTGAATCTGACTTACTTTTTTTGTGCATAAAAACCCTAAAAACCCTAGGGTAAATTTCCTTGCTGATTTTTCCAATATTTTTTTTAATTTTTCCTACATATTTAAATAAAAATCTACTTTTAATTTTTAAAATTTATCATAGTAATTTTAAAAAAATTTATTTCTTTCAAACCCTAATTGCCTATACTAGGTCCAGGTATTTTTACACTACTTTAAAAAAATTTCCTACATATTTAAATTAGAATTTCTCATTTTATTTTTAAAATTTACCATAGTAATTTTAAAAATTATTTATTTAAAACCCTAGTTGTATATGCTAAATCCCATCATTTTGAGGTATCACCTTACATGTTTGTGAGCTTTGTATCCTTTTTATGCATATTCTAGTTTGTTGTTTTTAGGACTTTACATTTCCTATATATAGTACTTTCCTTTCATTGCATTTTTCTGATTACAATTTATTGAAAAAATTCAATCCATTTTCAATTTGTTATCCTCCTTTAATAATAGTATAATATACTAGTTTCAATAAAACTAATAAGAGAGAACTTTAATACCTTTTAACTAAACATCTTGATATGCAAGATGATATGCTTAAAATATTATAAGAATAATAGAATAAAATAATGGTCAATCTTCTCAAACCATAGAGCAACTAGTTTCAAATGACACTATGAGGGAAAATATGTCTCAACAACCCCCTATAGCAACCCAACCCTCCTCTGAGGCACCACCAGTTATGGCTAGTACATCTTTGTCTCTTGATGTAGTTGCCCTTGTGTAAGAGATAAAATATCTTCAATCCAAGGTGCTACATCTTGAGAAAGGTGCCTCTAAACATACATAGGCCTTGGATTCTTTTGCTCTACTTCATACACCATTTGCATATCATATTATTTCTACACCCTTGACACCAAGTTTTATTCAACCCAAGATCACTCTGTATGATGGCAAAGGTGATCCACAAACACACTTGAGAAATTTTCAAACAACATGCTTCAACTTTGTGCCAAATGATTAGTTACTAACCAAGCTATTTCTGTGGATTTTAAAGTATTATGCTCTACAATGGTTTTATAGTCTACCAAATCAATTAATCAATGCATTCAATCCTTTAATTGATATGTTCCTAGCTCATTTTAGCATTAACATAGGTGATAAGATTTATTATGCCCAAGTTGCACAAAATAAACAAAGGTCAAATGAGCATATTACATATTATGTTCTTCAAAATAAGACTATCTTGGCTAAAATCAATAGCCCCATGGCCAATCAAGAGTTACAAGATCTCTTCAAATAAATCTTTCTACTAGTTTTACATGAGTCAATAATGTTTAAAATATTCTCTTCCTTCACTAAGTTATGTCATACACTAGAGTAAAGGGAAGTTAAACTAATTCTAATGGGAAAACTTAAGTACACAAGCATATCAAAAAATAAAATAAGAGTAATAGTAAAGTCCCATATAAATTAAAGGTCAATCATATCAAAATAAAAAATCAACCAATAATTAATGTGGCTTCAGATCTCCCTCATCAAGTGGTTTTATCAACATCTCCTTGGAAAAATTTTACCAATCTACCAGTATCTCTAGCTAGAGTATTACAATAGTAATTGGAATGTAACAACATATCTCTACCTCCTATTCAGGAAGTTGATCCAAAAAAGCCTCTTCCATGGGGATATGATCATAATGCATTTTGATATTTTCATAGGGCACCAACCCACATAATAAATAGATGCATTAGTTTGAAACACAAGGTACATGACTTGATAAATGGAAACCTTATTGACATTGGCACTCTAGTTGAGCCTCTTAAGGTAAAGCAAACATAAGGCAAGGCTCTAAATTTTTTTTTAGATCCTTTCCCATAATAATCTAAATAAGAGATAGGGGATACATTAAGTTTTCACCATTCATATCATGTACACCCTCCACCAGCTACATACTAGGCATCTTCAGTTGAGTCACATCCTTTAAGAAACATGATTGGTGTGTATAATTATTGAGTTCCATTTAGACCTTCCATATCCTTCTTAGAGTAGTATATAGTTGATGATGATTTGGATTACCATGCACTCTTTACCAGAGCTTATATTAATCATCATCCCATTTGCAGTGTCTTCATAGACAATTGATTTAATGTAAACATGTACACTATGACATTAATAAAATATTTAAGATACTCTAATGAGGATATTACCCTAATGGACATAGTTATTAGTATATTTAGTGGGCACATATAGAGTTAATTGGGTGATATTATACTTCCTCTATAGGTTATTCCAACACATGTGGCCACACCATTTATTATTGAACCCAATGTAGGAGTCTTTGATATGTTTCTTAGTTGACCATGGATTCATAAAATTCATTCATTACCTTCTATAGTTCACAAATTCATAAAATTAATTCACATTAATCAATTTATTATATTTGGTGGAGTTCTACATGAGTTACCACTCCCCACTTTAGAGCCATCTACTACTCTACAATCACCAATTTTATCTTCTCCACCAATTATAATTATTATTCCAATTCAGATTTAGACACAATCAAGGCCTTCCTCTCCATCATAGAGAGGTCATACACTTCCACGAAGGCCTCTTTTAGAGCAACCATAGTTTTAGGATTCTAGATAGTTTCTAGCTACAATATTCACACCTAGGGTAGTCTCATTAAGGTCTCATACCTATAAACACAGAGCACAGTTTTAGAGAGATTATTATACTATGAGATAGGTCCCTAAGAGCCCCATAGTTGCATCCAATACTCAAAGTTACAAGGGGACCCCATAGTCAGTTTCCACTATAGAGATTTCATATCACTTAAAATATACACAACTTTTAGATTCACAGTCTCAACCCTTCCATCATGCTTCATGATCATGCACGATCCCTCTCCTCAATACAGGACACCATGATAGGGAGTCTCTTAAGAGACTCATCAGTTAATATAATTTATTTTCAACTTGTATATAATTTATCAATTTTTATTGTACATAGCTTCTTTTTAATTTCTTGTACATAAACTCCTAATGATTGATTGTACATAAATTCTTTTCAATTACTTGTACATAGTCTTCTTATAAATTATTGTACATACAAATATTTCAAAATACCAAAAATAATATAACATGTCAAAATACAAAAACAATACAAAATTCCAAAATACAAAAACATTCAAATATTTCAAAAATAAAAAAAAACATTCAAATATATCAATAATACCCAGAACATTCAAATAACTCAAAAACACCAAAAACCTTTCAATTGTATGAATTATCCATGATTTACATTTCTACTTCCATGTTAGACTTACATTTTTCTATTCTATTTTATTGTATGCCAATTTATCTACATTAGCATGATTCACTTGATCTTCTTTGAGTGTGTGAAGTGATACCTAGATCCTTGACTGCTTCACTCTACCTATTGAGGGGGAATCCCATTTCTACATTCAAAACATACATCAATGTATCTACCCACTAGGGGCATCTTCTACATGACTACACCATCCAGGCTATATCAATCTTATACCACACATTCTATTTATCATGTTGATGTACATGACTTACTAGTTTACATAAATTATTCTATCGACATTCACTAGTATATAAAAATTTTGTATTTCTTAGTATATACCTAGTCTTGTACTCCATGTCTTGCATACTTTAACTTCTTGATTTGATTAGTTAGATGCAATTGTATTTCCGGTAGTTGTGTGCCTTCCTTCCTTTCTTTACATAGCTAGATATGATTGCATATCTTAGTTACTATTTTATCTCTTATGTGTTCCTTAGGACATTTTCCAATGACTTTTGTTTCTATTTTTATGTGTGCCTTAGGACATATGTCAATTTTATTTACTTGTACTCTTCTATGTGCCTATGGCCTTCGTACCAACATCTCTTGTTTCCAATTATATGTGTATATGGAATTTAAACATGCCTTGTATGCTTACTTTCCTAGTTTGAGTGATATGTGCCCATCTCCCTTATTTTCTTGGCCCTTTGGCCACTCTTGTATGATTCTTGCTTCTTTCTATGCATGCTTGTTTTCTTGTTTGCTTCTCAATTGTATGCAATACCATGATCCACATCATGCATTATCTTGATTTCTTAGATGCCATGATGGACATCATGATCCATCCCTCTTTGAAAAATAACAACTAACCATACTTTTTAGTTTTATTTCAATGCATTACACATGTTATTACATTGTTACATCTATCTAGGCATACCCTTGTTGCTCTAACAATCTTCAAAATAAACTATGCTATATCTTGAGACTTATTTTTTATTATCATTGATATATCATGAATTTCATAGCATAACACACTTTTAGTGCTATTTATTCTGAGAGAAGTCATTGTAGGGTCTTCATTCCTACCCTCAAAAGAGGGGGCAATAATTAGGGGTTTTATCATAGACATCATAGCCCTTTACTGGTTAAAAATTAGTTTTCAAAACACTTAGAACAGTAATAAGAAATTAAACTATGTAGAACAAACTAGAAAAATAGTGTTGATTACATAACAATGATAAAAATTAGAAAAGGATAAGAGTTTCAGACCAGGACAATAATGTCAAACACCAAGGCGTCTTATTTTTGGTGATCCTATCTAAACAATAAAAAACCTAGGTTTTCCATAAATAGATAGAAAGGTAAGTTTTGTTATAGTTTTGTCAACTATAGTTTAGATTAGATTCAGTAGTTTTAGTATAGTTTTCCTCAGAGAATCTAGATATAGGGTGAATCATGCACATCATGATGGCTCTCACTTCTAGTTTTAGATTAGGCAATTGGTACAACTTCTAGATTAGAATCCATGTTATAGACATCAGTGATTGGGGGAAATGTGCACAACACATTTGAATTCTTTTCTTTTTGATTTTATTTGCATTACCTAGGTATTCTCATCAGTTACATGCCTTATTCCATCTACAAGTGGTTGGCATCATTCTTGAGTGGCTTCTATATAAGCCTAGTTCCCAATTTTAGTGGCTTTCATATAAGCAATATCTCCACCTTTTAGAATGGCCAAGATTGGCTTAGTTTATAGTACATATTTGGCTATCCATGCCACATTATAATATTTTAGAGCATTCATGAGCTTCAAGAGCCATCTCATATAACACACATTCATATTGATATTAGTTCATAGCTTTACTTAGTGGGCAATAAAGGATCCAAATGTCTATCTAGCCTTTGTATTCTTAAGCCACCTTCATAGAGGAATTATGCACATATTCTAAACATTGATTAACACATGCTTGAGCACATAGCTTCACTTAGTGGCTGATGATGGGGCTAAATGGTTAGCCTTTGCATTCTTGAGCCATTCTCAAGGAATTGAGAACTTTGCACCACTCATGATATTAATCTTGGTATATCACATACTCAACATATATCTAGCACACACCCAACATCATTCAACATCACACATCTCCATGGGATTCATCTTTGTAGGTAAGTTTAGGTACATTTTCTACTTTTTTCTTTATCCTAATATTTCACTTTGTTGCATCACTAGAATAAAGCGAGGTAAATGCAATCATATAAAATTTTCAAATTGTTGTTTTGAGTGTGGTTTATGACATCCTAAACATATCTCCTCTTTACATGCTCTTATGATCCTCCTAGGTACCTTTTTATTTATTGCCAGTCATTCATAGCCTTCCAAATGATCATTCTATCTTAGTCAGGCTCAATTTCCTAGGCCAATTCTATCCCCCTAGGTCTTGATCTTATAGGATAAGAGTGTCATACCTAGAATATAGTGTCAGACCCTTGGGTGTCCCATTTTTTATGCTCTTATCTAATTACATTTTGAGCCCAAATGACCATTTTCATCTGATTCCTATCCTTCATCATGTTTGCCTAACACAAATACATCAAACCCATGATCAATAGTTCCCTATAAAATTCCATCCAAAGGTCATTTACAAGGGAGGTAACAAATCTTATAAAGAAATAAAGAATATAAGAAATATACCAAGGCAAATTTCCATATTCTTTGCATATAGTCACCCAAAACAACTGTAAACACATTCAAACTTTCATACTAGTCCCTAGCCACCTCACACACTCTCAATTTAGAATTTTTGCATCAACATAACACTATTGTACAAATCACATTTAGGTGGGACAACTACATATGAATTTATACCTCTAAAAAGTATTGGTATATAGGTAGCATCCCCACATAATGGGTGTGGATCACATGTTCAGTGTATCTTACACACACTAACCTCCCCCCTCTTTTTCAAGTTTCATTCAATCATAATGAAGGTCTAGGGTTTGAATATTAAATTAGATCTATAAGGATCTCTATTGAAATTTAACACTTCAGATTTCATAGGTAAACTCATATAGGGACAATGAATAAAACCTATAAAATGAAGATCTCTATGACCAGTTTGGACAATAGTGGTATGAGTGGACTATAGTGCCAAAACTTGAAGTGTCCTATTTTCAATGCTTCTATCCTTTCATGAAAAAAAAGATAGATATTGATTTGTGACACTATACAAATCTTGCATAGCTAGTTTCAACCTCTATCTCAATCGTCTCAGTCTAGTTTTAAGCTAAGTTGTATTTTTCCTTATTTATTACTAATTTTAGAAAGGTTTAAAAGACAATAAATTATACAAATTAGTAATATAATTATTGCAATATTATTAGTGATTTATTATTTTATACCCTTAGCTTAAATTAAAAATAAGACTCCAATATTCCCAAAAAAGATAAATCACTAGGAAATATGTGAGACCAATCTACATACAATTATCCTCCCATTTTCATGGTAAAATCTTATGAAATGAAAATGATGAAATAAGGGGGAAGATCAATAACTAAAATATATTAAGTGATTGATAAAATTAAAAAAGTGTGGATAGTGAGATTTAGATATTTTATTATTCTTATTGTTTGAACAATAGTCCCATCCAACTGAACCACTCTCTTATTCATAGGTGTATATTTTGCGATAAGAGCATCAACTATCTTTTTGGGTATAACTAAACTACTAACCCCTGAATCTATCATGCAATTATGAACTAGATGCTTCCCAACTATTAGTGAGAGATAGGAAGGGGGAGGATTACCATTTTTTCCCATATTACCTTTAGTTTGTGGCTTACATAGATTAGTTGAGGTATTATGCCCCTTAGATAGATTTCTATTTGTTAATTGAAAATTTTTCAATGCCTCTTGTAGTAGATCTCTTTATGCTAATATAGATAACGCATCCCACATAGTGACATTCAAATTAGTCTTTTCCATCTTCTCAATAATGATGAATGGGATACTACCAACCTTTGGATGTCTTTGCTGGAGTGGTGTCCTCTTTTACAAGATTTGGAGTAGGTACTTTAACTTTGGGCTAGCTAGTAGGTACAAAGGGTGGCTTTTGTAATGTGTTGTTCTTTGAAGGTTTTGGTACAACCTTGGAAGCTACATTTTATTCCATCCTAGGGGGATGATCAATCTCAATTTTTTTTTATTTGATCATATATTTACTACCATAGACCTCTACCATTGAAAAATAACTCCTTTTGATTTAATCCATAAAAGTCTTCTTACTAGTTTAGAAGAGTTGAGTCCCCTTGAACATGTTTTTATGTGTCTACTTATTAGGAGGTAGATTCTTCTTGTTTTCCTCAATTAATTAACATTCCTTGCACCATCAAATCTTGAATGATGATGCCATTGGGGCAATTATTCAAATTATGTGGTTGTGAACAACGATAACACCACTCATATTCTTGAATAAATTTATTCTAAATAGGTACTATGGATTTGGAAGTACTCAGTGTAGGTAAGGCACAAATTTTTGGTGGCTTTAGTTATGCCTTTTAACCTTGTAGTTGTTTATTTCCTTGGTATTATTTCCCATTTCCATAATATGGCTATTTATTGAGCTAATATGTCAAGTTATCTTGCTAATAAGGTTTATAATTCTGATATTATTTCCTCTTCATAGTTACTAACTCATTGATGAAACTTTTGAGTAATTATTTGACCTCATGTAATTCATCCATGTGAGTGGGGGTCAAATTTTATGCCTTACTCATAGTGGGAATTGGGGCAAGTACAGGTGGTATAGGAGCTATTTCTAGAAATAGAGGTATTGATGGTCTTGGGGTAATTATTATAGCTTGGATTAAACAATTCTATGCCCTTATCACAATTTCATAAGCATTATGGAGTGTGGTACTACCCATAGACTGAATCATGACAACTATGTCACTATTTAGGGATCTCAAGTAATATAGGAAAGAATTATTTGAATTTGTCTTGACTAGTTATGGAATTCTATTCCATGTCTAATGGAAGCAAAAATTGAAATTAATCATGAGCTCATGAGGATTCTGTTAAATAGTGGTCAACTATTCAACCAATGAAAGGTGGTCACTCTTATCTTTGAATTGGGCACATAATGTAGTAACTAAATCATCCCAAAATCAGATAGAGTTGGGAGCAAGGCCTCTATACCACTACAAATCTAAGGAGGAAACTACAAACCTAATTACAACATTCTTTTATATGACATTATGGACAATGCATAGATTGGAAATGTCTTGTATATGGTCCATAGGAGTAGTGGAAGTTTCACAAATGAAATATGGTACAATTTTTAAGGCCAAGGTTGGTATATCATCATATTGGGCCAATTGGACAAGTCTGGCCCCATTCAAGGCTATAAAATTTATATCCATTGTAGGAGGAATAAAACTAATGCGAGCATGATTACTTATAGGAGATGAAAATAAATTTGTTGGATATAATTTATAATGAGGTACAATTTATTTTGATCTCTCTTTAAGTGAAAATAAAAATTCTAAATATTAGCTTTATTACATTTTGTATTTGATCTTACTTATTGGTTTGGCATGCAAAACCATTGAAATCCTAAAACCATAAACCAATGGAGTCACCTAGTGCCTTTCGAATGTGTTAGAAGCTGATGCAATGCTTTATGAAAATAGAACACATTTATTTATACTTTTTAGGTCTTATCGAGCATGCCAAAAATTATTATCACATAAGTTTTGCACTCTTTATTTGATGTGGAACAGGTCATCGTGCAACACCTAATGATATAATGGGAAAACCTTTGAGCCATTGGACTTTTGGAACATTGAGGTTAACCTCCAGACAAGGTTAGTTTCCTTTCATTAAATTCGATGCAATTGATAAGATACTAGTTCTATATTTTTTTTGGTTTTTTAGTGTTTTCTCTCTTAAACTAAATTATAATGAGGAAAAGGGGAAAAAATGAGACTTTACAAAACTAAAATGGTAATTTCACTAGATATCTTAGTGGTTTTTAATGATTTCTTAATGAACACAATAGAATAGAGAATTCTATTAAAATTGGTTTATCACAAACTCATACAAAATGGGAAACCAGAGGCAATATTTAGTTATTTTCACAAAAGGGAAAATAATTCTTTA